>CM067511.1:1239789-1486794 GCA_034509495.1 Acestrorhynchus altus | reverse complement strand
CTCTCTCTCTCTCTCTCTCTCTCTCTCTCTCTCTCTCTCTCTCTCTCTGACGGTCCAGGTAGCTTTTCTCCATCCTGTTTAACCTTGCACCTGAAAGCATTGTGCACAAAACTGCCAATGAGGTGCCCACCTTTAAAAAGTAGCAGCACACGGGTCCTGTATAAGTGGCTGTTTGGTGTTGTGTAAGCCATTGTGTAATCAAGTAGGTTGTTTGTTTGTTTATGTGCTTTTCTCTTTTTTATTCCCTCTCTCTCACCCGGCAAAACTGCGAGTAAAGCAGGCAAACGAACGGCCTTGTTTGCATTTTTTATCTGTGGCTAGTGCTGAAGAATTGAAATGCAGCATTAATTTGTGTAACTGCTCAATTAAAAGCACTGAACCTTGCGGCCCCCTCCGTGTTATATTTGGATCCCACCCAAGAAAAACACCGCTGAGAAAACAAGAGCGAGAGAGAGACACATTGCCAATTCTGGAATATGAGAAAACAAAGCCTACTTGGTGGGCAAACACGGCATAATTTGACTCAGCATTGCGTGGAACATATGTCCACACAAACAGCACGAATAATAGAGCAATTCTGCAGTTTGGGCTCCGGATTAGGTTCTTTTCTCCATCTTTGTTTTCTTTAACTCCTAAAATGCTTGAGTTACAGTCGAGTCACTTTCCTATGTTAGAAATTTACATATATGCATAAAATAAACACGTAATTAATGAAATCTCACATCCAGTTTTCTAGGCTTCATATATTGCAATGATAGGAACTCTTTTCCAACTGAATTAAACCCCAGTTTAAAGGCCAGAGGAGCTTCCAGTGCATGTTTACTGCTCTGTCCACATGCTCAACCCGAGAGAGTGGGCGGGGCTAATGACACCACTGACCTAGATATCGGGTGTTTGCTCTCTTTCTTTATTCACACGGTGCTAAAATTTTAGAATAAAAGTCCTGAAGAGGACTATATATAGAAAGAAAAAAGAAATAATAATAATAATTATAATTGTAGTCACATATTTATATTTTTCATAATTTGTTTTGAGTAGTTTAGGATCTGCTGAAAATAATCATTTCTGGTATATGTGACTGTCTCTCAACAGTTTAATAGAGTTACATAAAGTGCTTTCAGTTTTCGTATAAATATGTTCGTCATCTGATGTTTTGTTTCTTTTAATGTCAAGAAATGTCAAACATATTTTTCAGTGGAACATATGGTGATGATTTGTTCCAAACATAAGTGTTTGGGATATTTATTACTGAAGCATTTATTAGAAAAAGCTCTTCATGTATGAAAAATTGATGAATGTACTTAGCAGATCCACCGCGTGGACGGTATGTCCTCTTACTGCTCACAGAAATGTCTTCTTATTATTAATCGCAGAAGTTACCCAATACAGCCAGTATAGACCACTGTACATAACCGACCTCACCACATGCCACATCTGTTTTAAACGGCTTGACCAGTATGACCAGTACGACCATGATAATTCACCATCACGATTATAATGCTGGTTCTCCAGCATGACCATCATGTCCACACTGACTGACGAGCATAATCTCATTGTTCAACCAGCAAGAGCAAGGTGGTTAACCAACACGATCACTATGACCATCATGACAATGATGGTACACCAGTGTGATTATTATGACCAAACCTGATCATCATGAACAGAACTGACCGTGCTGGTCCACTATCATGACTGTCATGACCAAGCAGGTTGTCAAGAATGACCATCAAGTCAACAATGTCTTATTAATATAACCATCATGACTATGTTGGTGGATCAGTAAGACCAGCCAGACCATTGTGGTCCGGTAGTTTGGCCAGCTTGTCCAAATGGACAACCAGTATGACCAGCCTGTCAACCAGATCATGCTGATACACTGGTAGTTAAACTGGTTTATCAGTACAGAGCATCTCAGTCAGCAACGTCTGAGTCATAAGTGCCAAAAGAGGCTGAGATTTGGCCAAATGTGTCTGTTATGTGGACATTTTCACCCGAATGACCAGCCTTTCAACAACACTGACCATCTTAGACCATCTGAAACCAGATTCCAGCAACAGCTGGTATTGAACTGGACTCGAAATTAGGGAAATTAGGCCTGAGGCGGTCAGTTCAGAGACACCATTTTAATGGTGAGTTATTTCACAGCAATGCTCTGATATATTAAACCATTTCATGAAGCTGTAAATCTCCAAACTTTTGATGGACAATGTAAAGCTGAATGTCCTTATTTAGTGTTTGTTATGTTAGGACGGTGGTAATCTATCCTGATGAAGTTGAACGTTCTCAGACCGTATGTGGTAGGTGCTGTACTGTACTCCGGCGCACCATGTGAGCACAAATGATTTATTTGAAGTCTATCAGCCTTTAACCTTCTACTTACACACTCCTATTTCTCAGATTAGCCCGCCGCTCTATCTCTCAGCCGTTTCTGCTACAGTTAAAGGACCCGAAGTCTACATTTTATCTTTATTTCCCCATATTTTTTCCTCCTGATCTCGACGTCATTTTCGGTGTTTTATAAACCAAACGCACTGCCATAATTCATATCTACACTACTTCTTTTTATCTCCTCTGTAGTACATCATACGTCTTCCAGGTGCAGCGGCAACGGCACTAAAAATGTGAACTTAAGCCCACTTCAAACGATGCAGGAAGTTATGAAACTTTGGGATGTTTTCGTGGGTTTGACGTACTTTTAATCACCAAACGTTAGCAAAGTATTTCTAGGAGACGTCAAACTTACCAGATATTATTACTTTCAGGAGATCATTTCATCATCGTCTTCATTTGAGATGTGAGTATTTGCTTACAGGGAATAAAACACACTTTATTTAAATCTGGTTGGAAATTCATCTTCCAAAGTGTTTGAGCTGAAAAGGCAAGATTTTGGAGCATTTCTATTCAATTCATCGTGGTATTTTGACACCGTGTACGGCACAGCTACAAGATTCACATTACCTCAGAAGAGTGGCAAACGGTCAAAATGGAGATACAAGGCTTTTGATCTGTTTTAAAGTCACGAAAGCAGTGAACGCCAATGAAATCCGAGGCAGGTCTTTCCGCTGCTTGTTTTCTATGTATGGACTGTATGGACGGTAGGGAAATTAATGATCCCTCCTGAAACACCGACAGTGTTTCCACACTACATACATCAAGAAGTCAAGAAAATGAGGTTTGCCAGGAAACGGGTGCTTTAATGATAAGTGTTTTGATTGATTTCACACAGTTGTCCAGTGTGGAGGCCAGCAGCCACCTTCTAAAACACTCTTGACGCATACCGGTGGTCCATTTAATATTCATTTACGGACGCGGAGTGATCTATCTTTTAAATTCAGTGTATTAAACAGCGGGTCTTTCACCTGCACCCCCCACCCAACCGCCAGTGCACACCCACCCTGAGGACAGAACATGAAATATGACTGCACACTGCTATTGCCTTTCGTCTTGCTTATTTATTTATTATTATTTTAACGAGTTGAGCAGCTTAATTAACAATTGACTGAAGGAAGCAAGGCCCCATCGATCCGCTCACCAGGAAAAAAACACGTGGCCTTATGTAATAAGCATTTCCTTTAGTTGCTGTTTATTTTTTTTTTAATTCTGAACCAGTCATGCAGTGTTTGTTCTCACCAACACAGTGGAAGCAGACGTGGTGAGGGAGGGATCATGCTCTTGGGAGGTTCCTAGATGCAGGTGTCTTTGGAGACCCAACAAACTCAACAGTCCATTTGACTTTTATTCTGAAATTTGAACACTGTTTATAGAAAGAGAGCAACCACTCCTTCTCATTTTCCTCTAAAATCCAATATCTGGTTTCAGTGATGTCATCAGCCCCGCCCCTCTCTCTGATCAGTCAGAGTCTGTATGCAGGTTGATCATCAGCCCCGCCCCCTCTCTCTGATCAGTCAGAGTCTGTATGCAGGTTGATCATCAGCCCCGCCCCCTCTCTCTGATCTGTCAGAGTCTGTATGCAGGTTGATCATGTTCATGAGGACAGAGCAGTAAACATGCACTGGAAGCTCCTCTGGTATTTAAACTGGGATTTAATTCAGATGGAAACCAGTGGAGTTTAGCTGTTTTCTGAGCTGAATTACTCTCTGATAATTCATCACACGATGATGAGAGGTGTGTCATGACTGTAGGTGACTCTGATCCTGAGATACGGAGCCTAGAAAAGTGTCGTTCCCAGGTATGTAAGTACAGCACTTGAGAGTTAATGAAATCTGAAGATGGTTGTAACTGATTTGTAAGATGTTTATCAATAATTAATAACAGAAGTATTAATGATCTTCTTTTAAAGTATAGATAACCCCACTCTTAGTTTAAATGTAAGGTTTTATCTAGATAGATAAGTACCCGATCCAGATACTCCAAGAGCTCTCTGTTGGAACACTGCTGGTATGTGTTTGCTGGAGTTTGTGAAGTTGAGGTGAGCTGCTGTCCTCCAGGTACGCTCAGTGAGACATATAGAGCAGAATGTTCTCTCTGAGAGGTGGGCGGATAAACGGAGGGCAGTTGTTCTGGCGATGGGGCGGACCGGCATGCTGCACCACACAGAGACGGGAGACCACTTAAAGCAAGCTTTACACCCCACACACACACACACACACACACACACACACACACACACACACACAGACTGAATTAATTATACTGCACTTTCTATCCACAATTCGTGATCTGCATTGCATTGCAGTTACATATGCATACACACACACACACACACACACACACACACACACACACACACACAGGTTTTATCATGCTGATACTGTGGGTGGATGGGATTTATCAGTGATCTCCGCGCCGTGAATGTGTGGGAGGTGCATGGACACAGTTTGGAGTCTCTGTTTTGCTCTCATGTTATCTCTCTGTTTCACACACACTCACACACACACACACACACACACACACACACACACACACACACACACACACACACACACACTTATATGTGTGTAAAATAGCAGAGAAAACTGTAAACTCCTGATAACATCAATTGTTCCCTTATATACTGGATTCTTATGCTGTCATCATCTCTCTCTCTCTCTCTCTCTCTCTCTCTCTCTCTCTCTTTCTCTCATTCTCGTTCTCTCTATGTAAACACTACAATTAGAATAAACACAAATAACACTCCTCGTTTGACATCATGAGATGTGCAAATGGTTGGTGTGGTGCAACAATGAGCCACCGCACCATGTGGGAGACTGGGATTCGATCCACAGGTCTGGGCAACTGTTCTGCACTACACCAATAAAAGTCCTTGGATATAGGGTCAATAAGGTCGTCCTTGTGTATCAGTATTATCCATTGTCAGGACTTTTATTCTGAAATTTGACACTGCCTGAGCAAAGAAAGTGAGCCAACAGCCCTTTTCCTCCTAATTTTCCTCGGTAACCCAATCTGGGTGAGGGATGTCATCAGCCCCGCCCCCTCTCTCTGATCAGTCAGAGTCTGTATGCAGGTTGATCATCAGCCCCGCCCCCTCTCTCTGATCATTCAGAGTCTGTATGCAGGTTGACATCAGCCCCGCCCCCTCTCTCTGATCATTCAGAGTCTGTATGCAGGTTGATCATCAGCCTCGCCCCCTCTCTCTGATCAGTCAGAGTCTGTATGCAGGTTGATCATCAGCCCCGCCCCTCTCTGATCAGTCAGAGTCTGTATGCAGGTTGATCATCAGCCCCGCCCCCTCTCTCTGATCATTCAGAGTCTGTATGCAGGTTGAGCATCAGCCCCGCCCCCTCTCTCTGATCATTCAGAGTCTGTATGCAGGTTGATCATCAGCCCCGCCCCCTCTCTCTGATCAGTCAGAGTCTGTATGCAGGTTGAGCATCAGCCCCGCCCCCTCTCTCTGATCATTCAGAGTCTGTATGCAGGTTGATCCATCAGCCCCGCCCCCTCTCTCTGATCAGTCAGAGTCTGTATGCAGGTAGGTCAGGTCTTGCCACGGTTAGATAGATAAGTGTGAGAGACGTCCTGTGATATGAAGCCCAGAAAGAACATATAACTGTCAGCAAAGTGCAGATCTACGAGATAAATGGACCAACATCCTTAGTTTTGTCTAACATTTTAATTACATTGTGATGCAAACATTATTATGTCACATGTTTTCAGAGGGTACTTGGAACAATATTAATGTTACATTACAGGTTTAACATTCCTATATCATTCTCTGCTGGATGGGAATGAGCCATGTCCCCATGAATAGTGTCCCAATACTTTTATACAGTGTAATTCCAGGTTCTGAATGCAAAGCCATTGTCTTACTTTAACTCAAACCCTTCATTCTCTCTCTCTCTCTCTCTCTCTCTCTCTGATGCAGTGAAGGGTCCAGGGTTCAGGGTTCAGCCCGAACCCCCCGGCAAGGTGCCCCTCTCTACACTGATTTATCTCCCTGGCCTGCTACCATGGCCTTAACGCTTTCTGAGCGCGCCATAGACCATGGAGGACTTTCAGATGAATCAAAGAGCAGCTCACTAAAGCAGACTCTCTCTCTCTCTCTCTCTCTCTCTCACACACACACACACACACACCCCATCTCTCACTCTTACTGTCATTACCCATCCCTAAGCCGAAAGTGTCGACACAGCGAAAGAGAGTGACGTGAGTCGAGTGTCTGAGTGCACTAAAGGACAGATAAATAACCAGACAGACGAACAGAAACCGCTCTTATGGTTCTTGAAAGAGCTGCTGGTTCTCTGGCCATGCGCTCCACTGAGAAAACAAGTCATTCATCATGGTTTTGTTGTGTTTCCTGGCCAGTATAAATAATGTAGTGCGGCTCCGTTAGGCGCATCTGTTCTCCGTCACTGCCGTCCCCAGCTGGACGGATTTCCTTTGTCTGCGCGCCTGCATTAATCAATTCTCCATCGGCACGCAGATTGGATTCGCACATCTGATCTGCTTCACGCTAAAGCCAGATGCAAACGTGGACGTCGAAACACAAATAAACAAACAAGTGACTAAAGCCTCTGAGCTTTCAAACATCAAATTTACACAGCCCTGCTTTCCTCCCGGATATGTCCAAGTATCGGAATATTTTAGTACGTCTCCATAGAAAAGTACTGGCCTGTGGAACTGTGTCCTGTGAAGTGATGGAGCTCCATCCAGTACGGCTGAATGAGCTGGAGCACCACAGTCCGAACAAAACATGAGCAAAGTGATCAACACGTAAGACCAGTGATTGACCAGCATGACCAAGGTTCAACAAGTAAGACCAGTGATAAAAAAATATTTTACCAGCATGATAAAATAATTGCATTAACCAGCATGACTAAGGTGTTCAATCAATGTGACCAAAGTGGTTGACCACTATGACTAATGATCTTGACCAGCATGACCAATGTTCTTGACCATCACAACCAATGTGCTTGACCAGTATGACCAAGGTGATTGACCAGCATGATTAAAAAAATTTCACCAACATGACCAAACTGGTCAACCTCTATGACAAAAGTGGTTGACCAGCATGACCACAGTTCTTGACCAGCATGATAAATGTTCTTGACCATCACAAACCAATGTGCTTGACCAGTATGACCAAGGTGATTGACCACCAAAAAAAAATAATTCACCAACATGACCAAACTGGTCAACCAGTATGAACAATGTGCTTGACCAGTATGACCAAGGCACGACCTAAGTGGTCATGCAGCATGATCAATGTGTCTAACCAGTATGTCCAAAGAGGTCAAACCCACATGATCAATACACTAAAATGACCAGTGCGTTTGAGCAGCATGACATTGTGCTTGACATTTATCATCAAGGAGGCTGACCACAGTGGTCTATAAGTGTGACTAACTAGACTAACCAAGTCGACCAGTATGACCAGGTGGACCAGAGAAGGTTGGGAACCGCTGGTCTCATCGATATTCCAGACCTTCACTAACACTGCTGTCTCAGGATAATCAACACTGTTCAATTCATCTGTGAGTGGTCTTTATGTTTTGGATTATTTGGAAATATGGTCATGCATTATCCTCTGCTCCACATTGTGTGACAGCCCAATTACGAAGCCCTTTCAAGAGGGAAAACACAATTACAGGACAGCGAAACCTGATAAATTGTTTCACTATTTTGGCTGTTTTCTTTCTCTTACATCAAGGTTCTCAGCGTCTCCTCGTTTTTAATGCTGCTCCGCTGCAAATTGGCGGCCATTTACCACGCTGGCAAACCAAGCCTTTATAAAGTGTCCTGTTTTTCAGGATAAAGAGTCCTCTGCATTCACATTCCTTAACAAGGTAATCTGTTGGATATGGGGTCTCTGAGTTTCCATCATATAAGGAGTTTGGGTTGTACTGGGAGGAGTTTTGGCTATACTGGGAGGAGTTTTGGCTATACTGGGAGGAGTATGGGTTGTACTGGGAAGAGTATTACAGTTGTATTTGGACGAGTTTTTGTTGTATTAGAAAGAGGTTTGTTATACTGGGAGGAGTTTTGGTTATACTGGGAGGAGTTTTGGCTATACTGGGAAGAGTTTTTCAGTTGTATTTGGAGGAGTTTTTGTTGTATTGGAAAGAAGTTTGGTTAAACTGGGAGGAGTTTTGGTTATACTGGGAGGACATTTGGCTATACTAGAAGAATTGATTACACTAGGTGGAGTTTCAGTTTTACTGGGAGAGCTTTACTGGGATGAGATCTGGTTATACTGGGAAGACCTTTGGTTAAACTGGGATGAGTTAAGGTTATACTAGGATGAGTTTCAGTTGTATGTGGAGAGGTTTCTGTTGTATTGAAGTTTTGGTTATACTGGGAGGAGTTGGGTTGTACTAGGAGCAGTTCTGGTTGTACTGGGAGGAGTTCTTGTTATTCTGGGAGGAATATGGGTACTCGGCAGAGTATGAGCTGTATGGGAAGAGTGGGATTAATTGTACTAGGAGGAGTTTTGTTGTACTGGGAAGAGACTTGGTTGTATTGGGAGAAATTGGGTTGTTCTAAATTAGTGTAGGTTTTACTTTTTTATGTCCTTGACAAACAATTTCTCTGCGAAAGAAAACATATTTATCAACTTTCAATAAGAGTTACTGACAAGTTCTGTTTCCATAGCAACATCAATTCAAAAGTTCTAAGGACAAAGTCTTTACCCGGAACATTTCTGTCTCTCAGTCAAGGTCTGTATAAGCGTCTACAATAATGTATATATTTTTATCCTGAAGGGTCGTTCTACAGATTTATTTATTTCATTTGATTTATTTTCAAATACTTTTAAGAAATCAATTCACAATTTGATATAAAAACTGAGGTGGCTAGAAAGCTCCAAATAAATGCTTAAATGCCTCATCATTTCTCTTCAAATATGAGCCTAAACATCCTGAATGTCCTTTATTATTTTAACTGTTTCTGAATATATCACTATTAGCCTGTCCCAGGACTTTTATTGTGAAATTGGAACACTGTGTGAGCAAAAAAAGAGAGAAAACAACCCCTCAATCTCGTTTTCTGTATGCAGGTTGATCATGTTCACGTGGACAGAGCAGTAAACATGCACTGGAAGCTCCTTTGGCATCTTATCTGGGATTTCATTCAGAAAAAAGTCCAACTTGTTAGATACGTCTTGTAGTTTGTTATGATCTGTGTATCATGTCTGTAGGTTACTCGGATCCTGAGATTTCTCAGCCTGTGTGTGGAAGCCACTTGTTGACAAGCTGCAGCTGTCCCTGATCAGGGGCGGAGAACACATCAGGAACCAGTGGGGTGAACCAGCAGGGTCTCCGCCTTCCTCCCACCTCATTCGCAAGCGTCTGTGAGATCATTGGCTGGTTGCAAAGTAGAAATCAAATTACTAGCTGACTCAAATGAACCCTGTGTTTATATATCTGATTGTCCAAGTGCACATTGACTGGGTTAGTGTCAAAATCAGGAGGCAAGTCTGTGAGGGGATACTTAGGGGGGCCAAACCTTTAGCATGTGGTTAAATATCAAGAGATTGAAAAAAGAGAACGATAGAGGAAAAGACTGTATGGAGGAGCACCTCAGAAAGAGAGAGGGAGAGAGAAGAGGAGAGGAGAGAAAGCGAGAGAGAGAGAGAGAGAGAGAGAGAGAGAGAGAGGGAGAGAGAGGAGAGAGAGAGAGCGAGAGAGAGAGAGAGAGAGCGAGAGGAGAGAGCGAGAGAGAGAGGGAGAGAGAGAGAGAGAGAGAGAGCGAGAGAGAGAGAGAGAGAGCGAGAGAGAGAGCGAGAGGAGAGAGCGAGAGAGAGAGAGAGAGAGAGAGAGAGTCAGGCTGTAGAGCTCAACTGCCAGCAAAGCGACTCCCGTTCCAAATGAATCAAAACACTGTATTGATCGTGTAATTGATCAGGAATTGGCTCAGTGGAGTCAAGGCCTTTTAATTAAGCTGAAGCTGCGTAGCGCTGTCTCTTTAAGACGTGTGAACTGATGTAATTACCACCGAACAAGCAATTAACCCCGAGAGGCTAGAACGAAAGTGTAGAATGAGCACTTACACTACCTTCACACCAAACCTCACACTGAACCCAGTTATTCACACTTCTGTTCACACTTACGAACCGGTTGGACGGATCACATGAACTCGTGTCTTAACGCAACATCCCAGGCGTCTCTGCATGGAGGTGTAGAGGTTCCTCATGGTGTCCTGTGATGATCCATCCCATGCAGCGTGAATGTCCTCACTCAGTTCTGCAGATGGTGTGGTAGGGGTGGAGTGTTGATAGAGCGTCCAATAGCGTCCCACACATTTTCAATCAGGGACAGGTCTGGAGACGAGACCGACCACGGCGTGGTATCTGTGTCTTCAAGACCAGATCTCGAGACGGCAGCAGTGTGTGGACGAGTGTATGTAGAGCACCGCAGTGTGCAGAACCACTGGTTGCAGGACCTCATTGACAGAACATTGGGCTCCAAGTGTCTGTAATACACACATTGCAATGAGCTGCAATAAATATTGATCATATCAGTCAAAACGTTTCATAATTTAATGTCCGAATATCCTTTATCTTCCTTCTCAACAGCACTGCAATCCCGCACTTCCTTCTGGGTGTAACAACTAATTTTGGACGGTGGGTGTAGATATATATACTCAGCAGGACTGCCAGTGTTTTGGGGTTGAACTCTGAAGATTCTATTATATTTCAGGTTAAATGACAATTAAGAGATAACGATAAGCCTGAAAGGACTTATATAACAGGACTTCGTACCATCTATTACATTCAAACAGACTAATCTCTCGTGTGTGTATAAATCTTCAGCCGTCACTTTTGTAGATGACAGATTTAGGTCTCAGCCCTGCCAGTGAATTTCAGGGAACTTATCGGTCCAGTAATCGCCCAGTACCTCTGTGCTCTTATTTTGCACAGTAAAATGTCTCTCTCTCTCTCTCTGTCTCTCTCTCTCTCTCTCTCTCTCTCTCTCTCTGTCTCTCTCTCTCTCTCTCTCTGTCCCTCTGTGCATGAAAATCCTATTAATTACTCAGCCCTGTTATCTGTATGATAAGGGGAGAAGGTGCGGGTGTGACGCACAGGACGAGTTCATCATACAATAAGTGGCATATTTGTGTCATTAATCCACCAGGGCTCCATTGTGAAGCTGGCCTTCAAACACGGCGGTACGTCTGGCTGGAAGCGCACAGGAATTCTGAGGAAAGCTTTAATCCGTGTTCACCAAAAAAAAACAAAAAAACAAGAGCATTGTTCCCTTTGCACGTTCTCGTTCTGAGACAAATTCAATTTTGCTTCCAACTATTTGTTTTGACAAGGCTTGCGCAGACAGGGAGAGGAGTTGTGTAAACGTCCATTAAATGTCATTCATCTCAGGACTGAAGGTGCACATCCTGGGTGGTGCTCACAGGACATTAACCTGCCATCAGCCTCCTTTAGGTGTTTTCAGAAAGTATCCGAAGCCCTAATATTCATAGACAGCAATCAAACACTGATCTCCTTCAATCTAGTCCCGTTGGGCAGCCACACAGATCTCCTGGTGGTTCTGACGCTGTTGGAAGCTGGGATGCTTTTTTGAGATGATCCGTAAGTGGTCTGTCGCGTTCTGCGTTATGTTTTCAGGGGTATTTTCAGCTTTAGGGAAAAGCCAGAAGTCACACTGAGCCATGTAGGGAGAGTAGGGAGCCTGAGGAAACGCAGACGTGTGATTGGCCAGGAAACTCTGTATCAAATGTGAAGGATGGACGGTGCATTATTGTGATGGAGCTGCCCACATGACGCTGACATTAGACTCGTCGTTATACATTATTACATTATATACCTCCTCTGACTGGTGTGCTGCCACTCACTGACCACTTTATTGGAAACACCCGCCTTGTGCTTCCACTCACTGACCACTTTATTGGAAGACGTTGAGCCTCAGTAGCCCAACTGAAATTCACTTAAATGGATAATTTCAGTAAGACGCCTCCCAGCATCAGTCTAGCTGACATGTCCCATACTATCCCAGCCGGCAAGGCTAGAGCAGGGCCTCGAGATGCCAGGCCGTCTAAATTAAACCACCGGTCAGGATCGACAATGCACAAGAGGGCATAAATAACAGGTGCCTTGCTTTTCTACCTTACTGCTAACAACCTTTGCCTTGGGACACTGGCGGGAGAAGTGCAGTCCAAGGACGTCAGTGGACAGAAGGGAAATGAAAGCGATGCCGTGGAAGAACATGATGGGAAATAAGGCTTTCTTTCAGGGACTGCCATAGAATTACTAACATGGGCTAAAGTAACAGCACGGCTGAATTAATCAGCTGAATTATTAATGAACACTATTTAAGACACTTTTAAGCATTATGAAATTTGAGTAATGAATGAGTAATGAATTACACTGCCATGAAAAAGTATTCAATGTATTATATTTCGATTTTATGTGGTGTGTTTATACTTTAACATACTTTTTTGTAATTAACAGCATGAATTATTGTTTGGTTTTGAGCTGAAGATGCAATAATCTTGATGAATCATCTGAGATGATCAGATCAAGGATACTTCATAGAGGTTCAAATAATATAAAATCAAACAACCTGAATGTCTGTAGTTTACTGCCCACAAAATCTCAGGTTCCAAGAGTTCCTAAATAAAATGTTACAGGTCTGTTGGGGACAGCAGTCTCCAGTGGGATTCAGCTCCGGACATTGACCGGGCCATTCTAACACACCAACATGCTTTGATCTAAACCATTCTGGCTGGAGTCCAGCAGTTTACTGGCTTCCCTGCTGCAGAAACGTCCAGCCGACAGCGTCCTGTGGTCAGCGTCCTGTGGGCACTGATGAAGGACTAGAGGACGACCGACACGAACTGTGCAGAAACAGATGAGCTTCTGTCTCTGACTCTACATCTGCAAGGTGGAGACACTCGGTAGGAGTGTCTGATAGAGTGGACAGTGAGTGGACACAGGGTTTAAACACTCCAAAGTGTATAAAGGTTCCTTCTCAAATTGTTACTACAGACAATGCAGTTTTGTGTCCGGCGCTGGCGTCATTAATTAGCGCGAAAACATATCGACTAAGCAAGTCATTTGAAGCCAGTAATTGTTTGTTTTTCCAAAACGGCCAAACACAATGGAGGACAGGGAGGGTGGGAAGGGGTGTGTGCTGTGCATCACTTCAACAAAAATCACAGTAAGGCTCAATAAATGCTTACCAGTGCCATTTCCAGCTGCTGCAGAAAGGTCAATGCAATTCTGCAAAGCCTGCATGGAAATTCATTCTAATCAGCACACAGTAATTACACCTCGTCTTTAATCCCCCGACAAGTCATCTTACACTTTTTTATTATTATTATTATTATTATTAAGTAAATGGTATCAAGCAAACCAGCCTCACGCTCATTTTTGCAGATGCTTGCTTGCAGACGCTTTACAACGAGAGAGAGAGAGAGAGAGAGAGAGAGAGAGAGAGAGAGAGAAAAAACATGGCCTACATGTTCACTGGGCGGCCGATAGACAGCAGTATCCTAAATTGCACCACAATTCTGGAGCTAGCACCTTTTGTCAGGCTCAGATGTGCAGTGGAGCTTGAAATGGGCAGAGAGAAAAAGAGAGAGAGAGAGAGAGAGAGAGAGAGAGATGGAGAGAGGGAAAGAGAGAGAGAGAGAGGGAGAGAGAGAGATAGAGTGAGAGAGCACCAGGGGCTTGCAGCCATGAGTTATTTAAGCACAGAAAGTATGCAAATGTGACGCGCCCGAAAAGCTCTCTGCTGATCTACAGAACAGACTCCCTGTGATAAAAAACCCTCGCTCATTTCGCTCCGTCGTCTAGTGTGATTGTTAAAACACATCGCCCGTGGCTGTCGACAGCACACAAACTGCTTTCTCCGCCGGAGCTCCCGCTTTAAGCCACGACAAACAAAGCTGCTGTCTCCAAACTCAAGCAGACCACTCTGGAGGTCGTGACCCTGAGTTTATCCTGAATATCAACAACAGAAGAACAGGACAGAGAACAGAACAGAACATGATCCTTAATCAGATCCTAAAATTAACGATAGTGATTCCGGGTCAAGCTGATGGAATCATCCCTGAACCCTTGTTGTGTGTGGGAGCATTATCCTGCTGAAAGCCCAGTTGGAATCCTGCCATGAGGCCGCAGGTTGTCCTGCACATGTCGCTGAGATGTTAATGTCCCTCATATCACTACTAAGGGTTCTAGAATCTGGATTCTACCTTAACAGCGATGTGGTTCTAACAACATCTATAACAGTAACACACAACAAAATAACAATATGTGGAATGCGTGACTGTCTCCGATAAAGAGCTTTCTCATTGTTTTTGTGAATAAAAGGACGTCAAACTACAAACAACATCCCACAAAATCCAGATGCTTGAAGATCCAATCAGAAGACGGGACATTCTAGAAGAACACTATCCATATGGTCGCCAGGAGACAGAATGAACTTATAATCATTAATAACCATAATAATAAAAGCAAATTCCGATCTGTCTTCTAACTTCTCTTGAAAACTTCCACCCAAATGTCTTTGTTTCGTTATATTTCAGAGCAGAGTGTCTGGAAACCTGTCCAACATCAACTTGACGCTGGTTTTATTGGTCTGTTTGTCTCAAAATTTTACAAAAGCACACAATGTAAAAAGCAACCGTCACTTTTGAAAGCTGTGAAGTGAGGTCATTTCCCAACAGCATGGTGATACAATTAAAGCAACACTAAGCAGATCAGAGAGAATCACATCACAGCAGGTAAACACAGAGTATAAAGACGGAGAAAGAACAGTAATAAGTGAAAATATAGAACAGGCAGCGGATAA
The DNA here is from genome assembly GCA_034509495.1 of Acestrorhynchus altus. Taxonomy (NCBI): domain Eukaryota; kingdom Metazoa; phylum Chordata; class Actinopteri; order Characiformes; family Acestrorhynchidae; genus Acestrorhynchus; species Acestrorhynchus altus. Next base: position 1,471,588 of record CM067511.1, on the reverse strand, counting down.
ATAACCACTGAACACAAACAAGAAGTTTGTAACGGAAGACTCAGCTCTGTGCACGCTCAGTAAAACTTCTGAAACAATTCTCTCAAGTGCTGTTAATAAGATTCATTATCCATTATTTAATATTTCATTCAATTTTTAAACAAAGCTTGTTTATACACACTCAGCAGCCTCTTTATTAGGGGCTCCTGCTTCACTGCTGTTCATAATTAAGTGGAGGAACTCAGTTCCAGGGTGTAATCCACAGCTCTGATACCACCATCATACTCACGTACACAGGTTACCTCCTTACTCCATATGTAGTGCAAGGGAGTAGATTTGCATATGGATAGTGGGGACATGTCCATTCCAGTATTTTGGAAGGAATATTTGTCCATTACAATATAAATGAGAACTCATTTACATTCTTCTAATATAATAATCCCTCGATCCAACTGATTTAAATCCCAGTTTAAATGCCGAAGCAGCTTCCAGTGCATGTTTACTGCTCTGACTGATCAGAGAGAGGGGGCGGGGCTGATGATCAACCTACATACAGACTCTGACTGATCAGAGAGAGGGGGCGGGGCTGATGCTCAACCTGCATACAGACTCTGACTGATCAGAGAGAGGGGGCGGGGCTGATACTCAAATATCGGGGTCAAAAGGTCACAAAGAGTTTCTCTTATGCAAATAAAGCCATTCTACTGTGGCATCTCGCTGCCTGAGACTTGATTTGAGAGATGAACTACATGTTTTTAAAGCTACGCACATGTAATATACAGCAGATGTGCCATCCATCAGCCAGGCACAGTGTGGCCCCATCAGCAAGGCTGGTGTGCCACGCCACATGTGACATTTCTGTCATGTCAACAGGAAACACATGGTAATCAGGAGGACAGATAAGAGACACGGGGGTTTGTGGTGATGCAAAAGTCAATATCTGTCACTGCTGAGCATCAGCAAGTCGGACTTGGGCTTTGAACCCCCACAGCAGTGCTGTCAATATCCCTCAGGCGCTGCAGTGTCTCCAAAAACAAGCCCGTGATGTGAACTTCAGGACGAGAGCTGATTCGCTGATGGGGAGCTGGAGCATCCTCAATGTTTTTGCACCTGTTTGGCAGGAGATTGGCATCTACACACTGATAGAACTTGTGTTGTTTTCTGAGGAATTTGGGAATAAATCTATATGTGTTCACCACTTTTTTATTATTTATGTGGTTGGAGCTCCTTGGTGGAGCAGGCGTCTAAGCATTGTTTCCATCATCCGAACACTGCAGACAATGCCACAGCCATCCTTGTCCAGGGGTCACTAAGGACGTAACTGACCTTGCACTAATTTTGTGGGATGTTTTTGTGTTTAGACAAGAGTCATTAGAGTCATTTGTAACAATTAGATTGACAAAGATAATATTAAAATACTTCACACTGGTCCTGAACTGCCTTTATTATGTTTGGCATTTACATGTATATCAGTTTTATTGCTTCTGAGGACTTTTATTCTGAAATTTGAACACTGAGCAAGAAAGGAGCTCAAACAGCCCCTTCCATCTCATTTTCTTCTGCAACCCAATATCTGGTCAGTGATGTCATTTGTCCTGCCACCCCTCACTGATCAGTCAGAGTCCACAATCAGGCTGAGCATGTACAGTGTGGATCTCTGATTCTAAGGGTTAAACACTGTCTAAGCCCCGCCCTCTCAGCACCACTATTGGTCTACATGTACCTGCAACTACATCTCAAAAATCAACAACAAAACGGTTGCGGTTGATGAAAGAGACAGGTTGAAATCCTATTTGAGCAGCCAGGGCGTCCAGACTGAGACGCTCCAAATGCAGTTTGGATCCAGTTCTCGGAAATCTGATTACGACCAAAATCAGTCTGGATACAATCTTGCGAGAACAAAAAAATATATTTGGTCTGGGAACCTGAACACAGCCTAGTAGTTATGGAAGCTTCAGTGAAGTAGACTAGTTAACTAATGCTTCCTGAAACAAGAAAGAGACACCAAATAAAGCCTACGAGATGGCAGCCTTGGAGGAAGCCTTCAGAGGACACTGGGAAATCGGAAAAACAGCAGAAATTCCAGTCCTTTCATTGGACGCCTACAGCAGGCTCTGCTAAATGAAATTCATGACCAGCAGAAAGGTGAGCATGTCCTCCATTATTATGATATGTCTGTTACTTCTACATCATCCAGCTCCACTATAGGTCTAAGATGTTTTCACCAATTATTTCACTCACAAATAGTTTTATCTTGTCTGCAGCAAAATATTGGAGGTTCCCCAGCTCCAGAGTCATTCATCAGTGGGAAAATAAGCTCAGACACATGCTTTCTATTGGACATTCCCAAGGGAATGCAGCACCACATCAAAAATTCCACACTGCTGGAGCCGGACAATGGAAATATCATAAGAACGCAGAACACGTTCACGATCCTAATGGTTAGGATGGAATTTCATTACTGGAGCTTACTGAAGGTGCCATTTGTCCAAGCAAGAGGACAGGAATATCTCCTCTTTTCCATAGTTCAGTTTTTCGGGAGCCTTTTTAAAGGCTTCCTCCAAGGCAGCCATCTCTCAGACCTTATTTCACAAGTCTCCTTTCATGGTTCAGGCAGAAAATCTCCAGGCTAAAGCTGCCAAATTTCCATGCATCAATTTCAGCTGAAAAATGAGGGCGAGTGGAGGACTCCGTGGCCCGGCGTAAACAGAGCGGCCGATTCCTCAGCGTAATGAATCATGAAACGCGGTCAATACTCATGAAATTATTAACATGACCATGAGGATAAGGAATATGCACACATTCTCACCTGCACAGGCCTGGAGGCTGTTTTGCACCGAAACTTATGAAATACAGTAGCGAGCAGGCCGAGGACAGTGCTCATACGAGCCTAATGTTTTGGTTTTTTTTCCCCTCTTCGGCACAATGTTGGTCATTAGTTGGGCTTTGGCCTGCACTAGAACTTCCACCCTCTTCCTCGCCGCTCTGTGAGTACAGTAGGCTGGTAATGGATGGCTTTTGCCTGAAAGCACAAGGCCGAAAGAGGGATGGAGATGAGGAGAATGAGAGGGAGGAGAAGAAGAGATGGATAACGGTGGCCGTGATCCTGACAGTCGTTGAGTAAAGAGAGGTCTGAGGATGACAAGTTGAGCTCCAAGTCGCAAAGGTGCAAAGCAGGCAGACTGTGTGCAGTGGAGAGTGCAGCAATGCTGCATCAGCTTTTAGCAGCCTCTGGTAGAGTGGCGTTCTGAATGCACTCTCCCATTTAGGCCTGCATTCATGTAATATTTCCAATGGAGTCTGGTTAGCGTGGGCATACGTGAATGAATCTCAAGGACATAAAGAGAAAGTTTTTTTCTCAACTGTCTGAACACAGCCATCTTCCCTTTCTCTTTCCTCCCCTTTTCAGATGTATTTTTTACACTTTTCAGATGTATTTTTGTTCTCAGAAATCATTAGACCTTCTCTGAAGTTCTGAAGTTCTGAGGTTCCCACTGGACAGTACATCTCCTCTAATCGTACAAAACTAAAGCCTCATTCCAAGCACTGGCACAACGAACATCAAGACAGCCAGGATCTTCAGCCTTCAGGACATATGTTTAAAACAACAGATACTCATCACAAAATCACAAGATGATTTTCATAACACATAGAACCAAATGAGGAACTCCCAAACTTGGAATTCTGCAATTATGGACAGGTGTACTGGGCACCTGCTCATCCACGGTTTCTTCTGAAATCAAGGGTATTAAAAAGAGTTTGACCTGCGTTTGTTGGAGTAACTGTCTCTAATGTCCAGAGAAGGCTTTCTACTAGGATCACTGCTGTGATGATTTGATTGCATTTAGTGATTCTCAGAGTCATGCTGTTGGATGATCATCACCCCACCTCATCCTCAACTCCCTAACGTATCCCAAAAGTACTGAATGGAGCACCATCGTTCAGTGATACATGGCAGCAGGACATACAGTGACTTGTGTTGGCCTGGCAAAGCTTCATCACTGACTGCCAGTACAAAAGTAACATATTACCTATCATTTATTGTGTGTTCTAACCTGCCAAACACACACTCTAGAACCCCAGGCTACACTTTCATTCACCAAAGAAATTGGAAAGTATTTACACTGTAGAAGACATTATAATTATTTATAGTGGTCCAAATAAATGTCAGTTATTTATTATTTCTTTTATTAATGTTTGTATCAGTATTATCCCTTCTCAGGACTTTTATTTTGAAATGTGAACAGAGCAAACAGCCCTCTCCCCTTCTCATTTTCCACTGTGTAACTTGGGTAGGTGGTGTCATCAGCCCCGCCCCCTCTCTGATCAGTCAGAGTCTGTATGCTTGTTGAGCATTAGCCCCGCCCCCTCTCTCTGATCAGTCAGAGTCTGTATGCAGGTTGATCATCAGCGCCGGCCCACTTTTAATATGTGGGAGACTCCTGCGTCTACCAGGAGCCACGTGAAGCTGGATTAGGTTATATGTCCTTCTCATATATGAAACTGCAGATTTAACAAGCTGGCACTCTTCTTTCATTAAGTTAAACACGCTCAGCTTATTCTCTCACACGGCTGTTGATTTACAGCGTAATATCTGTCTGCTGAACCCTGGAAACCTCCACACTGAACTAAATCAAAGCCATCAATACCGATTGAAACCCAGCCTGAAATATTGATCACGCTTGACGTCTAGGCTTCAGAAACTCGTATCCTGTGCGCTATTTAATCGAGCGATGGAGTTGCCTGTCAGATTGCCGCTGTAGAGTACAAACAGCAAAGAGGTTTTGATGTAACATTAACAAGAATATCTTGCAGCAGATTTTAACGTAGTTGTTATATTCATTATAAGACATTTTCAGAAGCGACAGAACAAACAGGAACACGCCAACGTCTCACCGCGCCTTTAGAAGGTATTTTTAGAAAACAAAGGTTCAGTATGCCACACATTACAAACAACCGACTTCAAACCTGTGTAAAATTAACATTCCTCTCACTTCTGTCTCCCTTTAATGTATAACTGAATAAAGGAGGATAAGGGTTACCTGGGAGGTGGAAGTTGGTGAGGTTATGAAGTCTCCGTGGGAAAGGCGTGACCCAGGAGTCTTAACACGTGGATCAATCGGAGGGGTTTCCAGTGGGGGAATCATAGGCTGGGCTCTTCATTCATTATTCTGACATCAAGAATTCCAGTTCCCGGTTGGTAATTTGGTTGACAATTAGGTTGAGATTAAACTAGGGTGAGATTTGTGGGAGAGACAGTGAACCTCAAATACTGCTGTTCTAAAGAACAACCAGACGAACGAAAAAACAAACGGAATTTGGTCCCCAAAACTGTTACATCACAGTCTTGACTTACCCCCTCCAAATAAATCCCACCTATCAGAGAACGCCCTGATAGCAATGTCAGGAGAAAACAGTGTTGTTGATACTGGAGAGCAGCTCATCACCTCCAAACTCTGTCTCAGGCAGATATAGAAATGACTAAAGGTGTGGTCAAATTAGGAACTAGGTCTTGGCACTAAAAGGGCTGACGCTGTTTCCCTTAAAAGCCTCTCAGAGGCTACTTTTGGGTAGTGTACCTCTTGCATGTCTTTATGAGTCAAAGCCACCCTAATTATGATTCAAACACTTAACCGTAAGTCTTAGAGCTACCAAATTTGATGGGGGGTTAAACGGGACGTCCTCGATGACATATTAAAGAGCCCTCCAGCATGAAAGATGTACCTCTACGCTCATTGTAGGCTCACCAAACTTCAGAACTATCCATGCATTTGGCCTCCAAACAACATATTAAAATTTGGAATCACTGGGCCTTACCGTTTCCCTAACCCTAACCCTCACAGCAGGGTGGTCTTTTTGTTGAATTGCCAACAAGCCAGGAGGTGTTAGGAGGTGTTGGGAGCAGTTGGATCACGGAGGCCATGTGGTGAATGGTTCAATCCTGCCTTTGTTGTGGACCTTTGCTGACTTGCATTTGACTGCTTGGCTTTGATTCAGATTTGATACGACCTGCTCATGTTCTTGACTCAGACTCTACTACTAAAGGGCGTGGTCTCGACGCTCAGGGTCGATTGGTTGTTATAGCGTTCAATGAAAGTCAGATTTTGTTTTCACTAACAGCACCCGTCCCAGTATAGCATGTGGATTTGGGTCACATCTCACAAAGACACAGTTCTGCTGGCCCCCTGATGGTGCTGGAAACCTGCATGTGAGCAAAAAGTGGCCCATGCACTGGAAACACATTTTGCCCACTGTTCCCATTTTCATGACATATCAACCAGAAGCAGATTCTTTCTGCCCAGTAGAATTTATTTTACTCCCAAATGGGAAACACAGAGTACATTGTTAATGTCATTTGTTGGATCATTGACACTCCTGGTGAAACATAAATAGTTAACTTAATTTTTTATTTCCAAATTCCATTTTTTTCCACCAAATTGTATTTACTTTATTTCATTTTTATTTTGCCATTTACATGATTTATGGTATTTATGCATTTCTATTTTTCCCATAAATGCATTAAATTAAATATACATCATAGAACCCTAAACCTGTATCTTTTAAAATCACAGATTAAATATCGCAGAACAACAAAATATCGCAATGTCAGTTTTTATCAATATCACGCAGCCCCAGCACAAACCTCGGTTTGTGAAATTAATTCTTCCTTTCAGATGAAATAGTCCATGTTTGCTTCAATCGACGTCCTCCAGGATGCTAATTTTCCAGTCTTATTCCATCCATTGTGATTTCTGACACATCCTTCAGCTTCTTCATTCAGAGCACCTCGAAGCCGACGTTCACTGTACAAAGTCGAGACTTCCAGAAGGTTAATTAAGAAAATAAAGCCATTCTGAGTGTCAAACTATATTTTGAAAAATGTTCCCTCAGATAATAAGAATTGCTCCGACAGACTGGAGGCCTTATCTAAAACACTCCATAATTTGTTTTCACCCATCCCACACACACACACACACACACACACACACCCACACACACACACACACACACACACACACACAGGTCTTTGACTACAGGCAGTACAGGAACATTCAGGGCATTTCAAAGGTACATCAGGCTCACAGAAGTATATTCTCAAATATTTCTTTGCAGTCCTTACACACACACACACTTACACATGCCTTTACACACACCTGTACACTTACCTACACATCTGTACACACACGTGTACACACACACACATGTTCACTCACACACACACACCCGTATACACAATTACACACACCTGTATACACACCTGTGCACACACTTACACATACTTGTTCACACACCTGTACACTTATCTACACACCTCTACACACACACGTGTGTACACACAAACGCAAACGTTCACATGCCTGTACACACACAAACTCACTGGAAGTTCAGTTTAACGGAATTTAACACAAAATCTTTCATTTGTTCAAAATGCCTGTCTTACTTTCAGTGGAAGACCTTGTATGTTATGCCTACAGAAAGAAAAGCCACGAACACACAAAAACGAGCTCTGCGACCTTCACCACCACCCCCAGTACAACCTCTGACTTTCTCAGGAGACAGAAAAACAGCATTTGTGTGGTGTGATGATGGTAGCCTGTGTGCAATGGAATATAACCTTGCTTTTGTCATGTTGGCAGGCTTGTGAGAACATTTGGCTGCACATGGTTTTGGTTTGGTTTAATTCTTTTTTTTGAAGTCACTGGTATCAGCAACAACAACACATTCTGCATAATCCAGGGAGGTAAATTAGGGTAGAACATTTAGAATTCTATATAATATATTCAATAGTTTGGTTAGTGATGTCATCAGCCCCGCCCCCTCTCTCTGATCAGTCAGAGTCTGTATGGAGGTTGAGCATCAGCCCCGCCCCCTCTCTCTGATCAGTCAGAGTCTGTATGCAGGTTGATCATGTTCACGTGGACAGAGCAGTAAACATGCACTGGAAGCTCCTCTGGTATTTAAACTGGCATTTAATTCCATGTGTTCAATTCCATCAGCAGCACACCTGCAAAGTTCTATTCTATTCTACCGGATTTAACATCACTAAGCACTGATTGACCAAAGCAGATGTTGGTGAGACTATAAATAATATTAGACTCCCATCAGCAGAACTTTGGAGATGTTTAATGAACACAGTGATGGAGAACCACCACTTTCTGTAGGAACGTTATTAGTGTTTATTCCGAATTTAGTGTTTTAGTGAGATAATAAACCCTCACTGCCCATGAACATCAGCACTTACTGATATAGAATACAGCTTTGGATAACAGCAGTGTCCAGCATCAATGTCGAAAAACACATTTTGCAAGCTTAGAAGAATGACCAAACTGCAAAAGTGCATTCCTAGAGTGCACACAAAGGTCATTTACATGACCAGCAACAAAACCCCTATTATTGTCCCTTTAGCTGTCTATGGCGTGACTTTGGGCAGCAGGCCAAAAGAATACATTTTTAAAACAGGATCAGTTTGGTATTGTCTTCTCTGTGGGCTCCATTTGAAAGTCTCTGGAGAATAATTCACCTGGTAATGTACCGAAAGCACTTCAGCCTCTCTATGGGCCTCTGTGCAATGTTGCTTGGTCAGGAATTTAGACAATAGGAGGCCTGGTCCTTTGGATTTGGGCGAGGTATAAATGCAAGGGTTAAACCAGGCAGAATGTGTCAGTCAGTCACCAGTTGGAAACAGCTCCGACCACCCAAAGCCGCCAAAATGATGGGCAAGGTAAGCAGGACACATCAGCATGGGTTACATGTTGGAAGATGTTTTTGAGATACTGCTGCTCTCTGAATGTAACTGTTTATGTGCTGCTGGTTCCCCTTTGACAGATCATCTTTTACGAGGACAGGAACTTCATGGGACGTTCCTGGGAATGCAGCAGCGACTGCTCCGACATGTCCTCCTACATGAGCCGCTGCCACTCCTGCAGGGTGGAGAGCGGCTGTTGGATGGTCTACGATCGTGCCAACTACATGGGCAACCAGTACTTCCTCAGGAGGGGAGATTACAGCGACTATATGAGCATGTGGGGATTCAACAACTGGATCAGGTCTTGCCGCATGATCCCCAGGGTAAGGTTGCTGGCCTTCAAGTAATTCCATAGGATGGTCAGTCCTCAGGCCACTCGGAAACAAGTAAACCAGTTCCCACTAATAATGTCCACTGTTTTCTCCTCCAACAGTACAGCGGAGCCTACAGAATGAGGGTCTACGAGAGGGATAACTACATGGGACAGATGTACGAGATGAGTGAGGACTGCGAGTCCTTCATGGACCGCTACAACTGGTCCCACGGCTGCATGTCCTGTCACGTGATGGACGGCCACTGGCTCATGTACGAGCATCCCAACTACATGGGCAGGATGTGGTACTTTGGACCTGGACACTACAGGAGCTTCAGGAACATGATGGGCATGAGTGGAATGAGGTTCATGAGCATGAGGCGCATCATGGACTCCTGGTATTAAAAAGCATTTTTATTTATGAGCCTTAATACATTTTAAATAAAAATCAAGAAAGAATTAACTGTTTGGTGTCTTTTTTTCAATGAGAGACTGTAGCTCCTCCTCCTGAGTGTATATCACAATACCTACATTTAGAGTTATTAATATTCACCCTAATGAGAGACTGTAGCTCCTCCCCCTCAGTGTATATCACAATACCTACATTTAGAGTTATTAATATTCACCCTAATGAGAGACTGTAGCTTCTCCCCCTCAGTGTATATCACAATACCTCCATTTAGAGTCACATTGGAATAGTTTGAAACCCTGTTTATTACGTTTATGTGAAATGTCACAGTGACAGGATGGCTCTAGGATGGACAGTCAGGTCAGCATGTTGTTGCTGAAGCAATCAAGTGTTTCATGGTTGTATGACCTGTAGCCTATAATCGTCTCCCTCCAGTGCCTCTCCTAATCCATACACTCTGAAACAAACATGTAGCGTACACCGTCACGGCCGCTATAGGATTTCGGTGATGATGACTCGGGCGCGGTGCTTTAAGTAATCACTGACGACTGCAGCCTCCCTGTCTAATCAGTCTTCATTCACACACGTCCACTCACAGCCTCGGTTCGGAAGGGCTGCATTCCAATTCCCCCAAAACCAACCCACAGGCTTATCGATCACCTCTGGGATGTGATGTACTCGGAGCAGAAAGACTTAAACTAGTTTAGTGTTATACAGTCACAGGAGAAACTTCAGGCCTCTGGCAGCACGAGGTGCAAGATTAGCCGCACGGCTGATATTTGCTGCAGCGCCGTGACGCATTTCACAGCACATACCGGGTCAGTGAGTTTGAACTCATTCATTGAACAATTTTGTGGGTTGTTTTCGTAGTTTGACGTACGTTTATTCACCAACACATTCGAAAAATACTTACATACTTATAACAGAGTGTACCAAGCAGCTACAGGGCTGCGCATTGCTAACACAGATGTGCAAATGCACCCAAACAGCTGGTCTACAGAAGAGGACTCTCTGGAGCAGGTAAACAAGTACCATGTCGGCACCCTGCCCAGGGGCATCGTCTAACCGCACAGACCCTAGAGCTCAGGCTTGTTGAGTCGGGGGGCTTCGTTTTCATTCAGCTGGGGGTCGGTTGATGTTATAAAGCTCATTAAAAAAAGAAATTGAGGCTATAGCCTTGGAAGTCCTTACCAGGTGATGCCCCAAGCTTGTGAAACTGTGTTCTCTGGAATGAAGGAGCTCCATCCAGGACTTCTCTGATAAACTGGGGAGTTGGGGAAGAGTTGGGGAAGAGTTGGGGAAGAGTTGGGGGTGGTCATCATCCAACATTCCGACCTCCTTCTTTGTCACTCAGTGCAATTAAATCTGGTAGAACGTGCTCTCTGGACAATAGAGACAGTTACTCCAACAAAAGAATTAGAAACTTTTTAATATCCTTGATTTCAGAAGAAAGAGTGAACGAGCAGGTGTCCCAATACTTTTATTCATATGTGTAAACGGACCTATATTTAAAAAATTCTACAAAAATAAGGATTGTTTTGACCACACGGGATTGGAATGGAGATTCCCAATCCTGCCACTGGGGACTTCCAGCTGGTCTATGTCTTTTTTATGCTATACCATCTTCAGCAAACACACGGTATTCCAGTGTTTATGGACCTACACGGCTCTGCTGGGATCTGGACCAGAACGGCTGGACAGACTGAAGGGTCAGCAGAGACTGAGGTTAAAGATCTGAAGTACACCGTGGTTTTCAGCCGTGCAGTGAAGTGCATTGGAGCTAACATATACAGTACAAAGCATTAGAAGCCTTTTATCACCTCTTTGTCCAAAAACAATAAAAAAAAATGACCTTTCAGCCGTGCTTTTATTCGGGATTTAGCATTTTTACAATTTTCACGCTCTTATTGTTGTTATTGATTCATTTTTTAAAAGATATTCAAACAAAAAAGCCAAACAAACCATACTGTCCACTGCTTGCCCTTATACTGGGCTTTAAAGAGGCTTGAAGTGCAGTCATTTATACACATATTACACTTCCAGAAGGATTCGTGCTCTGGCTTTAACCAATCCCAGAGTTCCCACATATCCTTTAAAGGTCTTTTGTCTTGAAAAAAAAGATTCTTAAAATGCCATAAAAGGTCAACAAAGTTATAGTAATTAAGTCGTGGCCTGATTTAGTAAAGGGGTGGTAATGCCTTGTTTGTTTGATTTGGCTCCTGATCTCCTTTTAGGTGTGAAAATCTGATTTATGATTTATTATCAAATTTATGCAGAAATATGGAAAATTCTAAAGGGTTCACAACCTTTCAATGTAGAGAGGGCCTGGGAGATTTTAGGCTGCCGTGAAATTCTTGCATACTCTGATGTCTGGCACTCAGAAAGCCTCCCAGGCTGCCATTATCGTAATGTCCTCAGAATGGTCTGTTCCAGCCCCGGTGTCGAGCGTTTAGAGTGTCCGAAATCAAATATAAAAACGAGTGCAAGCTTCACATTCGTTTCTAAGGACACCTATTGCAGGCAGTGTAAACCGTAGGTGAGAGATTCTATGTTTCTCAATTGAAAGTTCAAGCCCTGAGCACTCAAGAAGTGAAGGTCCAATTCTGGAGTAAAATACACAGTAAATGGTAATACTAAAGGTCAGTTGTGGCCTGGACTCAATTATTTGAGAAGGGTTCATGACAGCAGACCCTGAGATATGACTGAACAGAATGCACTACACCAGCACATCCAGCCAAGACCAAATTATTATTTTTCTGCCTCCCTTATCCAACGCCTAAAATTGGATCCAAATCAAGTTTCCCTCAGATGTCGTCTCAAAGACGCACACAGTGGAAAGTTTACTCCGCTCCCGGTCCTGCCTCACATTGCATTTTCCCCGCTGCAGAATGCAAACGTCTCAGTCTTTTTCAATTTAGTGAAGTAACATAGAGGTGACCCTTTATTTTCACTTTTCTTTTTAAGACGACACGCAACAGACGCTCCCTAACCACCCTGCTCTGAAAACAAAAATGCTCAAACCGGTCAAGTGGTCTGACCATCTTAGCTCAGCGCCAGAGACGGCTTAGCTGGTCTACCAGTATGACCAACCCGAGAACATCGAACAGTGGTGTGCTTGGCAGGGTTGCAAGGAGAAAGCAGCCCGAAAAGGACATTGCTGTCCATCTGTAGATAAAGATCTAAAGATCACATGGTCCAGATGGACAGATGAGACCAAAAGGTGTTATGTTTGGAGAAACGATAATGCTGTAGTCCAGCATAAAATCTCCATCCCATCTGTGAAACATGGTGGTGGGAGTAACATGGTTTGGCCCTGTTGTGTCAGCTATTGGGAAAGGACCACCTGAGCATAAACATAAGCATTGGCATGTTGACAGTAAACATCTCCACGGTTTGAAGACTATCTCTGGTGCTTCACAACATCACACAGCTAACATCTCACCTACTGCGTTTGCAGCTCCATTAGAGCCAGATGGAGACACTATTATTAGTCTTTCTTGGAACAGGAGCTCTTTTGCTGCCAGATTACAGGTTAATAGGACATTATGAGCAGCATTTACTGACCACCTTACAGCTACTGGACGTGAACTAGTTGCCCACCCGCCTTCACTGACTGTAGAAACTTATACAGACCCTAATTATCTGTTGCTGGTTACTATTATGACCTCCATCAAACCATCATAACCACTCCAGTACACCTGAGCATTACAGCAGACACGGGGTCCAGTGTCCCCTTATCAATAATCTCATATCACAGGACAGAGGAGTTTATATGGGTCTCATATCACAGGACAGAGGTGTTTTTGTACTTGTCCTCACTTGACTCTGAAACGCGCTTCTGCTGCATTACAGATAGTGATGTCTCGGTTTTCCCACCTTCCTCCCTGCTGACACCAGTTCGGTCCGGTTAGATGTCCAGGGGGTTGGCTCCACCCTTGCCTTCCATACTTGGGTCCAGACCTTCTAAGACCTGATCTATCTGTGGAACCAATGCCAAAGACTTTAATTCAGAAATATCACCTTCTGGTCCACCAGAAAGTTCTACCAGGAGACTCAAATGACACATCTTCCTTCTTCAACCAATCCTTTGCTCTACCTGTCTTTTAAAGGCTTTTACTCACAAGCCCCGTAGCTGCTTTACAGATGCCGGCGCCACCTTTCCTCCTTCTACCTCGCAGCCATCAGTTTGGTCTCGTCAGTCTTCCAGCAGGTTGGATGTGCCCCACTTTCCTTACCTGGCAGGATCTGAGAGGGTCCAGATGTTTCAAGACCTGGCCCAACTCTGGAGCCAATGCCAAAGAGTTTAACGTCTTTGGTCGGAATAAAATGTTTCTGCAAACTCCTCAGAGTTCTGGTAGAACTTTCACGTCCGTGATAAATGCACTGTGGAAGTGAGTGGGATATGTTCTGCGTATTTGTTTGACTCAGTTTAAGTATCCGTTCCTAAAGCAGATTTTCTACCGCTTAATAAAAAGCCAACAAAACTCCCTCCATTTGTTTTGCGCTGGGGCAATTTGTCCTTTCTTCCTCTCCTGCTATGGAGCGAGTTGTTGTAGTCGGCTCTGCTGTGACAGAAATGGATGTGAGAAAAGATGGGTCTGGTCGTTTCTGAAGTACATCATGTGCATTGAGGCACTGGGTGAAAGTTTTATGTTTGAGCAGTCATCGCAGCCTGCTGAGGAATGACTGACGCAAGGGTTTTACCAAATTGCCTGAATTGTTGTGGAAATACAGACAGGGCTCCCGGTCGAGATGAATTTACCTTCTGAAATAAATTACATTAAGCATATTTCTTTTAAACCAAAGTGTCTCTATTTCCACATGGATGCACAAATCAAGCACTTCAGCGACGTGTGAATCCTTGACTCGAGCAGACAGAGCCCTTCTGCCGCTACAAACTCGACTTCTTTAGCAGGATGTTTTCAATCTGCCTCTCCATTCAGGCTGCGAGTCTGGCCTCCGCAGGATTATCACAATTCGGGCACCGAAAAAAAAGTGCGAATGTGAGATTACGGTCATGTGCTCACATCCAAATCCGAGCCACTCGGGAACGTCTTATTGGCTTTAATGTTTCCCCCTGAGGTTCACTTCTGCTGCTTGTGTGGGTTCAGGATCAAAAGCAGATTCATTTTTACACGACCATTTTCCCATCTCACTTCGTCCCACTTGGTGTGTTTAAAGACTGATATGCATTATGTAAATGAGCTCTGTTTTAACTGGCTGCTCCTGAAAAACAGTCTGGGCTGAAATGTTCCTTAAGCACCAATTAACTGATGGGGCTGAACTACTGTAGGCATAGTGAGAGGAAACTATACATTCACAAATTATTCAACTGGGTGCAGGAGAGGGGCACTCTAACAACCCCCCATACAAAGTTACAGTTACAGTCCCTGACTGATCAGAGAGAGGGGGCGGGGCTGATGCTCAACCTCCATACAGACTCTGACTGATCAGAGAGAGGGGGCGGGGCTGATGCTCAACCTCCATACAGACTCTGACTGATCAGAGAGAGGGGGCGGGGCTGACGCTCAACCTGCATACAGACTCTGACTGATCAAAGAGAGGGGGCGGGGCTAACGATGTATTCATTCACTTTCTTTACACACACACACAGTGTTTAAAGTTCAGAATAAAAGTCCAGAAAAATGATAATACTGATACATACATAACAAAAATAATAAAGGATATTCAGGTTATTTTTAATAACTTAACCACTGTCAAGTATTTTGAAGAACTTATTATTATTGTAGATGTCCTTGACAATTTAATCATTACACGTAATATATTCAAATGGTGACATAAAAAAGTTTTGATCAAAACATTAATTTTTCCATATGAAGACAAGAGTTATTATGGTTAATGGCCCAAATGGAAACAATTAAATCTTTCTTTACAAATAAATGAAATAAAATGGGAATTTCAATGCTGGATTACAAAGACTATGTTATAAAAGTAAAATATATATAAAATATGAAATATGTTTACTGATCTGGCAATGAAAAAATTACAATCTGCTGCCCTGTTTTCAAACAAACACATAAGTGTTAGAGGTTAAACTACTGTCCAACATTGGATTATGTTACGTCACAACAATAGCAAGCCCATGAGCTTTTTTCAGCGCGTAGTGTCTATATATATATATATATATATATATTAATTTTGATTGGTAAGGGAACCATTTAATATTTGATATTTGCAAACTATATTAAACTCTTATATTTGAACTAAAAAGGACAGGACAGTTCTGTTCCGCAATGTGGGCTCATTAAAAGAGAAGATTAAAAAGGCAAAACGATCCATACTCCTCCACACTTTCCCTGTGCTGAGATGATTCCTCCGCACCTCTGAAGGATCTTTAGCCCATCGAGTGTGCACAGGGGTGTGAATTAACTGGAGTAGCTGCATTTTAATTGGCTCCTGCCCTCCAGGCACTCTGCCAGCGCTGTGATCCTTTCACACAAAGTAAAGTACAGTTCAAGAGCCGCCCGCGTAGAAAAAGTCTTAATGTCTACCTCTGCGATGAGATGCCTTTATTCTCGGAGGTTTCTGTTAATAAAAGTTTCTTTTTTGGGCGACGTCTGAAACCAGCAGCATGAAGGTATTACATTTCTATTACACTGATGGTGTAAAAGAGAAAGACTTTCTTACTTCTTTCCTTCATCCTCTGACTCTCAACCTCACTCTAAACCCTGAAACCATGCGCTCTGCGTGGGCAGCGCCGCTGATGATGCAAACCTTTAACGAGCGCCTATGTGTGTGACCTCAGACCCCAGAAGAATTTATTGATTTCACCTTCAAATCCATCAGTGCTTTTGTCAGCTTTCAGTCTGTAATGGAAACTGCTCTTTAACCATGGCGATGGATGTTCACTTCCCCTAATACAGTGCTGTCATAAAAGGACAGAGTTAAAGGTCCTACAATTGAACCCTGAAGGACACAGGATGTTCTATAGCAAACAGGTAACATACAGGACTTTCCAGCAGGTACAGGGCCCTACAGACTCTGACTGATCAGAGAGAGGGGGCGGGGCTGATGATCAACCTGCATACAGACTCTGACTGATCAGAGAGAGGGGGCGGGGCTGATACTCAATCTGCATACCTGCATTTTTGATTAAAGAGGAAATGGGAAGGGAAAGGCTGTTTGCTAACTTTTTTTGCTCATACAGTGTTTAAATTTCAGAATAAAAGTCAATATTTGAAAATAAAATGATTTGATAACAGTGTCTGCAAACCCTGGATGTGAAATAAGTATTTGCTGATCTTTTACAGATTCCTTTTGGGGATTTTTTGGTGGCAGTTGTTTTGTTTGTTTGTTTTTTGTCACACTTCAATGTATCAGATTATCAACAAACTTAAATATCAGACAAAGATAAAATAAATAAAATATAAAAAGCACTAATCACATCTAGGCCTGATTACTGCTAGACCAGTAGAACCAAGAAATCACTTAAACAGAACGTGTTTGATAACATGATGGAGCTGAAAGGTCTCAAAATGCAGAAATTCAAGACGAGACGAGATACAAAGTCACTAACATCTAACAGCCTGAGAAAGGTTACAAAGCCATTCTAAGACTCTGGGACTCCAGCAAACCACAGTTAGAGCTGATATCCACAAATGGAGAAAACATGGAACAGTGGCGAACCTTCCCAGGAGTGGCCGACCTACAACAATTCCTCATAAGCACATCAACGACTGCCCAGTGACAGTCACAAAAGAGCCCAGAACATCTAAAGCACTGCAGGCTGCACTGGCCTCCGCTATGGTCAGTGTTCATTATCCAACCATAAGAAAGACACTGGGCAAAATGGTTCCAAGGCAAAATCCTTAACGACCCCCAAGACTTTTGGAAAAATATTCTGTGGATTGGTGAGACAAAGGTGGAACGTTTTAGAAGGTGAGAGTCCCATCAGGCATAAAACTAATTTCAGAAAAAGAACATCATACTGTCACTCAAACATGGAGGTGGTAGTGTGATGGTCTGGAACTGCTTTGCTGCTTCCGGACCTGAACGACATGCTGTAATTGATGGAACCATGACATCTCGTCAGAAAATCCTGAAGTAGAATGCCTGGCCATCAGTCTGTGACCTTAAGCTGAAGCATACCTAGGTTCTGCAGCAGGACAGTGATACAAAGCCTCTGAATGGCCTTGTCAAAGTCTGGACTTTAATCCGATGACCTTAAACAGGCCGTTTGTGCTTGAATCCTTCCCAGTGTGGCTGAGTTACAACAATCCTGCAAAGAGGAGTGGGCCAACATTCCTTCATGTTGCTGCCAACACATCTGAAGATGTCGTATGGTATCTAGACACCTGCACACAATAGCAGCAGATCCTTCAGGTCCTGTAAAGCTGGGTGGGAAGGTGGGACTTCCATGGGCATCACTGAGCCTGGAGTGCCTGTGACCCCATGGCCAGTCCGTCGGTTTTCCTTTATTGGAGCACTTTTGGTAAGTACTGACCACTGCATACCGGTAACACCACACAACACCTGCTGGATGTTCTGGAGATTTTCGGACCCAGTCATCTAGAACATCACAGATTGGTCCTTTTCAAAGTGTCTCAGATTCTTACACTTGTCTCACGCTTGATTTTTCCTGCCTCAAAGCATTGACTTCAAGACCTCACTGTTGACCTGCTGACTAACATTTCCAACCCTACTGGAGACACTGGAGCCAGATCACGAACGTTTCTACCTGTCAGTGGTTTTAATGTTTTGGCTGTGTGGGTGTCATGTCTGTGATTATCGTGGATATCTGAGGCCTGATTTCTGAGATTGCATCACCCGTGGCTCTTTTGAAGCAGCCGGATTATTAGGATGTGATTTTTTTTGTGTTGCTTTTATTCGGAGGCCAGATGCCCGGCTGACAGGGTCAAGTGAGAATAGCGAGACGATGGTGTTTATAATGCATGTGTTCATGAAAGTGGCTGTGAAGTTTTACGAGATCTTCGTCTTCTCCATTTCATCAGACAGTCAGCCAGTCTGCGGGTGACCCTTTAGATTTGTAACCCTTACTGGTCCAGAGATGACGTAAGACTGCCATACTGTTTACATGTAATTAATTACATACTTATAATGTATTTGGTTAATTACATATGCAGTTAATTAGATCATTTGGGTTTTTGTTTTAATCTGCCAAATTCATTTCTGTTCTGTCTGGTTTACTTTGGAAAGTCCAAGTTCACATCTGTAGATGTTCACCTGAGGAACCACAGGAATCCCGTAACAGATCTGCTGTTGAATCCAGTCTGAAACTGGAGTTTAACTGGATTAGGCTAAGATGAAGAGTCCATTGTGAGGGTTAGAACTAGGTTTTTGGTTGAGTTTAAGGTAAGGATTAGGACCAAGATGAGGGCTAGGATTAGGTTTTGGACTGAAGTTAAGATTAGGATTAGGACCAGGGTTAGGGTTCGATTTGGGTTGTGGTTAAAATTACGTTTAGGGAAAGGATCAAGGTTAAGATTAGGTTTTGGATTGGGGTTAAGGTTAATGCTGGGGCCAGGATTAGGGTTTGGATTAGGTTTTGATGTGTCTTCATGTATCATATGTTAATATTTAAATCTTCATAATGTAAGTTAAGCATCAGCAGAACATCTACAGGATGTTTGCCTCAGTGCATTCAGTTATTCAGTTAAGGTTCAGTGTGTTTCTGATGCTCTGTTAAGGGTTTATTAATAATCTACAAAGAACAAATCAAAATAAAGTTTTACCAAATCAAATTAAAGATCAAATAAAAAAGAGCTGAATGTAGTCTGGAACCTCTAATCTTCACTAAACCTGTACTTCGGTGTAGTTATCAGTAAAGGCAGGCAGGTTGAATTTATATTTATTTAAGCCCTTTTACACCAAATATGTTCCAGCATCTCCATCATTATGTTTAATTGCCAAGAAAAAAAAATCCCACAGCTGTCATTCTTTCATCACCAGCTTCTGAAATAGAAACCTAATGAATGAACCCTATACACACGGTACTCTGGGGTTGCTTGGTAACTGACGTACACTATTGTATGGTTTGGCCTTCGGTTTACTCAGATCAACCTCTTGTAAGGAGCTACAGTGTAAAATATTTAAAATCAGGGAAAATCAATTTTCCTGGCTTTTTGATGTGGAATGTAAACAGAGTGAGTCATCGTACTAAACGGTGGTGTTTCTACACTGAACATTTAAAAACAAAATTCTCAAAGTCCACAACATGAAGGATGAGTTCAACCTCTAAAAGAATATTTTCCTCCTTCGTGATAAAATCATTCTTAATATTATATTATTATTATAATATTATATAATAATAATAATAATAATAATAATAATAATAATAATAATAATTTTTATTCAAACATGGCAACCGCATTTACATGAACTATCTCTCTGGTCATGTTCACATGGACAGAGCAGTAAACATGCACTGGAAGCTCCTTTGGCATTTAAACAGATTTAACAAGTGAATTTTTAAAAATTCTATTTTCTTAAGATAAAACATAAATAAGATGTAGACCCACTGCGCTTGCACACAGGGAAATTCACATTTTACCCATCCTTTTGTCAGTCCAATGAGCACATGTGCCAGCAGCAGCGGGCAGCCCTATCCACAGCGCCCAGGCAGCAGCAGAGTTAAGTGCTCAAAGTCACTTCAGTCATGCCCTGTCAGTTCAGGGGATTGAACCAGCAACCTTCCAGTCACAAGGCAGGTTCCCTAACCACCAGGCCTGTCTGTCGGTTACTCTGAACCCTAGAGTTATGAAGCCTAGAAAACAGTACTGCCTGCAAAGTGCAGATCTCAGTTTCTAACACTTAATACCCTTGATTTTGCAAAAAAAACCATGAATGAGCAGGTGTCCCGATACATTTTCCAATATATTTACTAGATGGTTACATTTAG
The DNA here is from genome assembly GCA_034509495.1 of Acestrorhynchus altus. Lineage (NCBI taxonomy): Eukaryota > Metazoa > Chordata > Actinopteri > Characiformes > Acestrorhynchidae > Acestrorhynchus > Acestrorhynchus altus. Next base: position 1,451,262 of record CM067511.1, on the reverse strand, counting down.
ATGTTTGTCTGATGAATACCAGGTCTCAGTGCGAGCGGTAATGTTGCTTCTAATTATGTTTTTTAAACCAATGTTTTGGGTAAAAAAAAAAAAAAGCCTTTTTTTAATTCCCAAGAATTCCGATTATCTACCGTCCCAGCCTGGTTTAATGAAAAAGTGAAAAGTGAAATTACAAACGCAAAAACGTCAGAAAAGTTCATTCCGAGCTGCGGTCACCTGAGCCTTATCTTCAGACCACATCAATCAATCAGCCGCAGAGTTATTCATTATCATATAGAGGAGCTGATCGCGCGGCGAGTTTGTGCTGGGCTCGCTGCCCTGATGCTATCAGATCCACTGCTGGAGGACAATGGACATCAGTCCAGATTTAGGGAGAAGATAAAGGCAGGTGATTAATCAGTGGAACAAAAGAGACTTTGGCTTTAATCTCCTGCAGAGGATCCTCGGTGTTCAGGCACAGTGTCTGTCCCGAGAAGGAGGGTTAAGAGGTATTAGGCCGTGTGCTTTACCTCCTCTCCTCGGCCTGAGGAGAGCCTTTCGATGAGAGGATTAGGTTTTTGTCCTCCAGACGTGGAATAACCACTTCGTTTGGCCGCTGCTATGGCCACTGCGAGGTCAGGAAGTTGGAGTGCTTGTCCAATTGTGCCAGGCCATGCAGAGCTGCGGGTTGACGCAGGATTAGGGCTGAAATTATGCTTGTTGAGCAGACCTGACATCGCAGATGGATTTATGGGCGGGTAATCAGGCTGTTAGTGCAGAGCAAAGCCACTGTAGGAGAATTCATGTCAACACAGGAGCCGAAGGTGCATGTAGTTAAAACACAAAACGGATACATCAGACACAACATCAATAGTTTAACTCTTATGACCTTTTCCTGGAGCTTCATATCTCAGGAGCAGAGTAACCTTCAGACATGATACACATAACACTTCCAATTAATTCAATCCCAGTTAAGAAAGCAAAGCAGCTGCCAGTCCACGTGAACATGATCAACCTGCATACAGACTCTGACTGATCAGAGAGAGGGGGCGGGGCTAATGACATCACTGAGCCAGATATTGGGTTAGGGAGGAAAATGAGAAAGGAGGGTCTGTTTGTCCTCTTTCTTTGCTCACATTTCAGAATAAAAGTCCTGAGAAAAGATAATACCGATACATATGTAAGTAAGAGACATAATAAAGGACATTCCATTTTTTTAATTTTATTTGGACCACTTTCAAGTATTACGAAGGACATATTATTATAAAAGTAGTGTTGATCTAATCATTACAAATAAAAAAAATCTTGCATTTTCATCTCCAAAATACTCAAAGTGCTAAATGTTTTTTTTTTTTTTGTAAATTTTAGCAATAAAACATAAAATATATTGTAGGTGCAAGGACATTTTGGATCGAAACATTTGTACACATGAAGACAAAGTTGACAAGCTTCAACAATCAAGGGCAAACCATACTAATGTCCAAAGTCCTCTCTAACGATGGTCTAATTATTTGTAGCTGATGTGCTTGGTCTGATTCTAATTTAGGATTAGAATTGAAACAACACAGTCCTTTAAAACTGAAGTTGTCACTTAGCAACAACCTTCAGTTAGACTTGCCCTGTTGTTGCTGAGTACTGAAAATAATGCACTGTATTAACAGCACTGTGTGCTTCAGAGTACCTGAAAAGAATGAGAATTTTCACAAGTAAAGTTCAAAAGGCTGAGCGAGAAAAGAGAATACCTGAGCGACTCACCCCAGGGGGTGGGCAGGAGGTGGGGATCGGGGGGGGGATCTATGAAACTTTTCATTCATGCATCTTTCAGCTTTCACCAATCCTCATTTCCTGAGTGGCAGAGCTTCAATTAACACATATCAAAGTGTCGGTGTGCTTTAATAAATGAAAGAACCACCCCCTGAGTGGGGATTCCTGACAGATGTCTGTTCCTCTGTTCTCAGGCACTCTTACCGACTGCCTTCCAATCAAATCTCAGGAAGAAGTCGACAGAAATAAGACAAAAAATGTTGCTTTTTGCGTGTGAATATGCTCGTATCAAGACGTGGCGTTTTATGAAGTGGGTGAATAGATTTTCAATGAGCTGCACTAAACAGAAAACGAAAAATGTGCCAAAGTCTTTCTAAAGCTTAAAGCATATTAATATGCATTTTTATTTACATAATACATGAGAAAATACTATTTATTAAAAAGGAACATAGTGTTCTTGCTAATGTTTCATTTTCTTTCTATAAATAATGAACTGTTGCTTTAAATGACAGTAAACAGAAGCGGAATCAGCAAAATACTATTAATGCTGTACATTTAAATAATTCAACTTATTTTAAAGCAATGCATACAGACTCTGACTGATCAGAGAGAGGGGGCGGGGCTAATGACATCACTGACCCAGACATTGGTTAATAGAGGGAAAGGAGAAGGGAGGGGCTATTTGCTCTTTCTTTGTCCACACGGTGCTCAGGTTGATTTTTATTTTATTTGGACCACTATTAGAGATTTCAAAGGACTTATTTTCATCTTTAAAAACACTCTGGATGATCAGGATCATCACGTTTCCATAAAATGAAGACATATTTGAGTCGTCTAAGATCTCCTGAAAATAGCAATATTCATTATAAAATATGTGCAGGATCACAGCTGCAACATCTGTGGGTAAATGTGCTGCACGACGCCATACAGAACCTGTACCTCCATACCAACCGTATCTCATCCTGTATTCAGGCTAGAGGACCAACAAGGTACTAGATCTTCATTTCAATTGGACAGTTTTCCCCAATAAACGGATCCTTTACTCTAATATTCTAATCACTTACATAGATCATCATTAATTCCCACATAGGAAGATTCAGTCCATTCCAGCAAGTCGTTATTTGTGTGTTAAAACCCATTTAAGCATTAAAGAGCAGAAAAAAATGTAACATATGGGCCCTTTAATGTAGAAATTTCTGTTCTATACCTTGTAGAATATAATAAGTTGGGAATTCGATATGAACACATAATGCCTCGTAAGTACATTGTCAAAAGTACACAGAATCTTCCACTTAGCTCTCCAAAATCCACTGTATGTACTTATCCATGAGAATGCAAAATTATGGTATTTAGGTCTGATGGGTCTAAAACGTCATTTCACATTCGTAAAATAAATGCTATTCATACATAGGAGTTTTTTTATCCCCCGAATTGCTGTCATCTGAACCATTTGGATCTTCTCATAGATATAATCACACAGTCAGTTTCCTACATATGGCCCATAATTGAGAGGGAAGTGGTAAAAGAGAGATATTGGCTGTAATTAGTCTCTTTGTGGCGGAGAGAGAGCTCCGACGGCAATAGTCGAAGTCACAATAATGATCTTCCTTCTACCCGGGAAAGAACGGGAGCGGTGATCTCATGGTGTGATCTAAATGTTTCATATGTGTCTGTAATTACGGGACCTCAGAACATTTCGTATTCTTATACCAGATGCTTTTATACACTATGTTTATTTATGGAGGCCTGCTGCGCCCTTGCCTTGAGCTGTGAGCCAGCAGCCGAGGACACTTACTAATGGGACAAAACCAAGACTAATAAGGAAAACGCACAAACCAGGAAGGTGTGCATGTTTTTCTTCACTGTTATTTCAATCAACAGGCCTGACGCAAATTATAATAATAAATCAGATTTTATTGGGCCTATTACTCAAAAATCACATTCAGCAGATATTTAAAACCAGATCAAATTTAATCAACGTGTCAGATATCTAATCATACACAGGACAACTAGCAAAGCAAGATATGCTTTGAAGACTGCTTGAAAATGCTTTGTCTGCTCACATGAAACGTAAAGATTGAATAAAATAAGTAATATAAATAATAATATGTAGCACTAACTTAAATAGAGAGGTAATTTAAATAAAGAATAAAGATTTGTTTTTAAAGTATGTGTTTGATATTTCATAGTATGACATACTTTTATTTGCCAAAAATAAGACAGAGTCTGTATGCAGGTTGAGCATCAGCCCCGCCCCCTCTCTCTGATCAGTCAGAGTCTGTATGCAGGTTGAGCATCAGCCCCGCCCCCTCTCTCTGATCAGTCACAGTCTGTATGCAGGTTGAGCATCAGCCCCGCCCCCTCTCTCTGATCAGTCACAGTCTGTATGCAGGTTGATCATCAGCCCCGCCCCCTCTCTCTGATCAGACAGAGTCTGTATGCAGGTTGATCATCAGCCCCGCCCCCTCTCTCTGATCAGACAGAGTCTGTATGCAGGTTGAGCATCAGCCCCGCCCCCTCTCTCTGATCAGTCAGAGTCTGTATGCAGGTTGAGCGTGTACACATGGACAGAGCAGTAAACATGCACTGGAAGCTCCTTTGAATTTTACACTGGGATTTAATTTATTTGGAAACAAGTGAATTTTAGCTTTCATAGAGGTTCCAAGAGGTACACCACCCAAAAGCAGCCATAGACCACACCTGCCTGAGACTTAACTGCAGGCCAATCCGACACGTCTATCAGGTTGTGTTATGTTTGTTGTCAATGAGTGAACATATCAATGATGAGTGCATTCCTTCCACCATCTTTGACCAGTTCCATTGTGGAATTTCTACATCAAGATCTTTCTCCCACTGATCTTTAAGAGACTTCAGATTTTCCACCTCAAGAACAAATTTACGGCAATTCTTAGGTGTCGGCGAATGAGGTCCAATGATATTGGCAGTTTCACATTGGCTTTTCTCTCCAGGAGGATCGTTCGCACTGAAAGCACGTCAGAGCTGCAGGTCCAGCAGGTTGTCCTCCATCAAAACAATTGCATCATCACCCTCACTGTCAGAAAACTCTCGGTTCTTTCTGCAGTTGGCCTCGTGCCCTGAGTACCAATAAACTTAGCGATATCAACTATATCTCCACGCTCTCAAAATGAGAAATTGTTCTCGTGATAGAACCCGTGATTCGCTTCAAACGAGAAAAGCTCCGGGGACGACTTTGACTCAAAGCCAATATAACATTGAGTGGTCTTCGATATTTTCAGCTCCGCACGTGATCTATTCATTAATGTGTCTCGGGCCGCCGGACGGCCTCTATAGCCAATCACGTAACTCAGCTTTTGCTGTGCTATTGAGCTAGCAATAAGGAGCAACAGGAAGAAACTAATAGCTCAAAGCACTGCGCTGCTGCTCGCTCACTAGTAAACCTTGGCTCGGCTTGACGTGTCAGATAAAACCTTTAAAAGGATTTGTCTGACAGCTCCTTCTGTATTATTCTTCCAGTGCTGTGCTCCGTCTTGCACCTCCAAACTGCTTTTCTGTGCTCTACCTGCTGTTTAAAGTGCAACTCGCAGTCCAGTGTGTGCTGTTAATGAACGTATTCCGGGTGCAGATTAAAGAGCACTCAAAAGGAGCACGGACGTACAGTTGAGCTTCATTCCAAATGAGTTCTTTACAGTGACTGATGAAGAATAAATCACAGCAAATGTATAGAAAACAAAGTTGACTGTAAGGACTGCGATCGCCGAAAGGTGCGCACTGATCCACTGTGCTGCAATTAACCCATCCACACACACAGTGATAAACACACACACACACACCAGGGGGCAGTGAGCACACGTGCCCGGAGCAGTGGGCAGCCCTGTCCACAGTGCCCGGGCAGCAGCTGGGGAGTTAAGCGACTAGTTCAAGGAGCTGATTCCCTGACCACCACAGCAGAGCCGGGTCCCCCTATATACGCTCAGCAAATTAAACTTTAGAACCCGAGGCCAATTTTGTGGCATGTTATTGTAGTGTGGCATATTTTCTATTCACCCACCTTTTTTCTGTTCATAATCTGTTGAAAATTGATTATTTGTAATGATTAGACTTTGTTATGTATGTATGTATCAGTGTTATCCCCTCTGAGGACTTTTATTCTGAAATTTGAACACTTTGTGAGCAAACAAAGAGAGCCAACAGCCCCTCCCTTCTCATTCTCCTCTATTAGCCAATATCTGGGTGAGGGACATTGTTAACCCCGCCCCCTCTCTCTGATCAGTCGGGGTCTGCGCGCAGGTTGAGCATGTACACGTGGACAGAGCAGTAAACATGCACTATATTCAGTTGGAAAGGAGTAGAGACGGGGGCAAGTCTTACAGGTTGTTATGATATGTGCATCATGGCCGTAGGTGACTCTGATCCTGAGATATGAAGCTTAAAGTACAGAATCTCAGGTTCTCCGAGTAAAATGTATTATCTCGACAGACTGCATGAGGCCTCCTTTCATTTAGTTAAAGAGAAGAAGTTTCTTTACTGTGGTAACTTTATGACCAATGATTCCACCTACATGTCATTTCTCTGACTAATGACCTCCCATTGGCAATGTAAGCTAAAATAGGAAGTGAGTGAGTGAGTGCACACTGGAGGTGGGGGCGCCGCTCTGAACCAAGCCATTACTTTTACTAACATCATTCTATTCAATACGATGGCCTTACAAGCCAACGGAAAAGGTTCTTCAAGGGTTCTTTAGTACGGAAAATGGCTCTGTAGAGAACTCAAACATCCTCATGGATGCTTAAATGTGGAAAATGTGTTTTAAAACTTTCTACTATTTTTACAAGTGAAAGAACATTTTCTGAATTCTATAAAATGCTGTTTGATGAACGTGTGTGAATAAGGACGGACATTCCTTTGTGCACCTTGGACTAATATATTTAATCATATGGACGTTTGACCTCGATTTTAACAATCTTACGAGATGGAGGTGACATAACTAAACATGTACGAGTAAAGAAAGGCTTTGTGTTTGTAAAACATCGTTAATGAAAATGCAATTTTGTAATGAGGAAAAGGTTAGGACCCCTTGTGTCCTCTTACTGATGGTAGATGCTGGTCTTTCACATCAACGGTGGCGAGATGTACCTTTAGATAGATAGATAGATAGATAGATAGATAGATAGATAGATAGATAGATAGATAGATAGAAGCTGAATGCATTCATTAGAAGACACGTACAGTGTGTGTGTATATACCTTATATATACCTGTGATCAGACACTGAGTCAATTCAGAGGCAATTCTGTTCAAACAGGCCCTCCACCATGTCACTCCTGACCTCCTGCAGTGTGACAACCATCAGAACTAGCAGTAACCCTTAATAAACTGTCATGTTTGCATAAGTTGAAACCCAGCTCACAATCTGCCAACATATAGCCCAGTTATGTCAGTTGTGAAAGCCGTACATGCATACAAATCCATCCATACATTAATAAATCAGCACACAAAGCTGTCACACCTCACAGATTTCCACCTGCTGACATTTCCACGAGCTGGGTTTTTTAGTGAATAGCTGAAAAGTTCAGCAGCCTCACTGCTGGGCTCAGAGACGCCAGTATACGCCTCCGTGGCTTCTATGTAACTGTAAACGTGTCCAAAAAAAACTAAATTAAACCTATTACGTCCCTGCTTTGCCTATTATAGTGCCATGCTTGAAGGACTTTCGTTCATCCTTTCATCCAAGTCTTCAAGTTCTGTGAGATTCCTGGGCCGTCGTGCATGCGCTCCTCTTTTGAGGTCTATCCACTGTGAGGGCCAACCTTCACAAACCTTCAGCCTGTGCCTTTTGAGGTCCATTGTGGACAGACCTCAAACCTGAAAATCTTCTTATAGCTTCTCCTTCTTGGTGGGCGTCAACTATTTTCATTTTCAGAGTGCTAGGCAGCTGCTTAGAAGAACCCATGGCTGCTGGTTTTTTAAAGCTCTTAAATGTGCATCACCTGGCTTCGTTCCCATACGTTTGCAAGGTACTCCTTTCCTTATTTCACTCTTAAAGTTTGGAGATCGTTTCATCTTCAACATTCTTAAGTGTCCAGAGTTATTTTGACCAGTGCTGCCAGTGATGCTATTGTAGTGGCAGAGTGGGATTCTAACACCTGCAGCATTAAGATCAAAAAGTCTTTGAAGGGCTGTAAATGGCCAAGAAGTACAACATAGTGGAACCAGTCAATCATGTGTTGAGGCAAACTAGAACCAGTGGACCCAACCCATGCCATGAAAGTAGACCCCACACAGCTGGGGTCCATGACTTCATGAGGCCTCTGCTACCACAAACCAACTGGTACAGCGACTCATCAGACCACACCACATGCTGCCAGTTCTCTAGGATCCAGTTAGTGACCTCATGAGCCGAGGTGAGGTGCAGTGTCCGGTGTCCTGCTGTTGAGAGACACTTTTTTTGTATTAGATATACAACAAAAATGGTTCTTTATGGAAACCAAAGTGGTTCTTCTGTCATTATTCAAAGAACCCTTGGTAGCTCCTTGTACCTTTACAATTCACCACCACTCTACACCCATCAGACTGCTGTATCGTAACTCTGTGAGCTCCCCTCTGTCTGGGTGGTCCGCCGTGTCTGCATACAGCAGTGTGTTAGGTGGGATCGAGCTGTGCTCTGTCAGAATCAATGCCGCTGGGCAGCAGCGGGAGGTTCAGACAGGCCGGAGAGATGGGTGGCCGTGCCGCAGCTTCCAGGAGTGACGGAGAGAAGGAGATTAAAAAAAGAGACAGCGGCAGAGAATGATTCATTTGTATCCAGACTCAAACGGAGCACACCAGCTCCTCATTACTCACATGTCGCCAGGATCCCCCACTGAGGCCGGATCCTTCCATCCCTCTGCTCCGCTGCTCCAGTCTGATTGGAGATTATTTCTCTACTAGTTAGTAAAGAATGTGGACAAAGAGAGAAGCTCTCATCATGCCTCCATCCTGATCCTTCACACCTTTTCACTTTTAGCCCCAAGCAGAGTTTCAAAGTTCCACTGTGTGTGTGTGTGTGTGTGTGTGTGTGTGTGTGTGTGTGTGCAATGAAAAAAAACATCTTCAGATTTTCAGCAGCTTTTAACTTAGAACCCGACATTTGCACTGTGGGCAGTCTTTTTCCAGCTTCCAGTGCATGTTTACTGCTCTGTCCACGTGAACATGATCAACCTGCATACAGACTCTGACTGATCAGAGAGAGGGGGCGGGGCTGATGATCAACCTGCATACAGACTCTGACTGATCAGAGAGAGGGGCGGGGCTAATGACTTTACTGACCCAGATATTTTGTAATAGAGGGAAATAAGAAGAGAGAGACTGTCTGCTCTCAAATTTCAGAATAAAAGTCCTGAGAATGGATAATACTGATACATAAATATTAAAAATAATAAAAAGCAATCAGGCTTTCTATTTTATTCTGAACGCTCCATTTGGACCAATCATTATAAATAATTCATCAGAATTCTTCCATTTTCAGCTCAAAAACACTCTGGATCTCTGGATTTTCAACAGGATCTCTGGGGTATAAAAGGTTTCTGTTCAAATGATTGTAGCCACAAGTAATTTATCATCAAAACATGGTCAAATTCAAATCAAAATCAGACAAATACTTCATGTTCTGCCGTCCACGCACCTGATTTAAACTTCCTGTGTCTTTTAAATGACATTTGAACCACTGTCCAATATTTTAGAACTCATTATTATAAATATCTGCGTCTATTTAATGATTACAACTGAAGAAAAGCAAGAAAACCCCAAAAAACCTACATAATTGTAAGCGTAAGTAAATATGGTATGTGTTAATGTCTGCTATGAATTATTTTCTAATGTTTAGGTGAATAAAAGTCCATCAAACTATGAAAACTTCCCACAAAATTATATGTTCTAAAGGTTAAGACAGGCTGAGTTAGTTTTTCAGCTGAATGGGCTTTGTTAGCTTTCATTGACAGGGCCATTGCGTCGTGTGTGTCACCTGTTTTTTCCCCTCATTTCCTAACAAGAGTCCTCACTGAAACTCATTTTTATGTTAATAAACAACCGTCCGTAAATAACAATTATGTGCCACTTCAGAAAAACAGCTTCAAACTGCAGCGACGTGCAAAGTAGCAGGGCGGAGTGGCGGATCTGTCAGTTAGTCGAGCAGCTCGACAGCGGTTTTAATAGGACTACTCTTTGCAGAGAGCCGCAATTATGAAAATATGTTTCCAGTCCTTGTTGGAGGTTCTTGGTGAGGAAGAGAGAGATTGCGTGGGAAGTTTACATAACCTCCAACTCTAACGCGTGATCCATCTTCGACTGCTCTCGGCGTTACAATGGTCCCCATTTCTCCTATTTTCATAATGACTGATCGACTGAAAATAAAGGAGGCAGAACAGAGTAGCGGCAGAAAGGGAAGAGTGTGCCGGAAAAGGTTTCAAATGGGCGCCGGTGAAAGCAGCGTTTGTCTGAGGGAGCGAAAGAGAAAACACGGGAAAGAAAGAAAACATTTCAGAGGACGTACTTCAAGTGAGCTTGATAATTGCTCTCTCTCCTAGACAGCTCTTAGTCTAGCAGGCTTTATTCAGTTAAGAGAGAGAGGCTTCTTCTTCCGGCAGTGTTCGGATTCATTCTCTGCTTTTCCAAACTTCGCTTTTTGCCAAAGGAATAAAAAAAAAAAAAACCCTCAAGATCTCAACTTTACTGATTGTGTGGATTTTACGGCCCCCGGGCCTTTTGTTCGCATGTAGGCCGGTTGTTTGCCCGGACACCGCTAGATGTTTGCGTCACATGGCGCGGCCTTGTTTTTGGCCGTGATACATCCACGCGAGCGGGTTCGGCTCGGCTCGGCTCCGACGCTGGTGGCTGAGTGGCTAACCATCTGCTCCCACTAATAGAGGAGGCTCCTCTGGGTGCACTTGTTTTAGCAACCATCTACCCGAACTAGTCGCCGACATTTATTTCATATTCATGAAAAAGAAAAGAGAGAGAGAGAGAGAGAGAGAGAGAGAGAGAGAGAGAGAGAGAGAGAGAGAGAATGAATATGCATTTTCCTAAGTTGAGTTTAGTGCTCTTTATACCAGAGCTTAGAAGAGATCAGGGCAGAAACCACTCTGATACTGAATCATCAAAAGAGCATCTTTATTTATAAACACTGAAAAGTGCTTTTCTTGATGGTTGCTATGATATTCCATGTGATTGCTCTGGTTTTTCTATGGGGTTTCAAATTGGTTGCTAGGTAACTATGTTGTGGTTAAGTGGTTGATAGATAGTTACTATGGTTTTGCTAGATGGTTGCTATGTCATTGCTTAGTGGTTGCTATGGTATCCACGGCAGTTGCAATACTATTGCTACACGGTCACTTGGTGGATGCTACGGTATCCCAGGTGGTTGGTATGGTTTTGCTAAGTGGTTGCTTGATGGTTGCTATTATATCAGATGTGGTTGCAGTGTTGTTACAAAGTGCTTGGTTTGGTAAGTGGTGGCTTGATGGTTGCCCTAGATGTTTGTTGTTTGGTGGTTGCTATGGTATGCCAAGTGGTTGCTAAAATATATCTGTAGGGTTGCATGTTGGTTGCTGTGTTTTCTGAAGGCCTCTTTTGATCTGGCCATGGTGATGCCTCTCACCTCATCAATCAAGAGCAAACCAAACTAATGTCTGAGGTTGAAAGAAGACAGGCTCCTCCAAAGTCCTCTCTAACGATGGTCTAATCAGCTGATGGAGCTGATGTTCTGCACCTGATTCTAATTTTAGCTTTACTGTCCTGCGGCTCATTCACTTTGAAATACTGAACAAATATGGAAATAGTGCTTCTTGAGTTCTAATAACTGACCATCACTGAGAAAAACGATGCAAAATCAGCCAATATAAATCTACTACAGCCAGATTCATAGATAATGTCAGCTGCTTGACACGAACAGCTGGCGAAAAAAATAATCAATGCTGCCTTCAAGTCTGTTTGATTATGTGCTGCCTGGGGAAATTGGAAAGACCTATTGCATTGGGAGGAACAAATCCTAAGCCTCCTAGGCCAGTTTTGTGGATTGTTTTCATAGTTTGACACTTTCATTCACCAAAAGATTACAAAAATATTTATAGGAGACAGTCATAGATGCCAAATATTGTTCTTTTCAGGAGATCTTAGACTACTCACATTTGTCACATTCGTCCTTACTCAGGACTTTTATTCTGAAATTTGCAGAAGTCCTTCTCATTTCCCCATATACCACAATCAGGGATGTCATTAGCCCCGCCCCCTGTCGCTGACCAGTCAGAGTCTGTATGCAGGTTGAACATGTACATTCACACAGTAGGGGGCAGAGGGCACAGGTGCCCGGAGCAGTGGGCAGCCCAATCCATGGTGTCTGTGGAGCAGTTATGTAATAAGTATGTGATGCCTCGAAATGTACACAACATGATTGGTTTAATTCAGACACTGGAACTGAAGAATGAAAGACCTACAGCCTATTATACAGTCAACAGGAGACCAATTAAGACATTTTGACACTCGTCAAAGAAAAGTAAGTCACCTCAGCAGATTAGAGTGACACGTATTTCTAATGGGTTCTGACATCCGGCTCTGAGCAATCACCGCAGCAGCACTGCTCCGCTGGGGGAATGACCTGGCTCTTGGGTCACTAACACTGGACTAATTTCCCTGTCCCCCAGAGGCTTTGGACTTTTGACCCGTTATTGGATTCTCGCTGTGTCAGGTTATGTGGAGACAGCACCGTGTCTGTTCTGACTACTGATGTGAGGAGGAGATTCTAGAGGTTTGGTCGGTTCTGGAAATCATATCATTCAGTCACACTAATCACTACTGATAACAGAAATGTCTTGTAATATGATTTAGTCCCACATTTCTATCGCAAGCACAGAACCTCAAAGTGAAGAATCATTTAAATAACGCAATTAATGTCTGCAAACATATAGCATCTAATAACCAGACTGCACTACGTTTTCTGTACTACAGACTCCAGACTGTACTGATACTTTTACCACTAAAACTCAGACTCACAACATAGAAAATAAAGACTCAATTCAGACTCACACCAGAGACTCACACCATAGAGACTCAAGACTCAACTCAGACTCACACCAAAGAGACTGACACCATAGAGACTCAAGACTCAACTCAGACTCACACCAAAGAGTCAAGACTTGACTGAGACTTTTACTTCTAAACCTCAATTCAAACTCACACCAAAGACTCAACACTTGATTGAAATTTGACCAATAAGACTTGACTGATGTTCGCATTCCAGAGACTCGAGGCTCAGAATGGATTTGTATCACAAAAAAAAATCAAGATTTGACATCATTAAGACTTGCCTCAATCATCCATTACAGACTCAAGACGGTCTCAGACAGTCACCATAAAGCGATCACACAGACTCAACACTTGTTTCAGAATCACACAACTAAGATTTGACTCAGACCACACCTTACAGACCTGCACTTAGACCTCAGACAACCAACTCTGACACAATAATGGCTCAACACCTCATAACGGAGGCGTCCAGAAGGCATCTGACACAGCTGGCTCTTCTGAAAGTGGAGGAGAATTGTCTCTACACCGAACCCCTCCTGGACGACTGAACTCCTCACCCTATACTCACTACTCACAGCGTGTGACCAGAGGTGAGGGTTGAAATGCAGATTGACCCATAGATTGAGCTTTTTGCCTGTTGTGACACTGCTGATGGTGCGCTGAGCCACCCATCAACCTCCCACTCCCTCTTCTTTCCCTCACTTGTAAACAAAAACACTAGAACTTGAACTCATCCACCTGAGGCAGGAAGTCATTCCCAACCCAAACAGGACATTCCATGGTCTCCGTCTCAGTACCATGGTCTCAGGTATGGTTAGCTTGCTTGTAAAGCCAGATCAGCTCCTTCTTTGAGGCAACAGTGGAACAGTGGAGGAACAATCCACAAGCACTTAGCTGCCTCTCATAGGACTCGTTTACACAAACTTTTTGCAGCTTTGCCAGAGTGTGCATTCACACCCTTAGAGGGCTACATCAAGACCATGATGAAACTAAATGCAAAAAATGTTTTTGTGGTTGACTGAGACTAACATGTCCATGCTCAATCATTCTAGCTGTAGCTCAGTTGAACAGAGTGCATCCGGAAAGTATTCACAGCGTTTCACTTTTGCACATTTTATCTTATGTTACAACATTTTTCCACAATGGATTCAATTTATTTTTTCCTCAACATTCTACACACAATACCCCACGATGACAGGTGACCTGATCGAACATCTCTGGAGGTATTTTCAAACAGCTGTGCACCGATGCTCCCCATTCAATTTGATGGAGCTTGAGAGGTTCTGCAAAGAAGAATGGGCGAAACTCCCCCAAAACAGGTGCCAAGCATGAGGCTGTAATTAAGTCTGTAATTCCTGCCAAAGGAGCTTCAAAGGTTCAGATTTTCAACAAATGTTTCTCACTTAGTCATTGTGGGGTATTATGAGTAGAATTGTGAGGGACAAAATGATCCAAAAATTTCCTAAAATCCATTTAGGAATCAGACTGTAACATAAAATGTGGAAAAAGTGAAGCACTGTGAATACGTCCCAGAAGCACCGTATGTGGTAGAGCTTCTGTAGATGGTCTAGAAGTTCCAATGTTCAAGAAGTTCAAAAGAGAGTGACACCTAGCTGGAAAGTGCTATCTTTACATATTCTGTGTGATTTCTGCTACTGCAAAGGAGCAAGCAGATGCTTGGACACGTGTCTGGAAGGGATTGAAGATGGGCCATCTGGGGACATTTGTTGCGCAGTGTATGGCTTCTGTAACGGTGCTGCCTGGCATTGATATCGCATTATTGCTCAGAAACATGCCTGGCACATGAGTTCTGCTCGGACAAATTCATACAGAACCAGTCAAAACTTTGGACACACCTGATTGATCATATGCTTCTTGGGTTTCGATGATTCAGATTCAGATCATTTCCAATCCAACAAGTACTTCCATTACCATATTAGGTTTCTGCAGACAAGGATTATCTTCAAAGCCATAAGAAACGTATCTCAGAACAGCTGTCCTGAAGCTGCTTGAGGGGAGGACAGGGTTTTTAACCGGAGTCACCTAAAGACACATATAATAAATGACAAAACCATTGGTGAAATATGAAATATGACATTTAAATATCACAACATGCACAACATGCACTTTTCCAAATGGATTTAATACCAGTTTGAATACCAAAGCTGCCATCCAGTGAGTGTTTACTGCCCTGTCCATGTGTAGATGTTCAACCTGCACACAGACTCTGCATACAACTCATCAAAAGTATAAGGGTTTCTCAACCCTGGTCCTGGAGCCACCCCTGCCCTTAACACATTCCATGCAACTCTGAAGGGCTTGTTAATGAGCTGATTAGTGGAATCAGGTGTGGTGGGAGCACGGAAAGGTGTAAAATGTGCAGGGTATTTGAGAAAACGTAGTCCACAAAGTGCAGAACTCGGGTTCTAAAAGTTAAATGCAGAAACTGACTAAGGGCTCAGTTGGAGACCATTCTTTCCCAAGTGTTTCTATGCTCCTTGCTTGCTTGTCAACACTTTCTTTTGTCCTTTTTCATGTTTGTTAATGAAACTCCCTCAAAGAAGCGAATCGGAAAAGTCTTTGCAGCCTTGTTTGTGGCGAACGCTCTCTTCGCATACCCTCGAGAGGAGGCAAAACATTCCATTTGGCTTGATGGCAAATATGTCAGTTTCGACGCAACAGAGAATCAAGCTGAAGTACAAGACATCCACATTTTCAAGGATGTTCTCCTACCATCTCTGGTCTATAGGTACCCTGATCTTCCACTGGATGCAGAAACCACAGGGGTTTCACTGATATCAAGAATAAGTTGTGAATAAAATGCAATCGCCCCCCCCGACAACCATGCCAAGACTCACTCATTATCCTTCTGTCAATTACAGCAGTAATGTGTTCATGTGGAGAAAGCTCGGTCAGCAGCCTGGAGGCGGAGAGAGCAAATTAGGGTTCAGTGACTATGTAAAAAAGCTTTAATGGAGACTAGCTTTTCTAACATGGCCCTTTAGTGGAAGAGATCAAAACGGTCCAGTGGCCTCTGGGCTGCGTTTTGCAGTTCTGCAGGGTGGAGATGAGGGAAGGGGGATTGACAGCATGCTTCAGGACGTGTCTATGGGAGTCCCTTTAGACTGAAGCTTTCTACAATGCAGCGTCTCCTACTGATGAGACATGAGCTCCCTGATCAACACTGCGGTTTAGTTAATCAGCCTTTGATGGCTCGCTGCTCTGCAGGATAGCATAAGGAAAACAGGCAGGAAAAGAGATCTGCTCTTTAAAGAGGTGCTTGTATGAAAATGCAATCTTTTAAACGCGATGAATGAAGTAAAAAAGCAAATTGGAGAAAAAGGTTAACTATTGGAACTCGAGACCCGTACCTTGCGTGCTGTTACGTGCTGTTTTCCAGGCTTCACATCTCAGGATCCGAGTAACCTATAGATCTGATACACATAACAAACTACAAGACCAAACCTTTCAACTGAACAAAACCCCAAATTAAATGCCAAAAGAGCTTCCAGTGCATGTTTGCTGCTCTGTCCACCTGCACATGCTCAGCCTGAATATTCTTAATTAAGTTTGTTAATTATGTATAAATCAGTAGAGTCCCTTCTCAGGACTTTTATTCTGAAATTTGATAACTGTGAGCAAAGACAGAGAGCAAACTTCTCGTTTTTCCTCTATTACCCAATATCTGGGTCAGCCTTGTCATTAGCCCCACCCCCTCTCTCTGATCAGTCAGAGCCTGTATTCCGGAGCAGTAAACATGCACTGGAAGATAATTCACCACACAATGATGAGACCAGTTATACCAGTCTGTAGTGTGTTATGGTATGTCTATCATGTCTGTAGGTGACTCTGATCCTGAGTTATGAAGCCGAGAAAACAGCATTCAACTGTCCGTAAAGTTCTAAGTATTAACTTGCACCCATTGCTGACACAGATGTGCAAATGCACACACTACCTGTAGAAAAGTACTGCCAATAGAATGGGACTGGAGTGGCTAAACAAACATAAACTTAGTGGCATCCTGCCTCTAGGTTTGGTTTAGAGGGCTATAACTCTAGAACAGTGTTCTCTGGAATGACGGTGCTCTGTCCATTAATGTTTGGATGAGTTGAGGACAAGGTTGGGTGGTAATTGTCCCACATCCTGACCTCACTAATGCTGGGAATGAGCAGGTGTCCAGGTACTTTTGCCCACATTGTATATCTTCACTGTCTTTCTTTGTCGTCTGTCGATCCACTAGAAACTTGCCCCCGTTTCAGCTGTATAATTCAGAACTTCAGTTTTAAAGATTAATTTTTATCTCTTTGATTTTGAACCCAGAGGATCCAGAGAGCATCAAACCTCCATCCATTTGGAGAAGTCCTCTGAGCTCCTCTCAAACCAGGCGAGGTTTAAAGATGAAAAATTGGTGTATCTTTGATTTGAAGGCAGCTTTGAGCTTTGAGGAAGCAAGAAATCTCTCATTCTGCTTCAGGAACTTTTATGGCACTGCAAGGACACCGGAACGCTGCTGCTGAACAATAAGAGTGCGCTTCTCTTCCCTGCTTTGACGAGAATGTTCTCTTTGTCAGAGTGAAACAGCGGCGGTGTGTCAGAGTCTGACTGTCTCTCCGTCTGTCTGTGTGGTGGGTGAACCAGCTGAGTCAGAGCCGGATGGAGTTCGGATTCATGTGTCTCGCTCTGATTCATACAGTTTACTGAACAGAGGGAGAGGTGTGTGTGTGTGTGTGTGTGTGTGTGTGTGTGTGTGTTGGAGGAACAGTGTCTAATGAGTGGCCTGATGAATCAGTCTGATGATTTAATATTTAATTGCCTCAGTTGACCTCATCTCCCCCTCCATATTGTCCTTTTTACATTAAGTGACAAAATTCCAAAAATGTCCTGGACAGATCTTAACCTGTCTTTGGTGTGACAGTGTGTGACAGTGTGTGACAGTGTAGCGCTTGGCAGAGGCAGACATAAGTGCAACTAATCCTTTATTAAGTAAACCAAAACAGAGCGAAATCTAAGGTGACTAGGACGGAGGGATGGGATACCTTGCCGAGGCTTCGGAACGTGTTGAGAAATCTTTTATAAAACACGTATCGAGGCTTGTGTCAGCATGGGACAGCAGTGATGTCTGAAGCCTCGTTGGTTTAGGAAGTGGTTCCAATATTGGCATAATTTATGAACATCCATAAAATGCAATCGATACCCCTGATCTTATCACTGTGTCATTAATTATCAGTAATTCAGCATAGAAAGTTCAAATTCATTTACAACTGAATTAAATCCCAGTTTAAAAGCCAAAGGAGACTCCAGCTGATCAGAGAGAGGGGGCGGGGCTGATGCTCAACCTGCATACAGACTCTGACTGATCAAAGAGAGGGGGCGGGGCTTATGATCAACCTGCATACAGACTCTGACTGATCAGAGAGAGGGGCGGGCCGGGAAAGGCAAAACAGACAAGACAGGAGAGTAACAGGACCGATACTTGTCATTTGTATGATATTCATTTTTTATGCACCGTTTATCATTAGAAATAACTTCAAACATACTTCAAAAACACTCTGTTTTAGTCCTTATAAGCAAAAATATTAATAATTATAATCCTATAAACACAAACTACCAATAAACCTCCTACAGAATTGCACTCGAGTTCTTAAGGTTAAGGATTATTAATGACTTTACACACAGGCTTATAAACTAACCACTGAATCCCAATCCATCGTCCCCGGTGTATCCCCCCTCTGACGGGATAATGCCGTTTTCTCCTCCGTCTTCAAGCAGGAGTTGGCTGTGAGGACCCCGGGGCCAATTCCGTGCTCCAAATGTTCAATTAATCAGCAATTATTAATTTGATCAATTTTAGGGGATTTCAGCATTCCAGGGTAGATTTGAGTACCGCTGGCACAGAAGGTCTAAGTGAGATTTTTTAATTTGCGAATATTAATTATCTCATTCCATTGTGACTTTTCCGAAGACAAGTCTCCCAAAACAGAAGGGAACGTCAGGCTTTTCCGGTGTTTAATAAAACGTAGAAAATGTAGGTGGATTTCTCCAAAGCCCCCTGATTATTGGACTAAAGGCTGAGCTTTAAAGAACGGGGTGGTGTAGACTAGTAGCACAGTAATTGTTCTTCAAGTCTCCTGATACATCATTAAATAATGTAAAAACGAGCCTTCACCATTTAAGACGGAGGCTGCAAATCTCTTTAATAACGCTCTGTGCGGACCCTAATGAGCTGCAGAGGACAATGAAGTAATCACTTCAGGGTTGGAGGTGGTGTTGGGCAGGGGGGGAGGTGCACAGATTCACTGTTGCTTGGACATGTTCCAGCTCGGACGTAACGTGACATTAATGCGCCGTCCACCTAGGGTCCTGCTTTTCCAGACCCAGATTTTAAGCGTTCATCATTCACAGGGGTGTTGGTCATAAATCCCAGCCTACAGAATGATGTCCGATTCTGCTGAGGGAGCATTAAAGGGCCTCTTACCCAGCTGCCCACCAACGTTGATAGATGTTGATATCTGGTAAAATGTAGGTTGTGATGTCAGGTGGCCAAAATCCAATGTCAACGACTAAAGCCACCATTAATTTTCACACAGAATAATGACAATATTCAGCCTGTTAACCTGCCTGTTATATTAAACAAGGATCTGCAGTCACATTCCCACCTCAAATCTACCCAATTAGATCATGCTTCGTTTATGAATTGGGCTTATGAGCTCTAAACCAGTATAGCTCATATGCTCCCATCTCCTGATGGAACAGTGCACCAGAGTGTGTGTTCAGAAAAGGTAGAACCACAGGTTGCAGGACCTCATTGACGTAACGTTGGTCTGTCAAAGTGCCTGTAATGACCAAAGGTGATCTGGCATCGTACCAACCATTGCCCCACACCACAACATCAGACCTTCTGGACGTGTGACGCAGGACAACAAAGTGTTGATCTTGGTGCTGTCCACGGTTGGCTCCACTGAAGATGACCGGCTGTCATTCTGAGTGACTTCATGGCCATCACTGCAGTCAGCATCGCAGTCAGTTGACTCCTTCTGGGTGCAGCTATTTTCTGATGAGTGTAGTATAATGCAGTCATATTTAATTTGAATATTTCTTCATTTTATGAGTCAACGAGGTTATTTATTTTACTGAACGCTGGTGATGAGTGCGTTAATTAATGTTAAGTGAATGCATAGCAACTGTTGCCTCTTAATAAGGTTCCCTTTAGGTGTGCATCTGCTGTCTATCAGGGTATTTCAGGGCAGGAACATTAAGGACTGGAGCGCTGTTTCACACTGTTCATCACGCGACACTAGAACAGTGCACTGTCACAGACACTCAGCAATTATTAATGGTCTTAGAGTTCAATAGTGAAAAATAATATATAGAA
Organism: Acestrorhynchus altus; assembly: GCA_034509495.1. Classification (NCBI taxonomy): domain Eukaryota; kingdom Metazoa; phylum Chordata; class Actinopteri; order Characiformes; family Acestrorhynchidae; genus Acestrorhynchus; species Acestrorhynchus altus. The sequence goes on along the minus strand of CM067511.1, from coordinate 1,431,111 downwards.
GCATATATGAGCCAATAGGACATGTGATCTTGGGTGGCAGTGAGCAGACACCAGGTTTAAACACTCCAGCAGCACTGCTGTGTCTGCAACCCACACCCACACACCACCACCATGTCAGTGTGACTGCAGTGCTGACAATGACCCACCACCCACATAACAGCTGCTCTGTGGTGGTCCTGTGGGGTCCTGATCACTGAAGATCAGGGTGAAAGGAGGAGAAGAAAGTCTGCAGAGAAACAGATGAACTACAGTCTGGAATTACAGAACCACAAAGAGCTCCTGTACAATATGAGGAGTTTACTGAAATTCCCATGGTAACTGTTGTCAGGTGCAGCAGGTTCGCAAAGAGAAGGCATTAAATATTTACCCCTCGACAGTCCACGGTGGACCACTTTAAAGACGACTCAATCGCAGTCACGATGCCGCATTTTTACTTTTTGATGCCCACTGTCAGACGAACCCAGCTGAGGGATTAAACGGTGAATGGCAGTGGAGGACAGAGTGGAGACACTCATTAGGCTGTGAGATTGACAGGGAGAACGAACAGTAGTTTAAGAAGACATCATTTGGTGGACTTCATAGCTCCAGGTCTACGATGGGTCAATTGACTGATGTATAAAATGGCCAATCAGAAGCTGTTTCCTTTTTATTAGAACATTCATTGATAACATAAAAGCACAGTAAATAAATCGCTGGAGAAATCTATCAATCATTCTCAGATGCATCCTTGGCTTTTAGGGACTCTACAGTAATTTATACAGTGAAAATAAAACCTGAGAAGAGATTATGCAGAGATCATACGGAGTGTTATGGTTATTTACTGGTCTTGGTAAATAAGTACATGATCAATAAAAAAAAATAATGAAGGTTGTTTTGATATTTGATGGGTTGATATTCAGGGTGTTTTTATTAAGTATTTCCAAGAAAGTAATAATCAGCATTTTCAGCTGAAAAACACTCATCAGCTGACAAGAGGATTAAGTTCCTTATAAACAAAAACAGAAAAGATTGGGGGATACTTTCCTAGTTTGATGTATGTTTGCCAAAAAGGACAGAGCAGCTCTGTTAAGCTCTGTGGACGGAGCAGTAAACATGCACTGGAAGCGCCTTTGGCCTTTAAACTGGGATTTAATTCAGTAAAATTTGGGTAAATTTAATTCTTTAAGTCTTGTATGATCTGTGTGTCATGTCTGTTCGTTACTCTGATCCTGAATCACGAAGTCTAGAAAACCGTATGTAACTGCACACAAAGTGCAGATCTCGGACACCAAAATTTGATTGCCTTAATATAAAGACCCCCAGCACTGAGCTGTGGAGCAGTGGAACGTTCTCTGGAATGATGGAGCTCCAGCCAGTACTTCAGGGATGAGATGAGGATGAGGTGGGGTGGTGGTCATCCAACGTCCTGACCTCATCAATACTCTTGTTGCTGAATGCAATCAAATCCTTACAGCAGTGGAAAGTCTTCTCTGCACAGTTACTCCAACAAAATCAGGATAAACTCTTTTTAATAGCCTCGATTTCCGAGGAGACCAAGATACCAATATTTTGTCCATGTAGAGATGCCAATAAATAAGCTGATTAATCAGATTCGTATTAATTATTAATATTCTTACGTCATCCGTACGTCCCATCACGAGAGGTCTTCGATGTGTCAAATAGATTGAAGACGACAAACGTCAGGATATTGTTGTTGTGGTAAAGCTCACTGGGTACGGTGTTCGAGGCTGATACTAGGCCTCGGTTTTGGCTGGAGACAGGCTCACTCCATAGGGGGTCAGACTGACAGATTGACAAGTAAGGGAGGAGTGAGAGTGAGTGAGAGTGTGTGTGTGTGTGTGTGTGTGTGTGTGTGTGTGTGTGTGTGTGTGTGTGTGTGTGTCAAGCAGGAGCTGTCAGAAAGAGAGAGAGGAAGGAGAGAGTGAGGGAAGGTGGGTGGAGAGGTGAGAAAGAAACTGTAAGTGGAGAAATGTGAGAGGCGGGGTACGAGGAAAAAAGGAAAAGAGAAGGGCGGACATCTGAAAGCAAGGCTCCACGGAGGGAAGTTACTTTTCAGGTGGTTGTAGGTGGATGGAAATAGTCGCTCACACACACTTTCGCCTTCTGCCGTGTCCTGTAAGTGGCCTCCGGCGGTGTGTGGAATCCCACGGCTTAGTGTTGCAGTCCCAGATCATATTCCGAATGCCTGTGGGTCAGCAGAGGGCAGAGCCGGTCGATGGTGGGGTTAAACCACACTTAGTTGTGTCGATATACATGCTGGATGAAGGCTGACTCTGGATGAAATGCCTAAGCCGTCAACACAAATGCTCATTTTCTGGAAGTTGCACCTCAGCAGAACTCCAAATACGGGGATAGTCAGAACTTTGGGAATTCTTTGGGTCAAAATCCAGTAGCAAGCTGCAGCTTTGCAGATAAAGCCCCTGGCAGGAAACGAGGCCTGTGCACTGTTTGGGTGGAATTACTGTTCTTTTCAAAATAAGAGCCACAGATATAATAAATTTGCTGTCACCAATAAATGAATACACATCAGCTTTAGATGTTTAGACTATTCTTAGAAGGACTGTCGTATTTAAACCTCAGACATCACTTTGGTTTGCTCTTGATTATTGAAGTGACAGGGATCACCATGGCGACATACAAAGAGCTTCAGAAAGAAGTTGGAGTCCACTGTCTGAAAATTAATTTACAAGTGGAGGTCATTTAAAAAACCAACATCAAGTTGAGCAAATGGCAAGATCCATAAAAGAGTCTCCAACAATCCTGAACTATCATCACGGGACCTACAAGTAGCTCTCGCCATAGTTGGTGTCAAAGTGTAGCTTCTACCATCAGAAAGCAACCAAACCATTTCAATTCTCAAAGGAGGTGTTTAAGGAGCGAACGTCTAGACAAAGAGCAGGACGTCTGGAACAAGGCGCTTTGGACAGTTGAATCCAAAGTTGAATTATTTGGTCTCAGTAACAAGACATGTTTGACCACAAGTACTTCAAGCCAACTGTGAAGCCTGGTGGTGGGAGTGTGATGCTTTGGGGCTGCTTTGCTGCAGCAGGGTCTGGAGATCTCTCCATCATAGAGATTCACTCACTGGGAGCAGCTGTGGTCTGGTGGTTAGGGAACCAGCCTTGTGACTGGAAGGTTTGAATCCCTGAACTGGCAGGACATGAGTCTGGATGTTTACATTACATTACCAGTCTGAATGTCTTTGTTTACATCTTAACCTTAAGTGAGGAAGAAATATCTAAAAATCAGTGGAATTCCTCTTTGACAGACTGACGATTTATAGATCAGGAAAGATCTCCGCACTCAGGGAACAGCCTCACCACACTCCAATATATTAATTCTACTATTGACCCAATCCGCCTTAAAATGTACTATATGCAGGATACAGCACCTCCTGCCCTGAGAATGGAGAAAAAGATGGAGGGAGGGAGGGGGAGAGGGAGAGAGAGAGAGAGAGATGAATGGAGGGGTCTCCTCACTCCTTGGCGCCTTCCTCTGCCATGCAGAGTTTGATTAATGGCTGCTCGTGGAGGCTCATCAAGGGCCAGTAAAATATGAGGGCATAAGTCAGGCTTCATCCGGGCTGAGCTCTGGCAGGTGTTCAGCTCCTCCTTATCGGCCTGCGGCCTCTGTGGGCTAAGCTGGTGGGGAAGCGCATCCATCTCCCTCACTTTAATCCCCTAATTCGGTGCAGGGCATTGATCCATCACGGTCGTTCTATCTTTCAGGGTAAAGGCAGGAGGGTACGGAGTGTGCCGGATGATCCGTCACCAGGTCGTCGTGCTTGTTCGGGTCTTCTCCACACCCTGGTGTGGTTTTGATTGCTTCACTCAAGTAGAGAGACAAATTAAATTACAGTTCCATCTTCTGCTGAGAATTATCTTGTGATCTGCATGTACGAAGCCTTAGAAATCAGATGGTCATGAGTGGTCATGAGTGATCATGAGCCAAGATATAGCCCTGATCTTCAATGGTCTCCACAGGACAACCTCAGAGCAGGTATTATGTAGATTGTGGGTCATTCTCAGTGTTGGTGTGTGTCAGACACAGTAGTGCTGCTGGAGGTTTTAAACACCCCAGTGTCACTTCTGGACTGAAAACAGTCCATCAACCAGAAATGTCCAGCCGACAGCGTCCTGTGGGCACTGATGAAGGTCTAGAGGACGACCAACACAAACTGTGCAGAAACAGATGAGCTTCTGTCTCTGACTTCACATCTACAAGGTGGAGACACTCGGTAGGAGTGTCTCATAGAGTGGACAGTGAGTGGACACAGGGTTTAAACACTCCAGCAGCACTGCTGTGTCTGATCCACTCGTACCAGCTCAACACACACTAACACACCACCATCATGTCAGTGTGACTGCAGTGCTGAGAATGACCCACCACCCACATAATATCTGCTCTGTGGTGGTCCTGTGGGGTCCTGATCATTGAAGATCAGGGTGAAAGGAGGAGAATAAAGTCTGCAGAGAAACAGATGAACTACAGTCTGTAAGAAGCGTAATTTTAAACCTAACCTTGATCTGTCTGAGCTTTTGAGAGTAATTTAGAAGAACAGCTTGTACTGAGCTACTCAGCCTTTAGTCTCATGCCAATGATCCCAGCATACCTGTAACCATCTCTCATGGCAGTGTTTCCCAACCATGTTCCTGGAGGCACACCTGCCCTGCATGTTTAAGATCATACCCTCCTCCCCACATACCTAATTCAACCAATCAGCTCATTAACAATCCCTTCAGAGCTGCACGGGGTGTGTTAAATCTAAAACGTGTAGGGCAGATGTTCCTCCGGGAACAGTGTTGGGAAATGTTCACAATAGAATGAATTATTGTGTTACAGCATAAATATAACTGTAAACAACCTCAACAGCTGAATCACCTTCGGATCGATGCAGCAAAACACAGCAATGCTGTTTGACACCCTGACGAGCAGCGCGTGGTAGTGATCAGCATGTGAGCTGGAGTAGCTTAATTATCGCTCTGTATTTCTCAGTCTCATCTCTCCAAACATATCACATTATGATAGAGAGAGAGAGACAGAGAGAGAGAGAGAGAGAGAGAGAGAGAGAGAGAGAGAGAGAGACAGAGAAGAAGAACTGCCTGTGTGTTCACCTTTGGCTGTATTTTCGTATTTATTTGATAATTGGTGAATGTTTCAAAACTAATAGAAAATTGAAGGCCAAGGGCCAAGGCTCCAGTTTGGTGAATATTAAACACAGAATCGAAACTCATTCCACACCGCTGCATATTCTGTTGAAACGTTAGTGGATGCGTTCAAGGCCGACATGTCTATCTTCTTCACACTTTCCAGAGCGTATGCTGTAAACACTCCGGCCAGTCTTGGGGCATTTTAAATGAGGAAAGCACAGCCTTGGTAACACCTACACATGTTCTCTGGCCAAGAGGAAATTTCCGCCACTGTTGGGACTTTCAAAAAATTGAAAAGTTGCTTTAAAAAAAGAAACACGAGAAAAAAAAATAACCAATCATTCCAACAAAGCCCTAATACACCAAACACCAGGAATGTTCCAGGAAGGTTAGCCTGCAAAGTTACAGACATAACATTACAGGAATGTTCTGAAAATACAGTATGTGACATTATAATGGTTTCTTACATTGCATTCCCAGTTAGACGAAACCCACCATTATGGAAATATGTGAAGTAGCTTTCCCAACACTAAACATACCATTGAGAAAATACAGTACTTTCATCATTTTTGTGTAATATGTTTACTAAATGCCCACATTTGTTTGTGAGAATAAAAAGTGTGTGAACTTCATAATGTTCAGGATGTAAAAAACTCCCTCAGAGCTGGAGGAAGAAACCTTGGGAGGAGCAAGCCACAACCATCGACCTCTGGTCAAACTACCTACACAGTTAGGGGACACTGGACCCCCACACCTCTGTTCTAATACTCGGGTTTACTGAAGTAATGTTAGTTCGCTGGTGGACATAATAGTATTATATAATACAATAGTCGATTTCTACACGGTTGGTGATGGTGGGTGAGCAACTAGTCCATGGCAGGGTGGGAAACTAGTCCAGGTCCAGTATGTGAAGTTGTATCAGGGGAGCTTGGGGTAACTGAAGCCTATTTAGGGTCCTGCTTGAGCAACCTGACAATAGTACATTGCAGTAATCTAACCTTGAGGTGATAAAAGCATTCACTAGTTTATCAGCATCATGGAAGTACAGAGCATTTCTGACTGAGGCAGGTACAACAGCCAGATTTAACATCATCAAGTCTGATTAAGTCTTAGCTTTCTGACTGTGCCACCGAGACGTCACCCGTTCGCCCCGCTGTGAGGACTCTGACTCTCCCTGAGGCACCTGGGGCTGCTGATACTGACTCCAACTCTCTCTCCTTCACTAAGCCCCGGATACACACCTCTAACATCTCCACCTTTTCCAACAGGGAGCTAATTATCTGACACTGAACACAAACTATCATTATCACTATCAGTATCACTGGTGGAGGAAAAGGGGTCTGAACATGCCACACTGAGCAAGCAAACAAACCAGCAGCAGACATGGTGGAACAGGTCGTCACCACTTTTGGGTTGAATTAAGAGCTTACAACAAAACAGCAAACAAACCTGCAGGAGAAAACAGCTTCTCCACTTTCTGAGAGCTGTAGAAAAGTCTGAGAAAGGATCTAAATGGTTAATGTGGAAGAAGGAGTTTCACAAGTTGCACCAAACAGCAAAACAAACAGCACTGAGCAGGAGAACTAACTAGGAGCAAGGAGCACTTAGCAAGGAGCACTGAGCAGGAGAACTAACTAGGAGCACTGAGCAGGAAGCACTTAGCAAGGAGCACTGAGCAAGGAGCACTAAGCAAAACAGCTTCTCCACTTTCTGAGAGCTGTAGAAAAGTCTGAGAAAGGATCTAAAGGGTTAATATGGAAGGAGTTTCACAAGTTGCACCAAACAGCAAAATAAACAGCAAAACAAACAGCACTGAGCAGGAGAACTAACCAGGAGCAAGGAGCACTTAGCAAGGAACACTTAGCAAGGAGCACTGAACAGGAAACATTATTGTGTTGAATTAAGAACTTACAACAAACAAACCAGCAGGAGAAAACAGCTTCTCCACTTTCTGAGAGCTGCAGAAAAGTCTGAGAAAGGATCTAAAATGGTTAATATGGAATTTCACAGGTTGAAAAAAAAGCAAAACAAACAGCAAAACAAACACCAAAGAAACTGAGAAAGAGCAGACAGCTATACCAGCTAACTTGGATACACCAAACACTGAGCAAGAAGCACTGAGCAAAACAGCTTCTCCACTTTCTGAGAGCTGTAGAAAAGTCTGAGAAAGGATCTGAACGGTTAATGTGGAAGGAGTTTTACAAGTTGCACCAAACAGCAAAATAAACAGCAACAAACAGCACTGAGCAGGAAGCACTGAGCAGGAGAACTAACCAGGAGCACTGAACAGGAAGCACTGAACAGGAAGCACTGAGCAAGAGAACTTAGCAGGAGCACTGAACAGGAGAGCTAACCAGGAGCAAGGAGCACTGAGCAAGGAGCACTGAACAGGAAACATTATTGTGTTGAATTAAGAACTTACAACAAATAAACCAGCAGGAGAAAACAGCTTCTCCACTGTCTGAGAGCTGCAGAAAAGTCTGAGAAAGGATCTAAACGGTTAATATGGAAGGAGAAGTTTCACAAGTTGCACCAAACAGCAAAACAAACTCAGCAAGAGCATACAGCTACACCAGCTAACTTAGATACACCAAACACCAGGCAAGCAGGAAGCACTGAGCAGGAGAACTAACCAGGAGGACTGAGCAGGAGCACTAACCAGGAGCACTGAGCAGGAAGCACTAACCAGGAGGACTGAGCAGGAGCACTAACCAGGAGCACTGAGCAGGAAGCACTGGGCAGGAGAACTAACCAGGAGCACTGAGCAGGAGAAATAACCAGGAGCACTGAGCAAGCAGGAGAACTAACCAGGAGCACTGAGCAGGAAGCACTAACCAGGAGCACTGAGCAGGAGAACTAACCAGGAGTACTGAGCAGGAGAACTAACCAGGAGCACTGAGCAGGAAGCACTGAGCAGGAAGCACTGAGCAGGAGAACTAACCAGGAGCACTGAGAAGGAAGCACTAACCAGGAGTACTGAGCAGGAAGCTGTGAGAAGGCAAGAACATGATTAAATGTTTTGTATCTATTTTGTAAAATTTGCACCTTTTTACCAGCAACACAAGCTGCCTCAGCCAGTCGTGTCTCTCTTTCTGGTGTTTGTGTGGTAGAACACAATGTCTGTCTCAAACCCCCGTCTCTGTCCCGTGTAGTGCACTTTGTCATTATTAATGTTGATTATTAAACTGATTGACCAACAAAACACAATGTTGGTTTGCTGCAAATCCCAGAGCTAGAAATGTTTTGGAGTCTGATGAAATGAGTTGGGGTCTGATGAGATACTGGGATTTGGCACAAGGGTGTGAAGGGCTTCCACAACTGTCCCATATAAAGGCTCTCAGAGGCTACTTTTGGGTAGTGTATCTCCTGGAGAGAGATTTTAGAATGCTAGACATGCCTCTGCAATGCACTCGAAGACATTTTAACTAGATGACAGACTCTGAGAGGGTCCATCTTGGATCCATTCTGCCCAGCATCTAGATCATTCTGACCAAGCCACCATTGCCTTTGTTGCCAGTGGTATCGTGAACAGGAAAGCTGGACTGCTTCAAACTGGAACCACATCACCTTCAGTGATGAATCAAGGTTCTGTTTGAGAGGAGACAACGAGGTTGGAGGCCTCATGTGAGTGTTCCAATGTCCTGGACCATCTCCACATCCTAGGTCTTCTTTATAAATCCTCTCATTCTGTAAATGCTGAAATAAGCTGCTCATGTAAACTCGGGTACTGATACAAAGTGGCTGAGAATGTGCCAGTCGTGCCAACCAGCCTCTTCCACCCAAACAAGGTAAGGTTTTGAAGTCTGTTGTGAAGGATGTAAACAAGTGTCTGACAGACAGTTTTTCATCAAGCTTTAATTCAGGGGTCTGTTTTCTAATAGGTTTTCTCAGCGTCTGCTGGATTTCGCTGTGTTCGGAGCAGCCGGCTTTGATCCTTTCTGAATCGGCTGTTCTTTATTTCTTTAAGCGTATTTACATTCTGCAGGATCCTGGCGGACCGGTTCCTCGATCCCCGGGTAGATGTACGTGTTAGATTTTAATTAGAGTAGCATCATCAACATGTTGTTCTGCATAATTCACAATAACAAGGAATTTCAGATTCTGTCTTACTTTCATTGGTGTGTGTGTGTGTGTGTGTGTGTGTGTGTGTGTGTGTGCTGCCATGCTGTTTGCGTGCATAAGTCATGTCTGGTCTGATGAAAGATAAATACACTCATAAACACCTTTTGAATTTCATGAGCACACTGAGGCCAGCTGCATACGCTGAGGCTATTATACTTTATCCCTCATAGCCTAAATTCGTGCAATCTCACCTTGAAATGACAGGTTTCCAAACACCGCTCCTGTATTCAGCATGTTTGAATTAAAAGTTGGGAAAAGGGCTGTGTTCATTCTGCAGTAACGCTTCCTTAGATTATTAACCTTTAAAACTCCGGGTTTTAGTTTAGTTTGATGTGCTTTTGTTCATCAAACATTAAAAAAAGTGGGAGACACTCACACATAACAGATGTAGTTTTATTCAGGAGGTCCTAGACTACGCTAATTTGTCTTCATTTGAGATGTAAATATCAACAGAGTTTAAATAATTGTGTGAATTTAACCAAATTATTTTTAAAAAGCTCTTCAAAATGCTTATCAGTGGTTCAAATTAAACAGAAAACAACCTGAATGTCCTTAATTTATTTTATTATGAAATTTGAACACTGTGTGAGGAAAGAAATTCTCATGATGTCAGTAGCCCCGCCCCCTCTCTCTGATCAGTCAGAGTCTGTATGCAGGTTGATCATCAGCCCCGCCCCCTCTCTCTGATCAGTCAGAGTCTGTATGCAGGTTGGGCATCAGCCCCGCCCCCTCTCTCTGATCAGTCAGAGAATGAGATCAGACATAGATAGGATAGATTGTTAGAGTGTGTGTGTGTGTGTGTGTGTGTGTGTGTGTATCATGTCTGTAGGTTACTCTTATCGTGTATATTTTTCACTGTTTATTCTTATAGAAAGGAACTGTTCCCTACAGTGTTTGTATGTATTTAATATGTGTTTGTAATGAGCATTTTTAAAGGCTTTTGATTCATTTTAAATCATTGCTTTGAGTCAAATTTAATAAATAGAGAGCACTTGAATTTCATCATTCTCTCCCGCTGTGTTAATATGCCAGTGTTTGCAATAACCCCCCTACCTCTTTATTTACCTTCCTTTCTATTTTTCCTCTTTTTTTCTGAATTGGGATGCCCTGTTATCATCATCATAATAATAATAATAATAGTAAGAAGAAGAAGAAGAAGAAGAAGAATTACATTACAGAAGCACCACCAGGAGTGCAAACCCAGTAACAGTGACAGAAGGATCAAGGTAGGAAGTCACTCTTGTTTAACACAGAAGGACGAGGCATTAATCACATGACCATAAGAAAATTTCATTTTTCATGATCTAAACTCAATAATTTATAGTTGGTACTCAATGGATTATAGATGTTACTGAATAAATACTGAGTAATTCATAGTGGATTCTCAATCATTTATAGTAGTTACTGAATAATTCAGTACTTACTCAGTAATTCATCCTGGACACTGAACACTTCATAGTACATATTCAATAATTCAACGTAGGTGCTAAATATATCATAGTGGACACTGACTAATTTATAGTACGTACCAATTCATAGTGAACACCGTGTAATGCATAGAATTTAGTAATTAATTCATAGTACTTATTCATAGTGGATACTGAATAATTCATATTGCATACTACATAATTCATAGTGGATACTGAATAATTCACAATAGAACGTATTAATGAATTCATAGTACTTATTCGTAGTGGATACTTAATCACTTATAGTAGTTACAGAATAATTCATAGTGGATACCGAGCAGCGGGATATGAAAATGGCATTTAAAATTAGTTATTTAATTAATGAATTAAAGGGCAATTTTATTGATTGATTATTGAAGTAATTGTTTCAGTCTCCGTGAGTCCTCTGAGGAGATGTGGCAGATCACAAAGAACCAGCGAGAGAAGCAAACCTGATGGTAGGGGGTGTTTTTTTTTCTTCTTTTAGTAAATTTAGATACCACCTGACAGGTTCTAAAAATAATCCCCTCCTCATTATGTGTGGACACATGTTCCACAGAAGGATTTGTATGTTTCTTCTATTGTGCGTGTGCCCCAGACGAGTCTACCATCAGGTCCAATAAGATTACATTCAGGTCTGCTGGGGAAATGATGCAATATGTCTTAAATGGCTGTCCCATTATAGTCAACTTGTCAGACATGTGCTGTCTGTATCCATTCCCGTCCGCCGAGGCCTAGATTGCAGCGCGTCACCAGTGTGATTGGGGCTAAATTTGATTTGACTAAAAGGCCTCATCATTTAGAAGCTCTTTTAGGCGGCTGTCGGCGGGATGTGTTACAATAGAGTGAAGGTTTACATTCATCTACATCTCTGTTTGCGTAATCTCCTCATGTTCCCCGACAAATCCCCTGATGTGATCGCGTCTGGACGAGTAGAAGCCCATTAGTCTGCTGCTAAAGTGAACCATCCTTAGTTTCTCTACCTCATTTAGGAAATTATGAAAAATATCAGCACGCTACCTCTGTAAGCAAGCCCACCAGAGAGAAGCAGACCCCTCTTGTTCTCTTTTGTTTTGCATATTTAAGTCACCAAAGCAGGTGTTGTTTTCAAGGCTTCGTATCTCACAGACTAACCTGCAGACAGAAAACAGCTACGATTCACTCGTTTCCATCTGAAATTAAAATCCCAGTTTAAATACCAGTCTTCCAGTGCATGTTTACTGCTCTGTCCACGTGAACATGATACACCTGCATACAGACTCTGACTGATCAGAGAGAGGGGGCGGGGCTGATGATCAACCTGCATACAGACTCTGACTGATCAGAGAGAGGGGGCGGGGCTGATGCTTAACCTGCATACAGACTCTGACTGATCAGAGAGAGGGGGCGGGGCTGATGCTCAACCTGCATACAGACTCTGACTGATCAGAGAGAGGGGGCGGGGCTGATGCTCAACCTGCATACAGACTCTGATCAAAAAGAGGGGGCGGGGCTAATGACATCCCTGACCCAAATATTGGTTTTTAGAGGATAGTGAGCTCAATTTCAGATTACTCATGAGAAGCAATAACACTGATACATAAATAACAAAAATAATAAAAGACATTCAGGTTGTTTTTCATTTTTATTTGGACCCCTGTTGAGTATTTTGGAGAATTTATTATTATAAATGTTCTTGTTAATCTAATCATTACAAAGAACTCTTAAAAAAATTAAATAATTATTTCATTTGCTCAAATAGAATTAAGTAAATAAACAAGTCATTTTCTTTTTTATCAAATCACGGTCAAACCACCACCATGTTTCACAGATCAGATCTACTTTGGTCTCATACGTCCACAAAACACTGTTCCAATAGTCTTCCATCTTGTTCATGTGATCTTTATCAAATTTCAAACGTAGTAATTTTGTTGATGTTGATGTTGAACTTTAAGCGTTAGATACTGAATAATTTAAATTACTCTTGTTTAAATACCTTTAGAATTTATATAATATAATCATATTTTATATCATTTCTAGACATTTATAAAATTGTTTGTATGAATCATTGGTTCTCCATCTAATTGCTGTGGGTTCACGTCTGAGTCAAACAGCAGCGTGAACAGATTCCGGCCCCTCTTCCACAGAGACCTCGCCTTCGCTTTATTTTTGGCAAACACTCCCACTGATTTCAGTCGGTGGCTTGACGCAATCCTCAAAGCTCCTACGCTGGAAGATGAATAAAACAGTGCTGGTTCTCCCCACGCTGTCTTCCTCAAACATCCAGCGCCGACAGGACCATTGCCACGAGGATGTGATTAAGGGGAGATCAGTTTTATTAGGGTTCATCGCTCCGGTGTTTAAAGGGGGCATCGTATATCTCCCACATTCTGGAGCCTATGAGACAAAAACTGAGGACGCCTTGTCCTCACCTTGAGACCTAGCTCATTTCATGCATTAAAACCCATTATAGCTGTAGCTGATTTCGTATGAGACTTTAATTATGGAATTTTATCAATTTAGATATTTTATTATTGGTTCAGTGCTTAAATAATGTGATGATAAGTAGATGCCACTCTTGGACATCAACTGTGGCAAGAGCTGCCTGTTGGTATGTGATGACACTGACATTGTGGGGGGCTGTGAAAAATATTGTGTATCATAAACAGAACTAATCGATGCGTCCCTCATCTGTTTTCTCCAAGATCTCTCTTTATTGTTGCACACCTGCGATCTGGACCCGAGGTGTGCCAACTAGTGAATTATCCTGTTTCTAGCGAGCTGCCTTTGTTATTGATGCAGGTACTGCAGAGAGGGGCGGGCCTGGCACATATCCGGCCTGACCTGTTTGAAGCTGTGAGGGCACGAGGGCCGTAACCGGCTGTGCTCAGTGGAGGTTCATTGACTTTCCCCTCCGGAGCTAAAGGTCGAGGGATGTGGAGTCGGACTTCTCCCACTCCGGGTGATCGTTAATGAGGCTCCAGCTCCGCCGGCCGGGACATTTAACAGCTGGTCACTATCGAGTCGGAGCTGCGGTTTCTGACACATGACTGAGAAATCATTAAAATCAGCTGGAACTTTAGCATTAAAAGCAGCTGGAAGTTTAATAACGGAACATCTGGAGAACAAGGAGGCGTCGAGACGCTGCAGCTTGCCTGGGAGGGGGGGAAGTAAGGAGAAGAAGAAGAAGATGAAGAAGTTCCACAGAGTCATTTGTCCCTGTTCAGGCTTTTGATGGAGAACTCTGAAGTGTACGGGATGATGACATGGTTTGAAATCCCGCTCCTCAAAGTCATCCGTCATTACACAGACGCACCACAGACAAGAGAAGTGACTGATTATAGTGAGAATGGGTTTTGGCAGAGTACTCAGTGTCACGAAGCTGTGCCTTCTGACATGTTTATTAATTAGAACTTAGTCCATTGGCTCCATGTTTTCATCTAATGTCAAAAAGATGCATAAACTGCAGTGACAGGTTTCAGTAATGCCTCACTGCTCGGTGGAAACTAAGCACAGGCAATTTAAAAGTCTTTGTCAAACAAAAAACAAAAAGTTCATATAAGGTATTTTGTTGTTACTCGTTTTTATATAAGCTTAATCAAACCTGTAATAAATGGGGCCCTGCTGCCGACACCGAGACAGAGGTGGATCCATGGTACAGCGCTGTCCTCCAGTGGATTCATTTGTGATGTCTGTTGTGACATTTTCATAACTCAGGATCAGAGTAACCTACAGACAGAATACACACAATGTAACAAATCACAGGACTTACCATCAAAACAGCTAAAATTCACTGGTTTCCAACTGAATTAAGTCCCAGTTTACACTCCAAAGGAGCTTCCAGTGTCCACGTGATCAACCTGCATACAGACTCTGACTGATCAGAGAGAGGGGGTGGAGCTAATGACATCACTGACCCAAATACTCAGTCATGTCCTGCCAGTTGGATTCGAACCAGCAACCTTCCAGTCACAAGGCTAGAAATGGTTCTATATAGAACCATGCACACTCAAAGAACCCTTTGCCTGAAACCATTTTCTTTACTGAAGAACCCTAATTTTTTAAGTGTGTAGGGTTCAAGGCGATGCCACGTAGACATCCTACTGTATTAGCTTCAGATTGCAAATGTGGGCAAGCCCCCCAATTGGTGAAAAGCCACCTAGTGCCACATCAAGCTGTACTTAGATGTTTTATATGATCATTGGTGGAACATGGTGTAAGAGGCTGAGGAACCACTGTCATCCACTGATCAACTCATTGACTGCGGAGGTTTTCCAGGATATGGGCCCTTTAATACACCACCATAAATGCGTAGGAGTGGAGTTATCTTCCAGCGTCCTGGACTGCAATAAACAGGCAGTTACAAACTTGGTACACTCCATGTTTCAATTCCCTGCCTTACAATCCATCTTGCATTCCCAGAAGTGACACTTTCTTCCCTTTTTTTTCTGGGAGATGTGATTACATCACTGGTCTGTCAGTGTGTCCCTGTTGTCCGGGCTGGAGACGTTTTATTTCTTTCCGCTCTTCACCTGCTCTTCTTCAGGCAGCATGCAAATCAGGGCCCAGTTCTCTCTCACACTCTCTCTCTCTCTCTCTCTCTCTCTCTCCCCTCCTGCAGGAAGTGTGTGTGTGAGAGTGTGTGTGTGGTGGGGGAAGCAAATTGGATCGAATGTAATTCAGTTCGCGCAAGGGGGAAATGAATCAATAATGCTGAGAAATGGCTTTCAGCAGAAAGTGCCCACCTTGTTTGGAGCGCTTTGCCTTGGTCAGGGGTGTGTGTTTGTGTGTGTGTGTGTGTGTGTGAGTGCATCAGGGGGTGTTTGAGGGGTGTTATAAGTTACACACACCCCAGCTCACCACCCATAGTGTTTTCTGCTCCACGGAGCTCCGACTTGTTATGATGATGTAGTTTCTATAGGAGGATGCAGTACGTACGCTATCTGTCCAAAGGTTTGTGGACACCTGTTCTAATGAATGCATTTGCATACTTTTTAAGTTGCACTCATTGCTGACAAGCATCTGTACATGCACACACAGCTTGTCTAGTCCCTGTAGAGACGTTCTGCCAATAGAATAGGACTCTCTGGGGCAGATGAACAAACACGAACCTACTAGCACCATGTCTAATGCCAGGCTGGAGGGGTATGAAGCCCCCCAGCATTGAGCTGTGGAGCAGTGGAACTGTGTTTTCTGGAATGATGGAGCTCCATGCATTCAAATCCACCTACAACAGCTGAATAATATCTTTTTAATATCCTTGATTTCAGAAGAAACAGTCAATGACCAGGTGTCCCTCTACTTTTGTCCATATACTGTATCATGATACAGAGGTTACGCTTCAATATATTGCGATTCATTGCAAAGGAAAACTTCCATAATATAAAAAATCACCATCAATCAGCCATCCCGTGCATGTTTACTGCTCTGTCCATGTGTACATGTTCAACGTGCATACAGACTCTGGCTGATCAGTGAGAGGGGGTGGGGCTGATGATGTCACTGTTCAGATTCCACATTTCAGAATAAAAGTCCTGAGAAGGCATAATACTGATACGTAGAAAAGAAAAAATGATATTTTTTATGTTAGTTTGTTTTATTTGGACCACTTTCAAGTATTTCGAATAACATTTTATTATAAATATCTGTGTCAATCCAATCATTAGTAAAAACAAATGATTGCATTTTCATCTCAAAAACGGATGCTCACTTTCAAAGAGGATGTATGAGATATGAACTGTTATATTTACATCTCAAATGAAGACATTTCAGTAGTCTAGAGTCTCCTGAAAATAACAATATCTGGTGTGTGTGACTGTCTCTTATAAGTACCTTTATAACCTCAAAAAGAACTACAAAAAACATCCCAGAAAAAAGCCAAGAGGTCTAAAGGTTAATAAAAAATCAACACTGTGTGAGAATCGATACAGTATTTCGAAACAATATCAAAATACTACAACATAGTGACAACTTCTTACAGCCCTACATTTCTCCCTGCTGCACTGCAGAGCTAGAAACAGTTCCACTTTTCCCATTACAGCTTGGACGTGCTGACTTAGACTCTTATCTAAAGGCAGATTGCTGACACTCGCCGTGTCAGACAGCTGGACACGACGCTATACACACACCTACACACACATATAGACCCATACATACACATAAGTGCACAGAAGCAGAAACAGAAACTCACTCCATCACACTTAAGGCAGCTTTCCAGGTTGTAATCTCATCTTCTGTAATCAGGGGTGAGTGCATCCTTGGATTCAGCCATGCTGTAGAGCAGCTTTAGTGTTCCATCGGTGCTGCTACGATCAGACACTCGTGCTTCTGTTTACATGGTAATGTGTACGTTGGACTCTGGAGTTCTGGACAAATCCATTCATCTGGCCACAAACAGCACACAAACATACACTGATTAGGGTCCTCATACCCTGTTAAACATCAAGAGATATGATACAGTAGTGTTGAAAGTTCATAGTCACATTAAGACCCCCTCTGCCCTCTGGTATCTCCTCCTTTGGCTGAAATAATGTCAGTGAGATGTTTCTAGAACCGTCTACCGTCTCTGACATCGACTGTAAGAACGATGTTCCCACTCCTCCATGTGGAATTCTTTCAGCCCTGTGACGGTTCAGCGTCAGTCTTTGCACAGACGCTCTATCGTTGTCCTCAAGCCCCCTCTGTGTAGTTAAAATGAAGATCAAACGTCGAGATGATTAAATATGTTTAAAAAAAAGCTTTCGTGTCTGTACATGTGTCTGTTCCTGAGCTCAGCACAGGGCCCAGTGTAGTTCTCTTTGAGGATTAATAAAAGATCTTATATTAAAAATCTTATTTTATATTATAATTTGACTTTTAATTATATTCTATAACAGAACGTTCCAAAATGTCTCAGAAGCCCAACTTTCATAGGGATTCTTTCTTCTCAATGAAACTGATAAAATTTGTTTCTGCCCACACTCACCACAAGTCATCCATCACTGTCTCTTTGAAATGTCACACCCTGCTGTAATGTTATGATTAGAGAGAGAGAGTGAGAGAGAGTGAGAGAGAGTGAGAGAGAGTGAGAGAGAGATGGAACTGTTCAGAAGAATAACTCTACATGCTGAAACCTATAAGGCACAGAATACTGTCCCTCTCTCTCTCTCTCTCTCTCTGTGTGTGTGTGTGTGTGTGTGTGTGTGTGTGTGTGTGTGTGTGTGTGTGTGTGTGTGTGTGTGAGAAATTGTTGCCCATGGTAACTGATGGTATTAAACAGATACAATGATAATGGTGTTTTAAAAGCTTTCTGCCTCATCACTATGGATACCAGCTTTAATTAAAGCTTAACCAATTGTTTTCTTACAATAGAAGGTTCAGACTCATGTTGGCGTTCCTCCGACGGTAACGGGAACAATGGCATTCCCGTCAATCCCACTCCAAGCCAGAACACCGCTACTGCACTATGTAACTTTGGTGGAGCGGCACGAGAACCTCTTTCCACAACTGTGTAACGCCAGTCATATTAGTGTAAAGTCCTGTAATGTTAGTCCACTGTCTCATTCCACAGGCTCTGTTCTCTTCAGGTGCTGCTTTGGTATTTCAGCTTGTCAGCAACTGCATGTGTACAGCTGTCTCATCACACTTTACCTCTACAATAACTGCTCTGCATCCAGGGGCACCAAGTCTTAAAAAGACCCCCTACTTCCATCCATAGTAGGGTCTGACCTTCCCGATCTCTGGATGATCAATTAACAGGATTTCTGAGATTTAGGGATTAATAGTGCTTCAAAACCAAATCAAATTTGACCAAAACCATGGACCAAAATTCCAGGTCACAGCACCATATCAGTTCCGATATGAACAGTATTCAACCCTGGATCACCCGCAGGTGCAATCATCTCCACGGTGCCCCTGCCACTCATTCTACTTAGTATTTTCATGCGGCAAACCAACCGAACCATGGTTCTGTTTGATACGTCATGCTTTGATCAGACCAAATTTCCTTCCTCCGGTCCAGACCATGGTCAGAGGCACCTTCCATGTCTGCTATATTGGTTTGGACCAAAGTGAAAAGTCAGGAAGGTGGAAATGGAAGCATGCCAAGTTAACAAGTCTTTATGTTTTTCTACCAATCAGCAGTAGACCACAATATCCATGTGTCAGAGATTTGACAGAAAAAAAACTTGCAATACTCCTTTACACATCCTTCCGGATCCCTATTTCCAGCCGTCTCTCTCCTGCTTGCGTGTGCAGATAGACATATGGAGGCTGGAGCCTCTTCTTCCCCAGTCTGGCAGGCTGGAGCAGAACCCATTAGGGCCCATTAGTGTGGAGCTGAAGACGTCCTGCCTGCGCCTCCCACAGATAACAGCCTCTCTGCACTGGCGCTCAGCGGGCTGGACGTGCCCCTAATGAGCTGCCCCACGTGCCAGAGTTAGAGTTTTTCTGGTTGCCTTGTTTTTTGAGACCCCAGGGGACAGGATTGGGGAGCAGTGAGCAAGGTGGAAAGGGACGGGTGTTGTTTAGGTTAAAGGAACGGTTTGAGGGAAACTTTTAAGTTCAGATTTCCACTTTTCCATCCCAAATGCAGTGGATGAGCCAAATGCAGTTCAGATCAGGGGACTTTGAGGACCATAGTAAAACCTTCAGCTGCACTTTTTGAGGACTATCATAGATTTTGAGGTGGTTTTGGAGAATGTAGAACCATCCTCTTCTCCATCTTTTCTTACAGATGCTGCTCTGTTTGCTTCCAGGATTTGATGGAGCTTCCATAATTTGGTGGTGAGGATGCAGGAGACGTTTTCTTCTGATGACTCTTCTGTGAAGGTCATATTTGTGAAGATGTTGCAGAACGATAGAACAACGTGCCATACAGTTCCTGTTAACTGCCATTTAAGAACTTCATTTCAATGAATGAGAAGGCAACCTGAAAATGCTTTGCTATCTTCTTATAGTTTCTCCTGTTTTCATTTACAGAGTGCTAGGCAGCTGCTTAGAAGAACCCATGGTTGGTGACCAGGTAGGAGGATTCTGGATGTCTATAAAGCTTTGAAATTTGCATCATCTGGCATTTCCTAAGGATGATTGTGAAAAAGCCATAACACGAGCAGGCTAATTAATGTCTGAGACCTCAGCAATGTTATCTGAGCTCAAATCTCCTAGGGTTCCCATCTTTTTTGCAAGGTACTCCTTTCCTTTTTTCACTTTAAGAAACAAAAACAAAATAATTTAACTCATCTTCCACTTCATGCCTTTTGGAGATGCATGTCACTGTAATTATAAATAGATATCAGCAGATACAGCATCAGAAACCATACAATCAAGAGCATTAAACCCCATTTTATTCCACAATCCTGCATAATTGAATGTCTAGGATGTAAACAAAGTCATTCGGAGCGGGTTTGGTGTGAAACTCTCTCTTGTGAAGAAACGGACTGAGTCAGCATTGTTCACAGTGGTGCTGGATGGAAGCAGATGTCTAAAGAGTTTAATGCCTTCACTGGCGCTTTTCCACTTTATGGTATCTACACTCTTCTACTTGCCTCCACTCTGCTTTTTTGCTTTCTCATTTGGCATTTGTTACCTGGTATCCGGATTTGGTCTTTCAAAGAGGTAGAAATGTGGAACAGCACAATAAAAGTTCCCCCAGAATGTTATGTTCTGAAGTTTAAAGTTAAAGTTTACTTATAATTTGTGAGTTTCCTAGAACCGTCTACCGTCTCTGACATTGACTGGAAGAACGACGTTCCCACTCCTCCGTGCGGAATTCTTTCAGCTCTGTGAGGTTTCAGCGTCGGTCTTTGTACAGATGCTCTCACGTTCTCCTCAAGCCCCCTCTGATACAATAAAGATCTCATAGTGGTTTCTATGATGGAGAGATCTCCACACCCTTCTGCAGCAAAGCAGCCCTAAACCATCTTACTCCCACCACCATGCTTTACAGTCGGTATGAGGTTCTCATAGAGAACCTTTAATACTAAAGAATTCCTCCCGAGAACCAGGCTGCAGTATAGCTTTGTTCACTGCTGTAGTAACCTTGTAGCTCCAGTTTAAAATGACAGAAGCAAACATCAGGCTGGTTCTGGCTGAAGAGTGATATTCATGGCATGTTTAAGGTAAATCCGGTCTCTCCAAAGTTCTCTTTTAATCCGAAACCCGTCCCTCCTGCATGGGGGGACAGCAGGCCAATCAGGTGCTCCGTCTGGCCACAGCACCCCAGTGGAGACCAATCTGTGACAAATAAACCATGCCCTCCAGAGCTGGCTTGTTTTGTTTTCTGTTGTTTTTTTAGGTCCCTGGAAAGAGGATCTGCACAAACTCTGGCATAATTTGACAAGACTAATTAAACACACACACACACACACACACACACACACACACACAGACACACATATGCCTACACAGTGTAGGAGAACGATGGCACTGCCCGCTCTTATACCAATGAAAACAATTGACCAGGGCTTAATGAGCGGATCCAGTTCCCACAGAACCGAACTCTGAAAATGGCTCTCAGAAAGCCGCCAGCCGGCCTGGACGCAATTAGGCCTGGATGTGAAGTAATGATTCTCTGATAGATGGCTAGTTATTGGCTTTAATTTTGCCTGCTGGAGACAGAGAGGGCATTTACTCTGCCTGATAAACCTTCGGAGACACCTTGTCTTCTTTATACATTTTCATTTTCCTGCCTAAAGGTTTCTACAAAAGGTTAGACAGATAGATACAATGTACTGGTCTGAAGGTGAACAGTACCCAACCCGAACACCCAGATAGAATTACCAGATACACACCATCGACCATTTACTCGAAGAAGAATTGAGAAAACTGGCTCAACCTTGCTCAGCCTGGGGCTGTTTGCTCTTCTTTTTGTTCACACAGTGTTCAAATTTCATAATAAAAGTCCAGAGAAGAGCTGATGCAGATACATACAGAATTAATAAAAAATAATAAAGAATATTCATTGATTTTTTTAAATTATTGTTTATTTATTTTTATTTGGATGATTGTCAAGTATTTTGAAGAACTTATTATTATCAATTTCCACGTCAATCCAATCATTACAAAATAAAATTATTGCATTTTCAAAATCAATTTAAGTTTAGGATTTGAGATCAGGGTGGGATCAGAGTGGGATTACATTTTGATGTCGGTCCTGTACAGTAGGTTAGGGCTAGGTTTAGGTTGAGGTGTAGGTTCAGGTAATACATGAACAGCGGTTGTTTTGTAACTTTAACTATTGACATCATTGGATTTTGGTTCGCCTGGTTTGCGTCAGTAATTTGTACATATTCACAAGCGGCAAACTCTATTTATTTCACCTTTCCAAATTCCCCTTGAGACCAGGATGAAAATAAACACACTTTAATATTCAAGGGCACTTATAAATAAACCTGCCTATGCATTAATTCATTAAGGCATATAACTGAATTTCTGCTGCTTGGCTTTGGGCCAGCTGTTCTCTGAGCTTTTAAATCAGTCCATATTTATAATAATAATAGAATTACGATCAGTCTTTCACATCATGTAGACCTTCTGATTTTTAACAAAAAATAGATTTTATCATGAGTAAAATTGGAAATGAATTAAATTGTTTTAAATCCATATTTAACCTTCAAAACTCCTAAATTAATTTCGCTGGATGTTTTCATGGTTTGATGTACTTGTGTTTGGCAAATATATATATATATATATATATATATATATATATATATATATATATATATATATTTCACATAAATGGAGATACAAGTTTTGTGAGGCACAGTGAAGGTATAATCTATATGGGACAAATATGCATGACCTCATGTCCTGACAAGGTATGAAAACAAGTTCATGTCTGTATCTTTGCATACCTTGATTCCTCCTGAAACACATCCAGCTCATGGATTAAACACACACACACACACACACACACACACACACACACACACACACACACACACACACACACACACACACACACACACACACACACNGCATCTCTATTGTAAACATGGTTCATTTCTATAGTACCAAAAATGTCTTTTCCGTGCTGTTACTCAAAGAGGCATATGCAAATGAAAAGCATTGTTTTTCATTCCACATCATATAATCATTTAAAGATATTGTTGCTTTTGGAGAAAAACCTTGTTTTCTTGGCAGGAAAAAGACCTTCTTAGTTTTTAATGGAAATAAATGCAGACAAAATATATTCAAAGTCATATTGGAGCATTTCTATTGGTCCATTCATCATGAAATTTGGAAACAATACAACTGCCAGATTCAAATGGTGTCTGAAAATTAGATATATGATAATATATATATATATATATGATAATATATATATATATATATATATATATATATATATATATATATATATATAATTTCACATAGTGCCATAGTGGTTTTGATTAATTATATGTAATGATTAGATTGATATGGGTAATAGTAATATTAAGTTCTTCAAAATACATCATACAGTTGTCAAACAAAATTGTCCTTTATTGTTTTTTTATTTATTTATTTATTTATTTATGTATCCTTATTATGCCATCTCAGGACTTTTATTCTTTATTCAAACAAACAGTAATCAAACAGTTTCTACCTTCAGTGATGTCATTAGTCCCACTCTCTGATTAATCATCGCACTGTGATGAGCTGTGTAGTTTGTTGTGATAGGTGTATCACGTCTGTAGGTTTCTCTGCTCCTGACTTATAAAAACATCATATAATTTCCCACAATGTGTCTTCTTCAGCTTGAAATTTAATGACTGTTCCGAGACTGACCCCCACATAAGTATGCTCATTTCCATGAAGCCTGTACTCCACCAGGGTGCATGGTTTGTGTTCGGGGTTATTTTTAACCCTTAAACGTTAAAATATTTAAATGTTAATTGACTGCAAACTGTGAAAGAATATGTGTCCGTTTGCATTTTGAAAAGCTAGTTTTGACTGATCACTGTGCCTTGTGTACTACAGAAAGCAATAACACCTAACCTCCGCGCACAACGCAGCCATGCAGAACACAGGATGCACACAAGGTGCTAAAAATAGGTCACGTCTCGGGTCGTTCAGTCAGTCAGGTGAAAAAAGTGCAGCGTAGCAATTATCACTCAGCTTCCTCTGTGAAGCTCTTCGCAGCCTCGTCCCCATCGAATGAAGTTTCACACCGATCGCAAGGAATCGCACCATGCTCTCTGCACCCCCAGCCCTCTCTCTCATTGGGTGACAAAGCTGAACAAGAGTCGCTTTTGTCCTTAAAAGATGGTGGATGTGTTCTGTTCTGACACGCCAGCGATCAGCTCCCATCTGCGGCGATGGAGAATCAGAAGGCGACGGAGACTGTCTGCAAAGAGCATTGTTAAAGTGTGACAAGATGGATGTTTGGGCCCAGCCTTGTGGAAAACATGATTCCACTTCACAACTAATGGACTGGCCAGCCAGTCCTGAGGGAGCTGAGCAACTGTAAACTGCCGAGTATTGAGGTGCTTAGCCAACACTTCCAGCATCAAAACAAAAGCTCTCATGGATTTTTAGCCCGAGAGCAACTGAGATACAGCTAATTCCACTGGAGGCCTAACAGGACAAAGGATTTTGTTCACAGAGGTCAGTACATGTTCTCAGTAGAGCCTGAATCCTGTTTTGGATTTTCCTCTTAGCTTAAATGTAGCCCGAGAACTTGATAGCCAGGTCCAATTTTACCCATAGAACTAAGAAAGAAAAAAAATAAAATTCTGCCTCAACCAGACTGTAACACAACAAAATTCACAATTAAAGGGCCAGTGTGGTGAGAGGACCTCCATTTTGTGTTTGCTGAAGACCTCCCCCAAGTCTTAGTACTGAGACAGGAACTTGCTCAAATTAGCTGACTCCTGGTTAGGGGAACTGGGTGTTTCCTGAGGGGGAACCCATCATTAGAGGCATCTGGTTAGGGTGGTACCAAGGACTCCATTGGCAAACCCAGCTTCTTGGCCAGGGATAGGTCCATGAAGTTGCCAGCTGCACCGGAGTCCACGAACGCATGGAGGCATTTCTCGCCAGGCACAGACCACTGGATTGGGGGCCTAAGAGTGGGCCTTCCCTGGGGCCCCCTACTGCACAGGCCTGGCCTTTTACTGGCCTAACTGGGCACTGGACCAGGGCATAATACGAATATCCTTGCTGATGATGTTGCTTGGCCTCCTGGGGACTCAGCAGAAAATGATCAATCGACACAGGTTCTTCCCCCAGACCAACAGCTGCAGTCCGAGTGCAGACAGGAGGATCATCTTTTTGCTGGCCTGCCATTTTTCACAGATTTGATTAACAAGAATGAGAGTTGCATCATACACTGCTTCTAATGAAGCTGTAGGATCCCTGGTACCCAGTAGATCTTTTAGGTCTTTGTTCAGACCCTGCTGGTACACCGCCATGAGGGCCCTCTGTGTTCCACCCACTCTCAGCTGCCCACTTACCAAACATGATTGTGTAATAGGCTACTGAGAGGGTTACAGTGCCCTGACGCATATTGAGGAGAGCAGAGGCAGCTTCTGCCCCCCGTACAGGGCTACTAAACGTCCATCTCATGGCCTTGGTGAAAACAGAGACGGAAGTACAGTCAAGCAACCTGCTCTCCCAAGTGACCTAGGTTAAGTGCGAATGGGCAGAAAATGGAAAGAAAGAAAACCAAAATACAGCTCACACAAAGGGGTAATGAAAGGAATGGGCTTTTACTAAATCTCTGGAGGAAACCAGAGTAACAAAATACAGCTCCTTTTGGAGGGAAGCAGAGAAGACATACAGCTCCTTAACGGAGGGAGATATTTTACCCGCTAGGTTTGGATTAGTGCACTAACACCAAGACTCCACGTGGAGTGCACCACGCAGATGCCTTATGAAGGGTGCATGCACCTGAAATCAGTGGGATGGGTGGCCGTGGTGCTGGAAGCTCTCTACAGGGACCCAAAAGAATCTTGTTCCAATTTGACTGGAACCCAAAAAACAGAATCCATCTTTAACCCAACAAAAGAATCCAAATGTAGCCCAAAAGAGGTAGAATGTCAGAGTGCTTTGAGGCACTCGGCAGTCTTTATGTCTTAAGGTGTGGGTTTTCTATCGATTACTACAGAATACTTCCTCCGGGGAGAAAGAGTTCGGTACAGAGCTCATAGTCTCCACTCCTTGCTGTCAGTTAACCTTGCATTTTGTTTACTTCTTTATCTTCAGCTTCTCATGAGGCCAGAGAACATGTCCTGTCCACTTTGGGTTTCAGTCGTACATCTATAGCGACAATCTCCGAGCATAAAAGTGCAGCCCACTCCAAAGCCCACGAAGTTACACAGCCCTGCTCCATCCTTCTTTCTTCTGAAGGTCTCTTCACCTTGAGCAGTCAAGCGTTACAATGACAGAGGAGAAGAAGGGAGGAGGGTTGGAGGGGTGCTGACTTTTCCTCACCTTTGTGGGTGGGTGGAGGTGACTTTGATATTCCCGGTGTGTGTGTTTAGGCGGTTGGCGTCAGAAAAGGCCCTTATTCATGCTGACCTTTCTCTTGATGCCTCCCTCTAAGAGAGAGAGAGTGTCTCTTCCCTCTCTCTGAGTGTGATGGCGGGCTGTCCGCTGAAAAACAAAAGGGCAAGTGGCAGCCTGACACAAAGTCAATAGGGAAGACGCAGCAGTGTTTGAGCGCAGGGGATCGGTGACCCCGTCCTTTCGTCGCTGACTTTGAGTGAAGGCCGTGCCCATGTCAAGTGCTTAAGGAGGATTATAGGCAGGATGTGTGTAGGTATTCCGTCAGACACTTTAGACATACTGGATTAACCCCTTGGATGTGTAGAGCTCTAGTCGTAACAGCTAAAGACCAGTGTTTGCTGGTAGATGGTTTCAGAAAGTCTAAGCTTGATGGTCAAGTTGGCTGAAAAGCTGATGTTTACTGTTATGCCAGCTCTTGACCATCTTAAGGAGGATTTAAGCCAGGAGGTATTTCACCAGACATTAGACGTGATTAACCCTTTAGACACATAGAGCTTCTCACCGGTGTGCCCAGATAAGTTCATCAAACCCAAAAATAAGTATGGCTAGAGGGGTTTAAAGCCCCCAAACACTGGGCTGTAGACAAATTTTGTACGTCTTCAAACTTTTGGACATACATTGTATAAACTGGTTACCATGGTTATGCTAGTTGACCAGTCTGTTCATGCTGGTCAACCACCTTAGTCATGCTGGTTGACCAACTTGGTCATGTTCCGTAACATATTTGGAGTTGCACATTAAGTAGTTTGGTCATGCTGGTGATACTGGTCAACCACCTTGGTCATGCTGGTTGACCAACTTGTTCATGCTGGTCAAAGCTGGTCAAACGTCCTTGGTCACACAGCTACAGCGTTACGTTTAAAATGAAAAGATCCACTATGCTGGTCAAAAGCCAGGTTAACCAGTATGACCTAACTGGACTGGCCGGCATGGTTTGAGTCCCATTTCTGTTTAAAAATAAATACATAAAATAAATAAATGTGCAGCTAAAGCCTGAATTGGGTCTGTTTGTACAAGTTATCTAAAGTCAATGGAAACAAAATCTCTGCCCTTTTTTAAATAAATATCTAATCTAATATTCTTCTCTGCACATACTTCAAGCCTCCGGCACAAACCTACCCACTTAGAAAGCACTGTCTCTGGGGCATCACTGACTAAGCAGACTTTCATTTAAACCTAATAAACCTAATAAAGGACCTACTCTGTTTGTGTGTTTGTGCTTTAGCTTTTGTAAATGTTTGCATCTATAACTGTGGACAATTAGGGCTGGAAATGTTTGAGAGAACTCTTTGGACCTGGCTGTGGAGATCCCACTGACTACAACAATCAAGGCCAAACCAATCTAATGTCCGAATAGGTTCAAATAAGACAGGCTCCTCCAAAGTCCTCTCTAATGATTGTCTAATCATTTGCAGCCGACGTCTGTGTAATTGACCTAGTTAGTACGTTTGCAAGAAAATTACAGATCTATTCTGAAAACTATCATCAGGGAGTTGCAGCAAAAATCAGACCCTTCTGTCTAGCTGTCTAAGTTTCGGGGGTGGGGTCGGGGATGATGCTCAACCTCCATACAGACTGAATGGTCAGAGAGAGGGGGCGGGGCTGATGTTCAACCTGCATACAAACTCTGACTGATCAGAGAGAGGGGGCGGGGCTGATGACATCACTGATAGGTATTGGGTTATACTGATACTGATATTTACATAAATAACAAAAATGATAAAGAATATTCAGACTGGGGTTTTTTTTTGGAATTTTAATTGGACATAAGAGGTATTTTGAAGAACGTACTCATCAAACTAATTGCAGTTTCAGCTCAAAAACTCTCTAGATGATCAATTTCCAACAGGATGTCTGAGATATGAAAACATGTCCATATTCTCTTAATTTTTACATCTCAAATGGATGTAAATTTGAAAACTCGCGATCTCCTGAAAATAACAAAAGTACGTCAAACTGTGAGAACATTCCACAAAACTGGCCTCGAGTCCTAAAGATGAACTGACTCTAATAATAAATTCGATTAGACGAAGCTTCAGATCAGGTGCTCCTATTAAATTCACTCCTGAGTGTATTTTAGTTATTATTACGTGTTTATTTCTGTGCCGTGAAACTTCTATAAACTGCGCTGCCTTCTACCTCCTCTCTCCCCGACTCCCACCCTGGGCCTGCTCTCCTTTGGCTGATTAATATGAGTGAGTTTATACCATTATAAAGCTGAAAACAAAGTACTCCCTCTTCAATTTATAATGTGTGGTGGCATAATCATAACTGCGTGCTATTTTAGCACACTGCCGCTGGATATAAATGAGGATTTTAACTAATGAGTCTCTTAAACACTTAAACAGCTTCTATACTCAGGACAGTGTCTGGGAGGAGGGGGTCTTTTCTCAATTAACTCAGGGAAGAATTTAATTGCATCCAACTTCATCAAGCACTTTTTTGTTGGCGTTGCCTTTATGTTTAGCTCATATGCAGAAGTGATGTAGCTGCAGTTAAACCTATTGTGCATCCTCTCAGCAGCCAAGGCTGAGCTGCTCAGGCCTGAAAATTTGCCTCTGAGGACCACAAGGGGGCATTAATTATCACAAATAACAAAATCGGAGTCTCAGAGGAGCCTGGCCTTGAGGGGGAAAAAGTTTCATAAGCAGCTTTTTTCTTAACACTCTATGATGCATTTTGTGTAACACTGTCAAATAGGTAATGTGGAAATGGAATAATTCATAATGGATACTGAGGGATACATAATACAATATTTAAATAATTGTAGTTAAAAAAATCATAATAGTTTCTAAGCAAGTCATAGGAGGTCAGTGGATACTGAATCATTCATTCTAGATACTGAAAAATTCATAGTGGGCCACAGTAGATATTGAATAATTCATAATAGTTATTGAAGAATTCATGATTTTTCTTCTGTTTTGTTGAATAAATGATAACATTTAGTAGAAATGTCAGTTTTTGCACATTTACAAGCCCTTTATAATAGATACTGCATAATTCATAGTGGATACTGAGCCATTTATAATAGATACTGCATAATTCATAGTGGATACTGAACAATTCAGTGTGCATACTGAATAATACATAGTGAATATTGGGAAATTCATAGTGGATATTGAATAATTCATAGAAGTTACTGAATATTTCAAAGTGGATACGGGGATAATACATAGTGGATCCTGAGAAATACATACTGGACACTGAACCATTCATAGTAGATTGAATGATTAATTGATTAATCAATAGCATATACTGGATAATACACAGTGGAGCCTAAATTGATCACTGTAGATTTGGAATAATTCATAGTGGATACTGGCTAATTGAACTGTGACCCATTTCAGAGTTAATTCAAAGTAACACTGTACTGTTGAGCAGCAGCCGTGATTTCTTTCTCCGAGTGTGTTTGCGTGTTGTGTGTGCGGTGGGTGTGTTCCAGATAGGTGGAGGGTAATGCAGTCAGATTGGATGACATGGCCTAATCAAATTTATTCCTAAAAATGAATCCCCAACCAATGCCTTCAACCAGCAGAGTGTGTGTGGTGTGTGTGTGCGTGCGGGGAAAAGAGCTGCATCTCAATCATAAAGTGCTGGAGGTGCAAATGCTCTGCTTCTGCGAGAAGTTCATCCGAAACATAAGTAAACTCTCGTGATCACGAGCTCGGCGCCTTAATTCACTACTGAGCTTCCGCCACCACAGGC
This sequence comes from Acestrorhynchus altus, assembly GCA_034509495.1. NCBI lineage: Eukaryota > Metazoa > Chordata > Actinopteri > Characiformes > Acestrorhynchidae > Acestrorhynchus > Acestrorhynchus altus. The sequence goes on along the minus strand of CM067511.1, from coordinate 1,401,239 downwards.
CCCCGAACTCAACTTTATCTCCCCGTCCATGTGTCTGTCTGTCCTCCCGTCTCTCCTTCCGACACACACATTTATTCCCCCCTCCACACACAGCGTTCGCCTCTCATTCATCCTAATTACAGCCATTGAAATTGAATAGAAGCAGGCTTGTTTCTTCCGAGGCTGAAGGCTGCTTAACATTCCACTGGCAAAGCCAGTCGTCTTCACACACGCAAGCCACAGTTTACCTACAGCTACTCCCCAATAATTTGCATTTATGTTTTTCGCCTTGTTATTTCCATATTTGCCACTGCAGGGTGGGGGTGGAGGGGGCTGCTGAAATCAGTTGTGTTTTCCACTCTAGTCTAATAAGGTTTGCTGATTAAGAGAATCAAAGGCCGCCGAAAGAAGACAGATTTCGTTAATCGTTGAGGAATAATAAGCTAATATTCAGAATAGAGGTGGAGGAGCGCCGGTTGCTATTGAATTAACCACTTCCAGAGTTGGATGATGGGATGAAGAAGAAGCAGAACCAAGCTCTGGACTGGCTCTGAAGACCGTAATCTGGCTGGGATCATCCTGTACCGTCGCACGTCAGACCACAGCCATGATTAAGGCAAAATATTCTACTGACACAGTGTAGCGACAGAAATCGACCTTCCTGAAAGATAGATCAACTCCACTTATGAAAGAAAGAGAGAGAGAGAGAGAGAGAGAGAGAGAGAAAGAAAGAAAGAAAGAAAGAAAGAAAGAAAGAAAGAAAGAAAGAAAGATGAAAATGGAACAGAAGAAGAAAAAACTAAGAAGAAAAACAGAATAATGAATGAAATAAATAAACAGATAAAGAGAAAGAAACAAAGAAAACAAAAGAGGTCAAAGTAAGAGTAACAGAGAAAAAGAAGTGAGGTAAAAGGAGAGAAACTGTGTGGATAAATGGAGAGAGAGAGAGAGAGAGAGAGAGAGAGAGAGAGAGAGAGAGAGAGAGATGTCAGCAGTAGGCAGGTCAGGGCTTTGTGGAGAATAATGACTCATTGATTGAAGGGAACGTTCTGCCTCTCCTGACGGATAAGAAATGAAGAGAGGAACGGAGAAAGCAGAGAAAGGCCTGGTCGGAATAATCTGCATCTATATCACTGATCCTTTTTGATGCAGTGGCAGATTTCCAGCTCCAGAAACCCCCCACTTAAGCAGGAATGCTCTGCCGAATCAACATTTAGAGCCGCTTCCAGATACTGCTGAGAGGAGCTGGCACTTATCTGTGAAAGGGGCTGTTTTTTCATTAGCAGTGCACAATAAAGACCCTTTAACCGCAGTGTTTGTTGGGCAGGGGTCCGAGCATTGCGGGGGCTTGCTGTGCTGCTGGCACTGGACTGCTCTGTTAGATTTTACTGATTTGTGTTAGTTCTACTGGATTACAGTGTAGCAGAAGGTCCATGATTAAAACGTCGGTATAATCAGTGTGTGATTTTATACCTGTTTCTATTTGAATCCTTTTAATCGTTCCTGGTTTAGTAATAGAGTGATAGTAGCTGCTCTCCTCACTGTGTGGAGCTGAGGTCTTCTCTGAGGTCTTCTCTGAGGTCTTCTCTGAGCTCTTCTCTGAGCTCTTCTCTGAGCTCTTCTCTGAGCTCTTCTCTGAGGTCTTCCTCTTGACCTTCTGCCCGTCAGCTCCACCTCAAACATTCTTTGTCCAATATGTCCCATATATCCACTGTCCACTATTGCAGCATACCCTATACAGACTCTATAGGGTATGTATAGGGTAACTGGTTTTTAATGGTTTCTACCCTATACAGACTCTATAGGGTATGTATAGGGTAACTGGGTTTTAATGGTTTCTACCCTATACATACTGTATATGGTATGTTTAAGGTAACTGGTTTTTAATGGTTTCTACCCTATATATACACTCTATAGGGTATGTATAGGGTAACTGGTTTTTAATGGTTTCTACCATATTCATACTCCTAGGGTATGTTTTCATCTAGATGCATTTAAACCACCTTTACCACCAAACAACCAGTTAAGACCATCTGAAACCAGTTATCACCAAAAAAAAGGTCTTGAGTTGGCAGGGGAATCTCGCCAGTGGTTTCTTATTGGTGCAGAGTGCTGGGCTTGGCCAGCCCCGGAATCAAACCCCAGTCGTTTACAGGGAAGACAAAGTCATGGGGAAATGTTGAGGGCAGTGTTGTTCCTCACTAAGCTCTCCTGTCTTAAAAAAGCAAACAGACAGCAAGAACAGGACCGAGCAGCATCACACAAAGTCAAGATCTTATTTTTACCAGCTTCTCGCCTACAACCACCAGAGTTATCATTCGTTTCAGCTGTCTGTTGTTTTGATTTTGCTGTTGGTTTGGGCTCTGGCTCAGCCTCCTCAGGGCATTAATGAGGCTTACACAGTGTCCACGCTTAAGGCTGACCAGAATAAAAACAACACACCGTGCTCAGCTCAGCACAGGCCAGAGCTTGAGTTACATTCCTGCCATGACCTGCATCTGAGGACCCAATCTGTACAACTATATATAACAAATAATCAAGTACCGCAGCTACTCTGTGTATCTTAATTTACCAGCACTTCTCACACACACACACACTCCAGGGCTGCAGGAGTCTTTACCGCAGTACAACAGTTTATATAAAACTACACTAGTTACTATGTCATAAATACTACAAAACACACATTCTTTTCCTTTTTTTATATATAATTTTTTCCAATTTAGACGTGCCAATTACCCATCCCCCTAATTAGCCTCCCACATTACGTGCCCTGCTCTCGATGCCAGGGGGGACAAATCATCCACATGTTTCCTCCGAGTCATGTGACGGGATGCCTACCGGCTCTTTCAGAACCGCCGCCATTTGTATCGTTGCCGGGCAGCCATCGCACTTGGAGGAGAACGCCGGACACAATGGTCGGCAGACGCCTGCGTCGACCAGCAGCATAGTGGTACCGCCTTCACCCGCTACGCCACTCAGGTCTATACACCCGTTCTTATGTAATCACCACCATGTTACACCATTTAGTCATGTGAAAGGTTAGGACGTCTGACCTATATTGAGAGATGGAGGGGATATAACTGAACTCATGCAACTGAAGAAACGTCTTTTAATGTCTTTTAAACATTATTTGTAAAAAATAAATAAATAAATAAGGGAGGAAATGCCATCCAAAGGTTCCAAAAAATGTGTAAAACGGCTGTAAATGTAGACCATCGTGACATTAGTCTGGTTTGCTCTTGACCAGATCCAAAGAGTTCTCTGAGGTCTTCAGAAAGAAGGTTGTAGATGCAGATGAGTCTGAGAAGGGATTTGAAAAGATCTCAGAACAATTAGAAATCAGCCGTTCCACTGTCCGGAACATCATTTACAAGTGGAGAACATTTAGAACAACCGCCAACATGACCAGATCAGACTGTCCTACGAGTTCAGCCCAAGAACCACAAGATGAGTAAAGAAGATCCAACAATTATTTGCTCTGTGTAAATGTTATTTATCTGTCTAGCTTTAAGTTATATAACGGTGATTAACAGTATGTAAGCAGTCTACAAGCAAAACAGTGACATACAAAGGGCTGTAGTGCAACAAACACTAGCTCTGTGCTGCTTAACGGACAGAATAGTGTTCCCTGAAACGAACCCGTTCAGTCACACAGCTCAGCTGATGAGGGGCTAATAGGGGTTGATGGCGTAATTCTGCCTGTCAGATGAGTCCTGATTGAAACGGGTTTAGATTTATACCCAGCGTTGATCTGTTTATTCCAGTCAGCACATTCTCTACTGTAGAAATTTATCAAGCAGCTGTTGTCAGTCTTGTGTTAAAGCCCCTGCATGGCTTTCAGTTTGACTCCATGGCTTCTACGAGGGACTGCAGCACTGACACACTATGGACACGGGATGTGTTTATAGGGTTTCTCAGCACAGATCAACTCACTGTTCACTCATTTTCAGATAATAATAATAATAATAATAATAATAATAAAGGTCAGTGAATAGTATAGACCAATGAGCCATAACATTATGACCTATTCCACACCATATCCTACCATATAGGTGCACTTTGCGGTTATAAACTTCTACCCGGTGACTCAAATTCGATGCCTTCCTTCCTTAACCAATCCCCTGCCCCTTTGCTGCTTTATACAAGCCGTTCCGCCTCCCACCTTCCTCCACACCCCCACCAGTTCAGTCCCATTAGTCATCCAAGGGGTTGGCTCCGCCTTCCATTCACAGCACGGCCCAGGAATTCCAACACCTGACCCCCCGGCCACGGGGCCAATGCTATCCTCTTTCTACCTCACTAGCCCCGCCCCCTCTCTCTGATCAGTCAGAGTCTGTATGCAGGTTGAGCATCAGCCCCGCCCCCTCTCTCTGATCAGTCAGAGTCTGTATGCAGGTTGATCATCAGCCCCGCCCCCTCTCTCTGATCAGTCAGAGTCTGTATGCAGGTTGAGCATCAGCCCCGCCCCCTCTCTCTGATCAGTCAGAGTCAGTATGCAGGTTGATCATCAGCCCCGCCCCCTCTCTCTGATCAGTCAGAGTCATGTCTGTAGGTCACTCTGATCCTGAGATATGAAGCCAACAACACTGGCGTGTAACTACCTGCAAAGTGCGAATCTCGGGTTCTAAGTGTTAATAAAGCACTGGTTGGATTGAACGCTGGAATCTTTGAGGGTTTTAAGAAGAACGGTTGGTGAATGAGGCCCAGAGTGTTTTTTGCAGCTCGTAGATCTGGTTGATTGCTCAAAGAACAAACCCGCAGTTCTGTTCATTGGATTTGTGGGAATGCGGCTTGTTAAAGGCAAGAAAAGCAGAAGGAAAGTGTGGGAAATGTGATGCAGAAGTACTTTCAGTGTGCATTTTCCATCCGACTGCTTTATTTTTCTAAGTCTTAGAGGAGAAGTTTCTCTTTGGCTTCTGCTCGAGTAAGTTTTTCTATAAGTACATGCTGTTTCTGCTCGAGTTTGCCGTCGCACACTGTGTATCAGTGCTAGAAGGCTGCGTAAGTGTGTCTGTCGGCTTGTCTGTCTGTCTGCCTTGTCGTGAAGCGTGCCACTTTTACAGTAGCTGGTAGTGGGGAGAAGCTTTTTTTTTCTCCTCACAGTTCCTCTGATGTTCCTCACCTCTGAAGTCAGTCTCCCACCGGCTTAGACAAACACACACCCCGCTGAGCGAGGCCGCTGTGAAAGCGTCTGCTTTCAGCGTGCTTCACACTTACTTACACTGCATATCTATATCAAGCCGCGGATTAAGATTCATTAACGGGATATCTCCAAATATCTTTGGGATGCCGTTTCCTCTCCAAACGTCTGAAGCGTGGGTGAAGGAAGGCGTCTCTGATCCGCCTTCTCGCTTTCTGTACAGCACATTCGATTTGGCACAGAGCAGCTCTTCATCTAGGTTTGCTGAGTTTATTGATTCCATATTGACATCAAAATACACAGAATCATGGTCTGAAAAAAGATACAGAATAAACATAATAATAATAAACATAATAATAATAATAAACATAATAATAATAACAATAAACATAATAATAATAATAATAAACATAATAAACATAATAATAATAAACATAATAATAATAATAATAATAATAATAATAATAATAATAATAATAATGCTCAATGCCAGCCTGTACTGGTAGCTGGATTCAGATGACCTAAGCTGGTCAAGTTGGTCATCCAAGCCAAAACATACCCTATATGGGTAAAACTGATGCTTAACCAGTTCTTGACCAGCAACCAGGTGTGTGTGGTATTTGATTATGGTCATCCTGTTAATGCTGGTCATGCTGATCAACCAGCTTCATCATACTGATCATGGTGGTCAACTAAATAGATCTTGCTGGTTGATAAGTCTGGTCATGCTTGTCAAACAGATAGGTCTTACCGGTCAGCCAGCTTGGTCATTCTGGTCAACCAGCCAGATCTATTTATTATTCAGCCTCTACTGTGATTTTTTCAGTATCTGCTAGGAATTATTCTGTTAATTAATTATTGACTTAATTAATTAAATAGTAATTAACTGACATACAGGACCAGTCAAAAGTTTGGACACACTGACTGAACGTTTTATAGACGACATAACTTGGCTACTTTTGATACTGATATTAAAATCATACCCACTAATTACAACATGTGCTATATGGCCAAAAGTGTTGGGACAAAAAGTAACGGTATCTACTGTCCAGGAACGTGTTATATGAGGTTTGAGAGACGACTGTGAGAAACAGGGTTGAAGAGCGTAGGTGTGCCCAAACTTTTGACTGGTGTTTTATGTATTTTATGGTATTTTCAGTATTTCGGAGTTTACGGACGTTCACTGTCATGGTTTGACTGCTTTGGCTGTAAAATCTACTGTGAATTTTTTTTTACAGTCTACAAAAACTCATAAACGCTCTCCATGAAAGACGGGCTGTTCGTTTGTCAGCAGCTTTGACTCCGTTTGCCGTGCGGAGGCGATTTCATTCTGACTTGGATGGAGATAGCATCGTTTCCCTCTGTTCTTCCAGGAATTTCTCATTTGCCAACCATACACAAGGTAAATCCATATGGGACGTCTCCAGACACACATCTCCAAAGAAGATCAGCTTCGGAGACATGTAGCACACTTCAGGGACGCTTTACATTTAGTGATTTTCCATCAGCGCAAGCGGGAACAGTTTAGCTCCAGCTACTCTTTCAGCAGGCCAAGGACGACACTGTCATTAAAGATTTCCCCCAGCTACTCAACACGCGGCCCCTGACAAAGACCGCTATACCTGCGCCATGCAGCATCAACTATTCATGACGTTGGTCTGTTGAGAGTATAGAGTATAAAGATGTGACATGATTTACAGTCGGTGGGAAAAGCTTGGGCATGTTTAATTCCACTGGCTTCCTTCTGTTCCTCCCTCGTCTATAATACACGGAGCCGCAGTGTTCAGTTCACTCTTAGAACCCGAGATCCGCATTGTGGACGGTTACATGCTGGAATTCTAAGCTTCAAATTTCAAGATCAGCGTGACCTACAGACATGATACACATAAATCATAACGAACAGTAAGGCTTACCCTTCTAACCGTGGTCTCGTTGTATGATGAGCTATCAGTCAATAATTCAGCTCAGAAAACAGCTCAAACTCAATGTGTTTCAGTAACTACACTGCTGATCTTTAATACCGGCTACCGGACTGTGTTTCTGATACAGTTTCAGTAACTACACTGCTGCTGATCTTTAATACCGGCTACCGGACTGTGTTTCTGATACAGTTTCAGTAACTACACTGCTGCCGATCTTTAAGTATGTTTCCTTTAGTTCACTATGTTTGACTGTTTAGGCTGAGGGGGAAATTGTGTAAATTGGATTTTTCAACACGAGCCATGTCAGTGTGAACCCAGTGGCGACACACACTCCTGAGTGTGTTGCCTGAAGAGGCAGGTAGCAAAGTAATGCTTTAGTAGCTTGCGTCTCAGCAGGGTGCAGTCAAGCAGGCCTTGGAGCTCATTCTCAGGAGAACTCATGATATCATTTGAGTCTTCCTCTGGGCCCACACTCACACACACACACACACACACACACATACACACACACACAGAAGCAAACATCTGTGCCGACACAGCAGACAAAACACTCTTGACTACCGGGAAAGAAGCGAGCAGGACTACAAACACGCATTGTGCTCCCAGTAGCCATCAGGAAAAACAGCCGTATTTAGGGGAATGCTCAACAATTGCAGTTTTGGGTAGCAAAAGTCATCATTTTTGGATAAAACCCAGGTATGAAATGATTCTATGGGCTCTGAGGCAAGTGCTGATATTCTAAACCGTCATATTTATCAAAACTGAAGTGAGGCCACATTTATAGAGTGTAATAAACTCTGTACGAACATTCTGCACCACCTCTGCAACAGTTTGATCAAAAGTAAATATTGAATTGAGCCTCAAGAACCTAATTAAAGGATCTGGAGCTGAAACTGAATAAATACAGTGTAAGACGTTTAGTCTGAGCTCCTCCCCCTCCTTCTGTTTACTGTTTATTCCCATTTGCAGGTTTAATCTCCCCCAGCATGACAAACCCAGTCTGGGGGTCTTTTGATAATGGAGCACTGAATCTTTACTGGGATTTGAATTCATGGTCTCTTCACACTTGAGGAGCAGCAGTTAGACCGTAGCGCCGCTCTAGAGCTGTGACCTTATGACCGCCTCACTTTTGATTATGGGCAGTTAGACCATAGATACTACATAAAACAGGGTTCTGAGTCATTTTATGTTTCTGTTCTTTATTGGACATATGAATATGATGGTTTACAGTTTAATCAATCGTTCAATCAAAGTTTATTTGTGTGCATTATGTTCACTGTCACAAAGCAGCGTTTCAGAGAGCTGGGTCAGAGCCTCTCTTGAGCAGTGAAATGTGACAGTGGCAAGGAAATATTAAGAGTTTTTAGTGAATCCCTGCAGACTGGGATGAAGAAACCTGGAGATAAAAGAGATAAAAATAAAACAGAAGGAAGGAAAAAAGCAAGGAAGGTTTAAGCAAATATTAGGGAGGGGAAAGTAGGTAGTAGCATCCAACCACCAGTGGACTTGAACCAACAACACGCAGGCAGCAGGGGCAGCAGGGAGAGAGAGAGAGAGAGAGAGAGAAAGAGAGAGAGAGAGAGAGAGAGAGAGAGAGAGAGAAAGAGAGGGAGAGGGAGAGAGAAAGAAAGAGAGGGAGAGAGAGAGAGAGAGAGAGAGAGAGAGAGAGATGCTTTTCATCAAACATTAAAAAAAATATTTTTGAAATGTAAATATTAAGAAGATTTCAATATTTGAATGAATTTTACTCGTGTCTAAAAATGTTTGTGTATAAGAACTAAAAACACTCAAAAAAAAAAAAAATCACTCCTTTGATGTAATGAGCATTTGTCGTATTGATCGAAACAACAAGAATGAATGTAACGAATGAGCCGAGTAACATTTGGAAGTCATTAATCTGAACCCTAATGAGCTCAGATCTCTGCTCATGTTCACATGGTGTTTAGACTTCACAGCAGTGGAGCCATCCTCACAAAGGCCTGATGCAACCAAAACCACCATGTTCTGAATACTTCCAACCTGAAATACATCACACTCTGTAAACGATGATGTGTTAAATGTCATCCAGCACTGAGAGTGAATTCACAGAGTGAGCTGCAGTTCAGTCACTCGTCACACGAGGGCAGGAAAATCACTTGTGTGTGGAAAGCTGTTTTTGGGGCTTGATGTTCTACAACCAACAACTTCAATTTTATGCATTTTATGTCTTAAATGCAAGTAGCATCTAATAATTCTAAATTTGACCAATTATGGTCCATTAGTTTTAGATTGTTTCTAAAATTTCATCATTGTTTATTTGTAGTTTGGAATATTTGGGAATTTTAATAGCACCAGAAGTGGGTTTTCTATCAAAACAAGTCAAAGAAACCTCTAAACAACCTAAAGAGAAATATTAGATGTTTTTAATTATATACATATATATAAAATTATTTTATTATTGTAAAATTTTATTGATTGATATTTATGGTGACAGTGTTAAAGTCTTAACTATGTAAGCTCCAAGCAGCTGTTTCCAGTCATGTACTTGTGTTAAGAGACCAGTTCATCCAGGAAACTATATCAGAGCCATCAATCAGAATTGGACATCTGCTTCTCAGACCACTGAAGACCCCAGTTTTCCCACCACCCATCACTGACCATTAACTCTACTGAACTGGTGTGAATGTGTGTAACTGAGCGCAACAGTGGGAGATTAAACAGCGTACAAACATTTACAAACCTAGACCGCATGTGTGGGAGGCCGAGATCCTACACCACTCAAACGGGTTTTTACAAATAACTCATCAGACTTGCATTTTTAACAGGATTTAAAGATTTAAAAGGTTTTATAAACCATGAAAACATCACCTGCCAATTCTAACCACCAAAATTCCTTCTAAAGCCTGTTTCTGTATCATAACCATGTCTTTTCTTTCAGTTTCCCCATAAATACTGTCTAATTCATTCTACTGTATTATAATTTTTACTTATTTTATTAAGAAAAGTATTTGATAATAAACATAAACATTTAACTAAACATAAAGAAATTAAAGTCTAGTTAAAAAAAAAACCCTAAAACCCTAAACACTCAATTTCGCACAGGAGACAAAAATTATAACCCCCAAAATATTATATGGTAATAATAATAATAATAATAATAATAATAATAATTAATAATAATAATAATAATAATAATAATAATAATAATAATAATTAATAATAATAATAAAAATAAGAAATAATAATAATAAATAATAATAATAATAATAAATACACAGGTATAATAATACATAATAATAATAATAATAATAATAATAATAATAATAATAATAATAAACATTAAATTCTTCAGCTAAACACTCTGATAATTAATTCCCAAGGATTTCTAAGATATAAAATGTAGTTCATTTTCTAAATTTTGTCAAATCATTTAAAATCTCAATGGCCTGAGGTCTAAAGGTCAAAGCCTTCAAAACGCTCTAAGGTTCCATACGGTTGTTACGAGTCCAAGAACACTTTGTCTCGTCGTGTTGATGCTGGAACTTGCTCTGCGTTGGGTTGGTTTTCCACCTGATAACCAGTCTATGAGTCATTATTCATTGAATAAACGCTGGTTTTATTTGAGTCTGGCTTAGGAAGCTGTACCACGCTCTCAGTCTGGAGGTCCCGTAAACGCCCTCTCAGATGACCTTTACTGTCCGTCACTAATCTGTCCTCTGTTATAATTCCTACTTTTGTAAAGTTCATCTGTGATGTGACTCGCCTATCCGGCGCTACCCAGAGGAGGACCACTTCTCGATTGGAGTCCTGGCTCCTCTCGAGGTTTGTTCCTTTCTTGCTATCTTAGGGACGTTTTCCTTTCCACTGTCCCCCTTCCCCGTCAGTGTTGTGGGTATGGGACAGCTGCTGTGTTTAAAGGTCTATTGTCACTCATTATAACAAAAATATATTCTAATGCAAGTAAAACAAAGTGAGGTTGAATGGATCAGTAAATACGGGCCTGATTTAGTCGACCCTGAACACAATGGTGAATGTTTCAGTCGCTGGTTATCATCCACATCTCCGCGCTGGAGGGGGGGTTTCATAGACAGTGGGGAACACCCAGACAGGTGAAACTGGACGTGATATTTTAAACAGAAGCTTCTCTAGTCTTCCACTCCTCCCATTAAAACATCACCAGTCAAATTCTAATCCACTAATATTCCTGCTGTTTCTGCATCACAGCCCTGTCGATTCCATAAACACTGACTATCTCCTATTTTTCTATCATTTAATTTTTCTTAATTTTATTAAGTATTTGAGAATACAGAAACATTTAACTGAAAAAACACTACATTTCACAAAGGAGACAATCAATATTAAAAAAAAAAATAAATAAATAAATAAAATAATAATAATAATAATGAATTAAGTAATTATTTACAGTGCATTTATTCTGGCATAGTAGGTTATTAAAATAATTATTTAAGTTAACACATTTATAATTATAATACATTTATTTATTTATTTAATTAATTAATATTCTTCCTTGTTTCTACATTGTCTTACATATAAATGGTATATAAAAGTTTTAAATATATCACTTAAAATGTAAAGATTGTAAAATTACATTAAAATTAAATTTTCAAAAACCTTTTACCCAGTGTTCTAATTTTTGAGATGCAATTAGTGTGTGTATATATATACTGTATATATATATATATATATATATATATATATATATATATATATATATATATATATATATATATATATATACAGTGTATATATATTAGTATTTACAATTGCAAGAAGCTTTCTGTAATATAGAATTTCTGGTCAAAGCTGATGTTTTTGGGGTTTTGTTACTCATAATTTTCTAACAATAGTATAGTTAAAAATTCAAAAGTTAAAGAACTGAGAAAGCTCATATTCTACCCACTCATAATGACAAACATTCATACACAGTTCCATTTCTAAAAATACTTTTGCATGTCGCATAAGCCCCAACACTCACACACACACACACTCACACACACCTCACACTCACACACACTCACACTACACTCACACACACACACATACACACACACACACACAGCTCTCAGCAGTACCAAAAGACGCAGATGAATGAATATAAAACAGCGCCAGCCTCATCGGGTGTTGGTCTCTGGGTGTCCGCCCCAGGCCTTCTCACACTCTCTGTCTGTTTGTAAAGATAGAGTCCTGCCACTCACTGCTGGACTGGGACCCTTATTTTCTCTCCCGCCCAGAGGAAAGCACATTACGCCGCAGCTGGTGGAGTTTTCATAGCGATACTGAGCAGATTGGGTGACAGGCCCTCTAACTTTATTTATTTATTTATATATTTGGGGTTATTTAGTTGTTATATACAAGGTATCCTCCTACAGAGCTCTGAGTAGAGCTGTCTCGGGCTATCTGTCCCCACCTCCTAGCTGTAATCATAGGCCGGATGCCTTAAAACTGACAAGATGATCTTTTCAGCAGCGCTGGTGATGCTGGTTGTGGTGTGGTGTTGTCTGGGAAATACTAAAAACCTACTGACTGTAAGCCAATGAGAAGCTGCTGCTTAGCCTTCAACCCTAGAACCTGGCGCTGTGCTTTTGTGGACGCTCTTGTAGTTTGATGTACTTTTATTCTCCAAAATATTAGAAAAGTATAAGAGACAGTCACACAAACCAGAGGATTCTAAAATATCATATTTGTCTTCATTTCATATATAAATATGAACAGAATTTAAATATTTGTATGGATTTGACTCATGCTTTGTGTTTGTGTTACGTAAAAGGTCTAAAAATCAATCTGAAATTAATGGAATTAATTAAAAGAAATCAATGTCCTGTATTATTGAATGTTCTGGTATTATGTTTCAGATGTGATTGTCCCCTTGACACTTTTCTTCTGTAACCCCCTTATCTGAGCCAGTATTAACAGCCCCGCCTCTCTCTGACAGTCAGAGTCTGTGTGCAGGTTGAGACAGCCGCCTCTCTCTGATCAGTCAGAGTCTGTATGCAGGTTGACTATCAGCCCCGCTCTCTGATCAGTCAGAGTCTGTATGCAGGTTGATCATCAGCCTACTTCCTCTCTGATCAAACAGAGTCTGTATGCAGGCTGGGATCTATGTTCATGTGGACAGAGCAGTAAACATGCAACTGGTCTTTGGTTTTAAACTGGGATTTTTATTCAGTTGGAAACCAGTGAATTTTCTCACTGATAATTCATGATAATTCAAATAAGCATCTAAGTGTGTTATGTTTATCATGTTTGAAGGTTACTCTGATCCTGAGATATGAAGATTTAATATAGTCTTGCCAGGTGGTTGCTATGGTATCCCTGGTGATTACTATGATGTTGCAGTAGTGGTAGATTACTATAGTGGTTGCAATAGTGTTACTGGAAGTTGTGATTACATTGTTTAGTGCTTGCTAGGTGATACTCACAGTTGTGAAAGTATCCCAGGTTATTGCCATGGTGCTGCTAGGTGGTTGCTTGCAGCTGGGTTGTGGTATCCCATTATGCTTAGCTGCCATGGAGTTGGTAATGGCTGTTATGATTGTTAGGCAGTTGTGATGGCATCCTAAACCGTAAAACCCAACTTTTACTTTAACTCTAACCCCAATCCCAACCATAAACCCAAACCTAACCCCTTACTCTAACCCTAACTCAACTACAAACTCCAAATCCCAACTCCTGATTTGAATCCCTAACCTTAACCATATAAACCCTAAAACCTAACCCCTTACTCTAACCCTAACCTTGGGACCATAAACCCTAAACCTAACTCCTCACTCTAACCTCTAACCTTAACCATAAACCCCAAACTCAACTCCTTACTCTAACCCCTAACCTTAACCATAAACCCTAAACCTAACCCTTACTCTAACCCTAACTCACCATAAACCCTAAACCTAACCTCCTTTACTCTAACCCCAACCATAAACTTAAACTATAAATCTCAATCTCATTTAATCTCCTAATCTCCAATTATAAAACTCCTAAACTTAATCTCCTTCTTTATTTAACCCTAACTTTAACTATATAAACTTAAATCTCACCTTTTTACTTTCTAATACTAATCCTTAACTATAAACTCCTAAATCCCAACTTCATTTCTAACTCAATCCCAATTCATAAACTCTTAAAATCTAATCTTATCAACCTAACTCTTCACTAGTATAAATCCAAACTTAACTCACTCTAACTCCTAATCTAACTATAAACCTAAACTCTAACCTTTTACTTCCAACACTTCAACTCTTAATCTGTTATAAACCCAAACTCTAACTCTTTGATTTAACCCTAACCTTAACTAAACCTAACACTTACTCTAACACTAACCTTAACCATAAACCCTAAACCTAACCCTTACTCTAACCCTAACCCTAACCATAACCATAAACCTAACCCTTACTCTAACCCTAACCTTAACCATAAACCCTAAACCTAACCTTTACTCTAACTCTAACCTTAACCATAAACCCTAAAACCTAACCCTTACCTAACCTCAACCTTAACCATATAAACCCTAAAACCTAACCCTTACTCTAACCCCTAACCTTAACCATAAACCCTAAACCTAACCCTCTTACTCTAACCCTAACCCAACCAAGGCAAACCACAAACCTAACCTCATCACTAACCTAACTATAACCCTAACCTAACCTTTACTCTCTTCAACCTCAACCTTAACCATAAACCCCAAACCTAACTCCTTTACTCTAACACTAACTTTAACTATAAACCTCTAACCTAACCTCCTTACTCTAACCTCTAACCTTAACCATAAACCCCAAACCTAACCTCCTACTTCTAACCCTAACCTTAATCACAAACTCCCAAACCCAACCTCACTCTAACCCCTAACCTTAACCATAAACCCTAAAACCTAACCTCATTCTAACCTTAACCCAACTATAAACCCTAAACCTAACTCCTTACTCTAACTCCTAACCTTAACCATAAACCCAAACCTAACCTCATTCTAACTCCTAACTCAACCCTAAAACCTCAAACTCTAACCTCATCAAATCCAACATTAACCATAAACCCTAAACCCAACCTTTACTCCTCTAAATCCTAACTCAACTATAAATCTAAACTCCAACTTTACTTCCAGGTAAATTCCTAACCTAACTATAAACCAAACTCAACCCCTTACTCCTAACCTTAACCTTAACCATAAACCCTAAACCTAACCTCTTACTCTAACCCAACCTTAACCATAAACCCAAACCTAACCTCACTCTAACCTCTAACCTTAACCATAAACCCCAAACTAAACCTTACTCTAACCCTAACATTAACCATAAACCCTAAACCTAACCCTTACTCTAACACCTAACCTTAACCATAAACCTAAACCTAATTCTTACTCACCTTATTTATTGTAGTATTGTTGTATTATTGGTACATTTGTTGAGATATTGTTGGAATTTTTCTTACTGATTTCCATTAGATGTTGTTTTTTGATTCTGTGACAAATTGATCAATTATGAGTTTGCAGTAACTTGGGTCAGTTTGAGAAACCATTGCATTGAGTGTCGTCTAGTGTGATTATAAAACCATAACTTTGATGAAGCTCAAAAAAATGCCAAAAAGACAGTTTAGTTCCTTTTTAGTTCATTTAATTTGAATTAAAGAAAACCTTTCATGGAAAAACACAGGACAGATAAGACAGAAAGTAAAAATGTTGATTTGCAGAGTAAATTCACTAGTAAAAAAATAAGCCAATATGAAAAAATGGCAAAATAGAAAACATATATCAAAATATTTGTGACCATAATTAAAGATATACAGTAAGACAGTATTGCACACGCGCTCAAGTGGCATTTTCATTCACTCAGTTTGTGTTGATAAAACATGATAATGACCCTTTTTGACCATCTGACACTTTTATACAAAATATAAATATCAGACTTTAAATGAAGTGCCTTTATTAACTGTGTACTTACACATTAACAATGCAGATAATAACAGTGTAACTACTGTCATGGTAACGTTGGAGCAGTTTAAAAAACAAAATACTTTATAATATATAATAATAATGTGGTATCATTGTCATTTATTCCTTTATGATTTGGGGTGTTTTACCTGTTACACAGTTATACTGGTGTAATTGGGTAACGAGTCAGTACTGAGGGTAATACTCCTATACTGCTGTAACGATGGCTACATCACCAGTAGTTACATTGTTATTACATAGAATATCAATGTGTAATTACAAAGAGACACTAATATAAAGATTGACCAAATATCTTCTTCAAATACATCAAATAAAATTCACAACTGATTCCGTTTCTGCTGCTAAATAAAAGCTACATGACGACAGGATACTTGGTTTAACGAAGCTGGGTTTCCCAGAAGCACCAAAGGCTCAAAGATGATTTCTAAATGGTCAAGCGAGAATCACACTGACCGCTCTCTCTCTAGCAGTTTGGATGGTCTTAAGACTAAGATGCTTTCAGGGAAACTGATCGTCAGTGTTGTAAGAGAACCTCAAGTTGTTTTTTTCATTGTTTGGAAACAACAGCTGCCTTTATTACATTTAACAAAGAATGAACCAAAATAATGTATATTTTGTCTTTTTACATAAAATTGCAACAAATGGTTCATTTAAAACATTAATTTAATTTAATATTTAATATTTAATTTAAAATATAAAACCTATTTTCTTCCTTAAAGAGCTTACAGGAGCCACATTTGTTTAATTAATTTTTTTAATTAATTTTTAAAGTTGATTTGTTTTCATACTTTTTATCTCAGAACTTTTCTTTATTCCATGTCGGTTTAATGTTTTCATTTTTCTTACATATTAATTTCCTTGTTTATACTTGCTATCCTCTATTTTCTCTGCTGTTCATGATTTTATTATTTTACAATCCGTTTTTTACCGCGAATGATCAACTACGTTCAAAAATGAGGCTCTTCCTACTGAAAGTAAAGGTTGATTGATTTATTTTTAGGGTGTAAAGTCATGAGGTTTTCTTACAACATTGAGGAAATGTTGATTAGAGCAGTTTATTCATTAGTAAATTATAGAGAACAACATATAATTATAGGTCACAAGTAAAGATCAATGAGTAAAGAACACATTTTACATTTATACACAGTTTATACTGGGTTCATTGACGCGGTGCAACCGCTCACAAACCTCATTTACGTCACGAAGTCCGGCTTACAAACACAACATCAACATAAACTGGAGGATTATAACACTGAGACTGATTAGGAACGAGAACAATAACACAATAACCAGGAGATCGTATATTCAATTTTTTAGTGAAGTGTTTTTTTTTTAAGTGGTTCCAGAAACCTTTACTGGATGTATCTGTGTGTACGGTCAGTTACTGGACAGCAGAGTTTATTATTTCCCTGGAAATAATTTATAAAACACTCCAAACTCACTTATACGAGTGAATAGTCACTGAGTTCTGTCAGGAAATATTGATTCAGCATATATACATTTTCACAAATTCTTGAATATAATTGAAAAATTAAGCTATACATTATAACCCTGGTCCTGGAGGCACCCAGGTTACGGTCCTACAATCTGATTGGCTGAGCTATATGTGAAGCTGTAAAATGCATGATCTACGTGATATATGTGATGAACATGCAGCTATGACCAGCTCACACAATCTGAACTACATGTTAATGCCCCCCGTTTGACCACCGGTCAAGAAATGTGCAAACATGGTTGAACACTGTTTCAGTCATGCACTTTAAATGGAAATGTCCAGATTAACATAAACACTAATCCTGATCAGTAAGACTGAGACTGAGTTCACAGTGACTGCTGGAGGACTTTGCACATATTATGGTTTGCGTTTTATTAACTTATTCATACTAAATACTATATATTTTTCTATAAATGTCACATTTTCTGTCGCTGTTTCACTCATTTCTCTCCAAACAGCATGATATTAGGAGAGAAATCAACTGGTAACTAAACTCAACTCAACAAAAATTACCTTAAATCCACATGAACGTTACGTTTCGTGGAGAGGCGGAGCCACATTATTATAACCAAACCCTTATGCTGCTACAGTGTCACTGTAATGGACTACACTGTGTGCGGGAAGAAGAGTTTATTGTGGATGTTTTTGTATAGAAACACATTCATGAACTGAACACTGTTTATTTTTTCATTATTATTATTCTGTGTAGTTTATGTTTCTGCAAAAGAAAGGCTGTAAATTTCTATTTCGATCTATTCTTTTTACATTTGTTGTTATTCTTATTTCTTAATTCTATTGTATGTCCTGGACACATACATATTAAATTGGAAATAAAAAGTGCTAAATCTAGAATTGGTGAATTTTATGATATTTTATGTTGAATGCAGTTTTATAAAAGCAAGCCACTCGAAACGTTACTGCGCCTCTTGTGGCTGTGCTTCAGAAACAAATCTCACTCTGTCTGACTTTAACTTTCATTCTGTGATATTTACATGAACCTTTTCTGTGAGGTTGTTTTTCTAAATACAGACAATGTGGAGCAAAAATCACCTTTGATAACTGACGTCTGGTACAGATCAGGAAAATGAAAGTGTTCCATTAATCAGGTTTAAACATGCATATGGCTTTCTTTGCTATGAAGTACAGACTTTACAGTAATTTACAGTAAAAAATCAGAGAGAACCCTTCATTTCAGTCAAAACAGCCATTAAGTTCATGTTCCCAGATTTCAGAGGGATCAGGAGTTCAAAGATTACCACAGTAACTCTCTGCAAGACCAGGAAGACCACCAGCCCTCGTCGGATAAGCAGCAATTAAAGCTTTCCTCTTCGTGTGAGAGGAGAAAGATGTGGAATGGATGTGGAGCTGATTAAGAAGCTCTCACTGAGAAAAGCAAGCAGCTGAAACTGCTGCCGCTCTCAGAACAACGGAGTGACCAGTCCAGACCTCGGTGTTACTGAACATGTTTGGGAGGACTTGGGTTGTGAGGAGCACAACATGCTCTACAACTCCTAAGAGGGTGGAAAGCCCTCCTGCAGATTTCACAACACTCCCACCACCATGTTGAACAGATCAGGTGGTATAATTTGGACCTGGGACAGGAAGTGTTGAAGTGTTTTTGAAGAACTTGGACTTGATAGCTGTTTGGGAACTTGGGGATGAAATAAATGAAGTGTGCTTTCAGACTTTCGCACGACAACGAAACAAAATGGCACAGAAAATAGGACGCATTTCACTGGAAAACGAACCACTAATTGAAGCGACTTTGGTTTTAGTTCACTAGTTTAATCCACTGTCAAGCAGACATGAAACTAACATAAATTAGTTTAGTAAAGAGGTAGCCTTTTCCCAAAGTTTTCCTTAAGCATGAGAGGCAGCCGTTTCCATGAAGGAAGGGTGGTCATCTTTGGTCAATTTGCGATCATCGGCTTGTTGGCTGACAATGCTACCCTTTCAGTGGACGAGTAAAGAGAAGGCTGCCCCCTGCGTGTGCGACCTCGACATACTGGCTTTGCTGTAATTGGTGGTGACAGAGGGGCAAAACGGTCTGTCTTTAAAGGCTCCCCTGAGTCGACCCTGAAGACTTGGAATCTTATTGTGCCTCTGTCCAAGAGGCGCAATCTGTTGAAAAGAATGCGGTGAATTTCCTGTTAGTTCTTGGGAGATATGCTTGTTTTTCCTGTCTCGGGGAGCCAAGGTTTTTTTTTTTTTTTTTTTACTTTTTCACTGCTGACTTCCTGTTACTGGGTGGCTGGAGAGGTGGGAGTTAAAGTCCTGGTTCAGGACCTGCCCCAATCTCAAAGCCTGGGCTGCTACAGTGTTCTGGTAGAGAGATATGAGTAGATGGAGGAGGAGGAGGAGGAGGAGGACGAGGTTGTGTGTATCCATCTCTCTGGAAGGATTGATGGGACAGCAGAGCAAAGGACTTAGTGGGATGGCTCAGTTCAGGCCATGCTGCTGGTGGGGGTGCTCTGGGTGCTGCCCATGCTGCCATTAGCGCTGCTGTTCTCAGAGGGAGAGGGGTTAGTTGGCACTGGCTGGCGCTTCATCAGAGTACACGGACACCCTGAAAGAGAGAAAATGAAATGGTGAGATTGATCAGCTTTATCAGGGGTATTCTGGAGAGTTTATCTCCCCAACTCATCCCAGAAGACCTGACGGAGCTCCATCAATTTAATTTATTGCTGTCTTCGTGATGGGTGGTATGTACATAAACACCACATCTGACTGGCTCTGGCTCTCATCCGTTTCCCACTGTCCTGTGTGCTGGGTCACTATGGCCACACCCCCTTTCCCCTGCTAAGCCCCACATAGGTCTAAATCTGCAATAGGTTTGAAGGCCACGTTATTTGGAGATGGAGCAACAGAAACAGATGTGAACGTGTATTTTCCCTCGTGAGCAGATGCTATCCTGCTGCGAGAGCACGGAAAAGGCCTGTACGTGTGGTGTTAACTGCTGTGGTCATGGTCCATCCTGTCCTGTGTGGTTCTTTACCTGAGAAGAGGGTCCCTGTAGAGCCTATACCCAGAGCAGCAGGATATCCTGCAACACGCAAACACACAGTTACAGTTAGTCTCATTTACGCGGATATAACACACTTACACTTTCACTGGCACATCTGTCTAACTCTAACGGGAACGTCTGAATCCAGCAGGGACTCAGCAGTGACTGACATTTATACAGTTGAGGTATTTAATCGGTTCGGAAGAAGATTGTTAGAAGCAATGCATTGAATTTATGTGATTCAAATGCTCCAAAACACTGACGATGTGTCCTAAAACGCACAGGCTGTTTTATTAGGACTGCTGATGGGTTTGGATAGTTAATAAAAATGGATGTTTTTGTTGCTGTCGTGGCAACAATGCGGTGGTTAGGGAACCTGCCTTGTGACTGGCAGCTTGCCGGTTCAACTCCCTGAACTGGCAGGACAAGCCTGAAGTGCCCCTGAGCAAGGCAAGGCACTCAGATGCCCACTGCTCCGGGCATGTGCGCTCACTGCCCCCTAGTGTGCAGCACAGCGGGTCTACGTCCACATTTACATTTAAAGAATCCCGAGTCGGTAGGTTTCTCCAGAGGGAAGCACGACATTTGACCCCTACAAATTCAATGCATCTTCTTCCAGAAGAAACCACATTCTTCTCATCAAAGCAGGTTCCTGTCTGTACAGTCATCGTACAGTCTGAATAAAACAGGCCATCACTTAAAAATGTTTACTGTTACTTAACTGTTTCATCTTATTTCTAGCGGCAAATCATCTCGAGGCTTGTTTAGGTCGCCTTCGCCGCCCTTTAGGCCTCTTCCCTCATAAGCTAAAGGAGCAGAGATGACGCCTGCTCAAACACTCTACCAAACACGGCTTTCAGCACATATCTGTGACTATGAAACATGTTCTGCTGACACCAGCTAACGAGCAACAGTGGGACGCTACCTGTTCGGATCTTGATGAACCAGAGGGCGCTGATGAGCAGGACTCCAATCAGGAACCCTCCGAACGCGATGCCCAGGACAGATGACAGGCCAAACTCAAAGCATGAATCTGAAACAAAGACACCAGCAGGGTGTTATTCAGGGAGCAGTGAAGATGAATGTTATATAGTTTGCATTCGAGTGGTTCTTTGGGCCGGTCTGGTTCTACCATCACTTTTAACGAAGAACCCTTGAAGAACATTTATTTGACTGTCTTCCAAGCCGAATAACTCACTGATGATTCATCACACAAGGTTCCTCTGATCCTGAGACATGAAACATGGAAAATGTAACTGTCCACTAAAAAGTGGAACCCATAATCCTCTGTTCCACTAATGATCCAATAATGTGAAATAATGGAGATCCTGACTAATGGAAACCCAGTCCTGGAGATAAGGGAATGGAAGTGTTACTGTATCACAAAATACAGCAGACCTAACGTCCGTCTGCATCTGCACCAAAAGGAACCTCATCCTTAGATTTACTTAATCTCCAAATCCTTGCCTTCCCTCCCGTCCCTCTCAGGGAAGACGTGCATGGAGAGAACAGCCGTAGAGGACACTCAGGACTATCTGTAAGCACAGTGAGCTCCCCGAGGACCTTCCAGGCTCTCCTGACTGATCGCTTTCCTTTCTGCACCCGCAGAGGACAAACCGAGGAGGTGACAGTGTTTGCAGTGCTGTTCTGGTTCCCTCGTTACGTAACTTTCTTCTTCACTACTCTTGGCTTTAACGTCAACGTTATTACTGCACATTATGGTCCATTAACACTTTACGGTTCACAGAGATGTAACTGTAAAATATAAGATATTAATAGCAATAGTTTTCATTAAATATGAACAGTGTATTATAATATATATATATATATTATATTTTAGAATCAAAGCCATGTTTCCCTTTATGTCCATATTTATCACATATTTTGCTTTTTATTTGTAGCTGTGATTCGAAGCATCTCCATTTGGACGTGTCTCTTTTTTGACATTGTGAATCGGACAGCCGTTTCTCACATTGTGTCCAGATGTCACATCGAATGGACCCACAGAAATGCTGCAAAACAACTCTGAACCTTAGGAAGGGTCCTTGCCGTGGTTTCCACAAGACACTGAATAAATGTTTACGAAGCATTATGTCTCGTAAGAAGAAGAGCTCCCATGGGCTTTGAGAGGAGCTGGGTTTTCGTGCCTCAGATCAGATCTGGTTTATTTTATAACACTCCACATGCTTTGTTTGTCTACCCCGACACGGCTCTTCACCAGACAACAGAGTTATTTTTGCGCCGAAAACTCAAAGCTGAGCAAACAGAGGCAGGAAATGTTGGAGCAGGTGGCCAGGGGGAGATGAACTCCAAGTCCCAGCAGCCCATCCAAAGAGGAAGGATAACCCTGGGGGAGTCACGTCCTGCTTGACACCACTCCACCCTCGCCACAAGCACATCCTAACACCCGCAGGTACTTTTCCATGCTCTCTGGAATTCCGATCTGCACATTTTCCCCCTTTTACCCCAAATGTAATCTTGGCATCACTCATTCAGGAGACCCTATTAGATGGTATCATGCTGTATAATATTGAGTAGGTCCTACTTGTGCCACCAAAACAGCTCTGACCTCTGAAGGTGTCTTGTGCTATCTGGGCAACATCAGATGTTACAGCAGATCTTAGCTAGATCCAGGATCACATCCAAGTTCTGTGAGCTATGAGGTGGGACCTCCATAAGTATCTCTGAGAGTCGCCCCTTGGATGCCTTGGTGACCACTGCACAGTAACACCACAAGACCTGCCTGGGATTTTGGAGATGTTCTGACCCAGTCATCTAGATCACAGATTGGTTCTTGTCAAAGTGTCTCGGATTCTTACACATGTCCATTTTTCCTGTTTTAGCATCAACTTCAAGACCTGACTGTTCAT
Organism: Acestrorhynchus altus; assembly: GCA_034509495.1. Taxonomy (NCBI): domain Eukaryota; kingdom Metazoa; phylum Chordata; class Actinopteri; order Characiformes; family Acestrorhynchidae; genus Acestrorhynchus; species Acestrorhynchus altus. The sequence goes on along the minus strand of CM067511.1, from coordinate 1,377,888 downwards.
GTACAAGATGATGAGTTCAGGGTTTTACCATGACCTCCATGTCCTCCACATCTCAATCCATTTGCACACAAAACTTAAAGAATCTGTTGTAACATCTTGGTGCCAAAAATGATAGGACACCTTCAGAGGTCTTGGAGAGTCCATGCCTCAGAACCATTTTAATAGCATGGACCACAAGAATATTAGACAGTTTTTGAGGACATTCTCCTCAAGCCCCCTCTGATACAATAAAGATCTCATAGTGGTTTCTATGATGGAGAGATCTCCACACCCTGCTGCAGCAGAGCAGCTCCAAACCATCACACTTCCACCACCATGCTTCACAGATGGCATGAGGTTCTTGAGCTCAAATACCAAACATGTCTTCTGTTACTGTGTCCAAATAATTCAACTTTGGATTAATCTGTCCAAAACACATTGCTCCAGAAGTCCTGCTCTTTGTCTAGATGTTCTCTGGAGAACTTTAGTCTTGGCTTAGTTTTTTTTTTGACAGTAAGGGTTTCCTCGTTAAACACCTCCCATGAAAATCAAACTTGTTTGATCTCTTTCTTGTTGGATCCTCTTTATGCATTGAGTTGTCTGCTCTAGGATTGAACTTGCTATCACGACCTGACCAGACTATCTTGGCAGTTGTTGACAGTGGACCTGATTTGGTTCTACAACAATCAAGAGCAAACCTAACTAATGTCTGAGGTTTAAATAGGACAACCTCCTCCAAAGTCCTCTCTAACGATTTGCACCTGATTCTAATTTTAGGTATTTTAAGTTGTAATAAATTAATTTCTTAATAATGAATGTATTAATTGTTCATAATAATGTGAGGAACCGGTCACTCCAATGTCCATTCATTCCCTGCTGAACTGTGGCCACTCCATCAGCCCATCAACCCCATTGAATGTGAATGCAGTTCCCACGTTCAAATAAAAATTATAATATTAATAATGAGGAAAATATGCTTTTTGAGTTTGAACATATCCTTCATGTTGTGGATTTTGAGAACAATTTTAATAAATAAAACTGCATTTCTATTAATTATATTTTATAATTATTATTTTACAAATGATGTTTAAAAGCCGTTTCTTGAGTTGTATGTGTTTAGTTAGATGAACTCCATCTCTCAGTATCTTTACAATGAAGGTCAGATGTTAGTTGAAGGTGTTCATGGGGTGTCCTAACTTGTCCATAGGACTGTATTTCTTGAAAAGACAGTTTGAAGTGAATAATAATTTGTCCATGTCAAGCTTTGGTCATCTGCGTCCAGTCATGTCCTGTAGCGATGGGAGGTCGGGAGGGTGAAAAACAAAAGCTGCAGCGTGTCTCGCTTGTCCGTGATTCAAACATAGCGCCAAAGTGATGAAGCCACATCCTTCTGCGTGGCTAAAATTGAGAATGTGGCAGGAAAAAATAAGCGCCGCGCCAAGACCAGAGTTTTTGTGAGCGAAGCAAAAACACGACCCCGTGTCAGGCCTGCTTTCCTTCGCTGTTTTTTTTTTTTTTTTTATGGAGCAAAGTAAAATATAATGGGCTTCCCTTCAGGCTGAGGAATGCGTGGCTCATTCCTGACTCATCTGCCCGGGGACACTCTTCCCTCTTTGAAGAGCAACACCTTCCCCTCTTTGTGCGTGGCTGACAATAGCAGCCATTGCCCCGTGTTCGGACGGCCACGCGCGCCGGACCTTGGACACAATAAATCCCCCACTGGCTCATTATTTCTGATTGCGGCCACAAGGTCAGCTAACAGGCCTTCCTATGAACCTCCCCTCCTCTGCCTCCCCCTACATCCTGACCTCATCTCCATGACGACTGTTTACGTCAGTAGGGGCAGCGAGCTTGAGCTTCACCCGGACCTGCATGGAATATTTCAGTCTGGAGTACAGAGCCGTTCAGGACTCAAGACAATGAGGTGTCCTCCTGTTGTTGCGTTTGCAATGAGTGGAATTTAGAGCTGTTTTTGTTTCCTTTTCTATCTTTTCCTTTTTTGGTGACATTTGGTCCAAACTTTCTTATCTGCTATTCATCCCGTACTTGAACACTCAATATCAACAGTGTCAGGGTTAGATTGAGGTTAACCTTTACAACTTACAACATATATATGTTAGAAATTGATCATTTACAGTGTTTTTGAGCTGGAATGCAATAATATTGATGAATTTGATTAATTATCAGTCAGAGTCTGTGTGCAGGTTGATCATGTTCATGTGGACAGAGCAGTAAACATGCACTGGAAGCTGCTTTGGCCTTTAAACTGGGATTTAATTCAGTTGGAAATGAGATGTTTTCTGTGGTGGATTAATCTTGTCCATCCCTAAATTGAGTTGCAAATTTGAAGCCATTTTATGCAGTCAATTCCAATCCCAATTATTAGTCCCATAATATTTATTGGTCACTATTTCTTTTCTTTATTTTTGTCCAAATTTTCCCCCAAATTTGGAAGTTGCCAGTCCCCTAACAACATTTGGACTCTCCCCCAACACATCAGAGGCTTGTGACATTAGGAGGGTGAGGACGAGCACGATTCCTCCGATACACGTGAAGTCAACCACTGCCTCTTTTCAAACTCTTTTCAAATTTTGCATCATTGCTGGGCAGCCAGTGCACTCGGAGGAAAGCGTCGGGTCCCCAGCTCCGATGCAATGGCTGACAGATGCCTGAGCCGACCAGCATCACACTGAGGCTGATGTGGGGAGAGAGCACCATCTACCCACCCAGAGAGAGCATTGGCAATTTGGCATTGGAGCCCTATTGGTGACTATTCCATTGGAAATGTACTCACTTTGCGGTGGACTGTACTCCGGGGTGACCTGCACGCTCCTCCGTACCAGCTGAGGTTGTGAACAATTCTGAAAAATAAACAGATGAATAAATGGAGTAACGAGGGGGTAATTATCTAAGAACAGACATCACTGTTTTACGGATGAGTGTGCTCCCAATTTGGTTTCCGCCCGCCAAACCGCAGACACGATTAGTCTTAATTTGTCATTATTCTACATCACAGTGACAAATGGTTGCTTCTGATTGGTCAGTGGGTGGCCATAATTCTCCTTTAATGGCCACTGATTGATGACTGCTGCTTGCTAATGATGTGTGCATTAGTAAATTCACTCTCCGAGGGCCTGAGCACACTCGTTTACAAACACAGGGCAGGAATTGTCTGGATGGCTGCAGAGAAAAGAGGAAAAGAGAGGCGGAATGATGTCTTTCTACAGTGGGTAGTGTGGTCATATGGAGGCTGTGGGGGGCTTGATACCAGAGTTGTTCACAAGGCAGAAAATACAAGTCAAGTGACGAGTCTTTAGGTTGGAGTCCAAGTCAAGTCACATTTCTATATTCTAAGGTCCAAATCAAGTCGTGAGAGTTCTTGTTAATGTCCAAGTCAAGTCATGAGTCTCATATGAGTCACAAACTTTTGGACGTTGGAAGGAAGGCGAAGTTTTGACTCTTCCACAATATGAATCTGAACGTTCACACGTACCTGTACTTTAGAGGAACAGAACATAATGTTGCACTCTAAGTCCCAGCTGTTGGAGTTGGAGGCAAGATCGTGGAGCGCTTCGAACGAGAAGCTGAACCTGGCGTCGTTGTGGCAGATTTTAGTGGTGCAGGACTCCTGGTTAATGGGTATTTTCCTCACCACCGACTGCAGGCTTTTAGAGTGCGCTGAACACTCTATCACTCTGATAATCAGGACCCACTGTCCCACGAACACACTGGTGACCTGTCACGGGTAGGAGATCAGGAAAATGGTCAAGGAGCATTTCATAAGGACAAAAATGTTATTTATATCAATCTAACAATGAATTCGATTGGACCCCACAAGACCAGCGCTGAGCAGTTCACCAGGCTGCTGCGCCTTCCTGACCAGGGTTAAGGACGAGAGGACGACCAAAACAAACTGTGCAGAAACAGATGAGCTTCTGTCACTGACTTTACATCTACAAGGTGGAGACACTCGGTAGGAGTGTCTAATAGAGTGGACAGTGAGTGGACACAGTGTTTAAACACTCCAGCAGCACTGCTGTGTCTGACCAAATTATTGCTAATCCCTTGTTTTTTCCCTCTAGTTTCTAACAATTATATATTTTTCTTTTTTTAATTGTTTCTTAAAGACATAATATTGGATATTTTTTAAATGATAGTTTTGTGTTTTCTACAAAATTAAACAATTGAAGATCTTCCTCCAAGAGGGGTGAGTCCATCATTGCTGCCAGTGGTTGTAGGATGAACAAAATGAACTTAATGAATTGAATTATGAATTTAATTTAATCCACCACATGAATATTTATGTCATTACTGTTAATAATTCAGTAATTAATCCTAATGTGAAAAGTACTGTATACCGATGTTTACAGGATGTTGTGAAGAGCCACAGGGCTCTATTTTAGGGCCGATGAAAGTGATGTAAATCATTCATATCAAATATGGATTAATGCATTAATGGTTCTCTAATAAAAGAAAGGGTTCTATGTAAAAGCATTTGTTTGCCTGGCTCAGTAGTGGCTCGGAAAACCCACAAACCCTTAAGAGGCCAACTTCCAATCCTTTCTACTAAAGCAAAGCCAGTAGTTTTCCATGTAAAAAGCCAAAGGATGTAATGACAGGAATTCAATACTTACTGTAGCATTTAATTACAATTACTTTCATTTCAGCACATTTTTGTTAAAGCCTGGAGTGTCTGGTTTAATGGGTTACACGTTTACCTGAGCATAGATCCTCTTGTTGGTCTGCACTTTTGTGCTGAGATCAAGTGCAGACGAGTAGTCTGAGGAGGTGAACAGCTGCATTTTCACGTCAGAAGTAGACGCTGTCGTGCTTATCATTGCAGAATCTTCTGTAACTGCTGATAAAAGCACAGAGAACGTTGTCAGGTCCATACACACACCACCTCAATGGATTCAAAATTAATCTAACAAGTGTCGATTCGATTCAAGTGCTTTAAGCTGTAGAAGGCCAATTTTGTCGGGTGTTTTCATAGTTTGATGTACTTTTATTAATCAAATAAATGTAAAAACATATTTATAGGAGAATCACACAGAGCAGATATTGTTATTTTCAGATAACTTTCAAATGTTTTATGATTTTTGTTATTTATGTATGTGTCAGTATTATCCCCTCTGAGGACTTTTATTCTGAAATTTGAACACCGAGCAAAGAAAGAGAGCAAACAGCCCCTCCCTTCTCATTTTCCTCTATAACCCAATATGTGGGGACTGTAAAAGAAAGGGTAACCTAAAAATCATACATAAAATATGTTTGATATTTAGACAATACAGTCTGGATAACGTTCACGTGGATAAACATACATGTCCATGTATATTTTTTCCATATGAGGTCAGAGAACAGAACTGCTTATGCCAGATGTCTCCCAACATCAGTACCGCACCTCACTGATGCTCTTTTGAGGCTCAGTGCAATCAAATCCTCTTCACAGCAATGTGTCAACATCTAGTCTACCCCCTTCCCAGAAGAGCAGAAGCTTTACTGCGATGTCCACACTTCAAACTCTCGATTGACACCCTTCATTTCAGAAGGACTGCTGGAGGAGCAGCTGTCTGCAGACCTCTGGACGGTTTCAGTTGTGACCAAAGGGCTCCATGTGCAGCATTAGAAAAGGGGGAATCAGTGGTGTACCTGCAGGGTGCTCCCGCTGGTTAATCTTCACTTTGATTTTCGGGCTGTTGAGGAAGATCTCGGTGTAGCTGCTGATGGATTTACCGCTGTAATACAACAGTGTCTGCTGCTTGATCTCATCGACCGTGTGCGACATGTTTCTGTTCGGTAACATCTTCATATTGTTCATCTGTACAAAGTTGTTGGACTGGACAACAGCAAATGTGTTGTGTTTTAGTTTTGACATTTGTAACAATTTCAGTCATTACAAACCCAGAAACCCAGTGGCATGCAAAAGTTTGGGCACCCCTGGTTAAAATGACTGTTACTGTGAACAACTAAGCAGGTTGAAGATGAAATCATCTCCAAAAGGCTGGCATTTGTCTTTTACATTGGACGTCCAGACTTTATCTTGACCTCCACTGCTCCTGTTAACTGCCTGTTAGCATCTCTCTGCCTTTCCCGAGTCAATGATGACCCACCAGACCGGGCTGACCTCGGGCTCCTGAAGATGGACATAAAGCTCTTCACATTAAGCTCTCAAGCCTCTTCACATTAGCTGTCCACCTTCTGGCTACTGGACCTGGATTAGTTTCCCTCCCTGCCATGGACTAGTTGCCCATCTGCCATCACCAACAATGTAGAAATTTACACAGACCCTAATTAGTTGCTACTGTTACTGTTATGTCCACCATCAAACTACCATTACTTCAGTACCCCAGCAGACAGAGTATTACAGCAGACATGTGGTCCAGTGTCCTCTCAATAACTATGTATTATTAGTTGACCAGAGGAAGAGGGGTCCCCCCTGGTGAGCTGTACTGTGATGCCCACACTTCAAACTCTCGATTGACACCCTTGATTTCAGAAGGACCGCTGGAGGAACAGCTGTCTGCTGACCCCTGGACATTTATTGACTGTGTCCAGTGATTCAGTTGACGTCATTTCATGTCAGCATGCTAACCTTTGTAAATAAAGTACCCTGCAAGTACCTCCTCGCCTGCTCTATGGTGCTGCCTGACACCTGCTTTGTTGGCCTCAACCATTTTCATTGGCAGAGTGCTAGGCAGCTGCTTAGAAGAACCCATGACTTAGAGGATTCTGGGTTTTTTTATAAAGCTTTGAAATTTGTATCACCTTGCCTTTCCTTATCCATCCATCCATCCATCCATCCATCCATTTTCCATACCGCTTATACCTGAATAGGGTCACTTCATGCCTTTTGGGGATCACTTTATCTTCAATTTGCTTCACTGTTCACAGTAACAGTCATTTTGATCAGGGCTGCCCAAACATTTGCATGCAACTGTATGTAATATTAATAAAACGTTTAAAGTTGTTTTGCAAACAAAATACCAAGAATTAATGAATTAATAATTATTAATAAGTAATATCAGTGACAGTGATATTCAGTAACATCTATTAATATCTAATATTATATCAATATCACGTTTTTTAAGCAAATATGTAATTGTTTAAGTAGGTATTCAGGTCTTTTACTCAAAACACTGAAGCACAAAAATGAACTAATATTCATCTGACGTGTGAAATATTCTCTCACCATCACACTGATGTTATTAGCTTTGACCTTCCACTGAGTTCCAGCAGGACCCCTCAACACCAGTCGGGCGTTTGAAGGTTCTACCTCCACTGTGACTTCACTGAAAAACAAAAACAGGCCCAGTTAAAATGACCTTTTGCTGCACAAACATGTCAAGAAAATAGATTTTTTTCAGAAAAAAAAAAAAGAAAAGAAAATCTATATTAGGGACCAGTTATGTTATTTCTCCTATAGAGTTACACGGGTTTCTCATACAGCAGATACCCAACGCAGCTCTAACATATTGAATCTTGTGAAGAAGTTGATTTATTTTCATTCAGTGTGGCTTTTATAGTTCACGACAATCAAAAATCCAGTTTCTCAACTTATCAGAATGTATAATAAATATCAAACAGTATAAATACTGTGTCTAGTTCTGCACACACAACCGCAATCATGGAGAAAACTGTTGACCTCACAATTGTCCAGAAGCTGATCATCAACCCCCTCCATAAAGAAGGTGTCACCACAGAAGGTCATTGTTGGCTGTTCACTGAGTGCTGTATCAAAGCATATTATGACTGGAAGGGGAAAATGTGGTGGGAAAAGGTGCATAAGCAACACGGACGACCTCAGCCTCGAGAGGACTGTCAAGAAAAGGGGAACTTGGGAGAGCTTCACAAGGAGTGGACTGAGGCTGGGGTCAGTGCAAGAGCCCCCATGCATAGACGTCTCCAGGAAAGGGGCTCAAACTGCAGCATTCCTAATAACGAGCCCCTCCTGAAGCAGAGACATGGTCAGAAGCGTCTTAGCTGGACTAAGAAGAAAAAGAGCTGGACTGTTGCTCAGAGCTCCAAAGTCCTCTTTTCAGATGAAAGCAAATTCTGCATTTAATTTGGAAATCGAGAGTCTGAGAGTCTCTACTCAAGCTCCAAGAGTCTGCAGGAAGAGTGGAGAGACAGAATTCAAGGTGTCTGAAGTCCAGTGTGAAGTTACTCAGTCTGAGATGTCATGTCATCTGCTGGTGTCCAGAGTCATAGCAGTGTCTACCAGGAGATTTTAAAGCACTTCATGGTTTCATCTTCCACCAAGTCTTATGGACAGGACTCATGTGACAGTCTGGCATAAATGATGAACCTTGTCACCATATTCTAATTTTCTGAGATGCAGTAGTATAGCGGGCACACAGATCTATCACGTTATCTAGGTATGACTGCAACTGACATCTTCTAGTTGACTCACCGAATGTCAAGTTCATCAGGAATATTGATAATATGCAGTTCATCCTTCGACTTGTTGATTGAGCAGGACTTAACGGCTTCAGACACCACTTGGACAGCGTTCTGCTTTGAGCGGCTTTCGCTCAGTTCGCAGTTTGAAGGCAGTGAGGTTCCTGAAAGAGAGGGTGAGAGTTTACCAGTCTGACAGTCCATATATGGAAACGAAGCGGCTACAACAGCTCATTTTACAGACATACATAAACATCGTGTGTACATATACATACGAACTACAAACGTGAATTTTCCTTTTTTCCCGACTGTACTGCTCTGTCCACGTGAACATGATCAACCTGCATACAGACTCTGACTGATCAGAGAGAGGGGGCGGGGCTGATGCTCAACCTGCATACAGACTCTGACTGATCAGAGAGAGGGGGCGGGGCTGATGCTCAACCTGCATACAGACTCTAATTGATCAGAGAGAGGGGGCGGGGCTAATGATGCCACAGAGACAGATATTGTATTATTATGGAAAATGAGAAGGATGCTCTCTTTCTTTGCTCACACAGTGTTCAAATTTCAGGATAAAAGTCCTGAGAAGCGATTATACTGATACACATATAAATAATAAAAATAATAAAGGATATTCATGTTGTTTTCTTTCAACCACTGTCAAGTATTTTGAGCGACTTATTGTAAATATCATTGATTTATATTAATTTTATGTTAGGAAATTAAAACATCAAGTTTTGTACAGAACTGTATTGTCAAATCCAATCTACAACTTTTTAGCCCCACCCATTCACGCTATTTTAAGAGGTGTAGGAGAATGAGACACATTTCAAATCAGCCAATGAGAAAGGTCATTCACGTGACCTCAGAGAGGTTAACAATTGTGTAATTTTTTATCCCAGTTTGAAAGAGCCAATGATCCAGTTCTCCTCCCATTACATACAACCCTCCAGACTTTAGGAGGGTGAAGACAAGCATATATGCTTCTTCTGATCCACGTGAAGCAAATTTCAAAATGCTGCCGTTACCTCTTGGAGCAAAGCTCCGACACAATGCCCGTGTCTGCCAGCATCACACTGGATTATTGTGGGGAAAGAGCGCCATCTATCCCCTCAGAGAGAGCATGGCCTATTTCACTCTCTCAGACTTCGGCTGCCGATGGCGAGCAGCATGACCCGGAATTCGAACCTGCGATCCTCGGCTCATAACGATGCTATTAGACCACTAAGCCTCTCCGAACCCCTTAGAATTCATCAAACTGATGTCGTTACGGGAAGCAGGTTTAGGATTTCAGCCCTTTCAATGGAAAAGGGTAAAGAACACGTGCAGAAGAGGCCTACCTTCCATTTCATTCAGCATGATGTTCACTGGATCATGTACTGTGCTAAATGAAGTTACTCCTCCAAACTGTTGCTTCGCCCATTTCACCAGATCGCTGCCTTTTAAATTTGGGGCAGTCGAATGATTCTTCAGTGGAATTGACAGCTGAGTTCCTTCAGTCACCTGTAAAATACACAAGAAAGCTGTGTCAGCAAAGACTGAAGCTACCATAAATGTTTTTTTTCGCAAATGCTTTCATCTACAGTACGTCACGCTGGTTGTGACTTTCTAGATAAAGGTATCTTTCTAACCACCTTAGCTCTTGACCAGCACAGGGTATGCATTCATTTGGTTTGATGGTTAACTGGTCCACCTCTGTGAATAAGCTTTACCAAGCTTGTCAACCAATATGACCAGCTGGACCACTAGCATGGTGAAGATGGTCCTTCTTATAGACCAACTAATTCATCAAGACCATCTTGACCAACTTTTCACACTGAGCACGGTATGACCTGTGCTCGCCAATGTCAATGCGACTCGCTGTACGGCCATGGAAGCCTACCTGGAATCATCTGGGCAGAGCACCAATCCATCCAGGGTATGTGTCACCCTAATTTGCATGATAGATAACTTTAGCTGGTCTTGCCACATGGTTGTTTTGGTAATCTAGGAGGTTGCTAAGGTGTTTGGTAGGTGGTTGCTGTATTGTACTGTTTGTTTGCAGAATTAACATAACAAAGTGGTAACAAATTGTTTACTTTGCATTACAGTTGCGGTTGCTATGATGTTGCTAGGTGGTTGATAGGGAGCTGTTTAGTGGTGTTGCTACATGGTTGCTGTACTGTATTGAATGTTTGCATATATTGCATAACAAGATGGTAACAGATCATTTATTATACATTATTATTGTGGTCATACGGTGTTGGTAGGAGGTTGCATAACAAGGTGGTAACAAAATGTTTACTGTGCATTACCGTTGTGGTTTCTAGGGTGTTGCTATGTGGTTGCTCTTGCATATTGCTTTTAAATGTTTAACCCTCATTTGCATAACATGGTAGTAACAATGTTGGTTGTGCATTTTTTTCCTATGGCATAGCTGCATGGTTGTTATGGTATTCTAAGTGGTTGCTATGGTGTTGCTAGATGGTTCAGGTGGTGTTGTTTATTGGTTGCTGTATTTTGTTCCCATGTTTATTACTGGTGTGGTTGCGATTATGTTGCAATGATGCTGCTACATGGTTCGATGGTATTCCATGTGGGTGTTATTTTTTTTTGGTATGCAATGGTGTTGCTATGGTGTTGCTATAGTATATTGCTTTGCAAGGCTCAACCATAATGTTTTCATATCATAATAAATACTTTACTAAGAATGACCTCGTATGTGTGAGCAAAGTCCAGCTCATATGTCTGCTGACCCTGATGATAAATCCATTGTGAGTTCTCTCGCAGTTCTGACCGCTGAGGGTACATTCATGATTCCACTCATTCATGGCTTAAAGATGACGTAATGGCCAGACTTCCTCCGAGCTGCCCAGAAGGTGCAGACTGAGTCGTCTTGTTCGTCACTAAATCAAACCACAATCTAATTTAAAGAGACTGGCTCATCATTTGCTCGCTGAGTCTGAAAACATCTCTTTCTTGTCTCCTGTCTCTGCCTGTCTACAACCGAGGCCTTTAAAACCTAATGTTTATTGTGGTCCGGGTGTCCACGCGCTGCCCACACAACCCCTCTGGTGCCATGGTCCTTCCTTTGCTTCCTGGCTGGGGACAGGAAATGGGACCTTTTTAGCTGTGTGCGTCAGTTCAAGTGGCTGGAATCTGGACTCCATGCGGGACTAAATATATACATACACTGTCTACAGCAGTCAGACCACAGACTGAAAAATCGGCAGCAGAAAAACAATTCCAGAGATTATGTCAGACTAGAATGAAGCCTCAGTCATTATAGACATAATACATGACATTATATCAGGGCATTATAGACTTCAGAACTGTATGTCAGGTATATACTATATAACGACTGTATAATTGGACAGATTATGTCAGATCATAAAAGACTGGAATGTATCATTTCAGGTCAGGATAGACCTTAATGCATGATATAAGAATATTAAATATTAATTCATTACATCAGGACATTATGGACTTTATTGTATCTAGTCTTTATATATTGTGATGCATTAGATCAAGACATAACAGATTCCAATGCAATATATAAAGACATTCTAGATTTTGATGCATTATAATAATTTTATTTGGTCATTATAGATTTCAGTGCATTATATCAGGACATTATAGATTTCAGTGCATTATATCAGGACATTATCGACTTTGATGCATTATATCAGGACATTATAGATTTCAGTGCATTATGTCAGGACATTATAGATTTCAATGCATTATATCAGGACATTATAGATTTCAATGCATTATATCAGGACATTATAGATTTCGATGCATTATATCAGGACATTATAGATTTCGATGCATTATATCAGGACATTATAGATTTTGATGCATTATATCAGGACATTATAGATTTTGATGCATTATATCAGGTCATTCACTATATCAGGTCAACACTGACTATAATGCATGGCACATGCAATGCAATTACAGGCTTTAATGCATTATATGACTTTAATGAATTACTTTTATTATTATAGACTTTAATGTATTACATCAGGTCATTATAGGCTTCAGTGCCTTATGTCAGATAATTGGTCCGTAAAGCCATATATCAGGTCATTATGGACTTCAGAAGAATGGAGGAGCTTCCCTTCACAGTAATTAATGGGCTCCTCTGCAGGATCTGTAGGGTGGACAGGTTTGATTTTCAGTTTATGTTTGACTGATGTGTCCTTTTCATGCAGATGTTTTTTGGTGGACAAGGAAAGAAAGACAGGAAGCTGTGTAGACAAGCAATGAAATCACAATGAAACACAAGTGGAGGTCTGCAAAGGGAGGAGCGGAGGGGGATCGAGGGATGTGGAGAACAGAGGAGCCAGCCTGACAGGCGTTTGTCTCTGCAGGTATCAAAACCAACAGCAGGAAGCATCCTGGACCGAAGTGGCCTGATCCCAAGCCCATTCCGATTAGACTTCCTTCCCCGCTGCGTGATTCAGAGTGGAGACGCTAGCCGACATCAGCCTCTCAGCACCATTAACCTGACCTAGACCGTCCAGCTCTGAAGCCGCGCAGACGAGACTCTGTCGTCCCCCTGTTTTCAGCATGCAGAGGGAAGACCGTGATCAAGCTGACAGGACCGGGTAAGGGATGCTTAGAGAGCTGATTAAAAGCAGGGTCAGGAATTTGGAACGTCGCTCCCTTCAGTTCGCTGGACATCCTGTGTGTCCTGCATCCTGTGAAGCCTAAAACACAGTTCAAGCCCTTTTTCAAAAGGCTGAGGAGGCTCGTTTTTGATTTGTGGCGGACCCTATCAAACCTGCTTCCTTGAACTGGATAAAAATCTTCCCCCAAAAGTAGTGGGTGGGTCACATGGCCACACTGAGCTTTCTGTGAACCGTGGATGTTTGTGGACACCCCTTCCAGTGAATGCATTCAGCTACTTTAAGTTACAGCCATTGCTGACACAGGTGTGCAACTGCACACACAGCTTGTCTAATACCTTAAGAGAAGTACTGTCAATACAACAGGACTCTCTGGAGCTCCTGGCCTAATGTCAGGCGTGGGCTAGAGGGGTATAAACCCCCCCACACACACCCAAATTCCCTAGTGTGAGTGTGTTCACTACCACTGGTGTGTTAAACGTGTAAAGTGTGTTTCCATTCCTAATTAACTGAGAATTGCTTTTATCTAAGTTTTCCCAGGACATTTCACTTTCCCTTCTTTTTCCCGTTTCTCTTCTTTCACTCTTTGGATAATTGAATAAAAGCCAAATTAGATTTTCTCCCAAACAGCCGGAATAAGTCAAGGACACCCACTGTCTTTTTTCCTCCTTTCTACTGAATGATACACTGTTAAACTTTCTTACTGCTCGTGGAAAAACAGCCCTTAAGCAACCAGCTATTCAATTCTTAATACGCTCAGTGTTGAAATATCGCTCGCTGTTTCAGTGCGAGTTCCCTGCTGGCACACTGTGAGAAGACAGCAGAGAAGACAGACCATTTGGAGTGGACTCAGATGGACTCAAGCTGGTGTTCTTGGTCCTTTTATGTCGGATCTTGTCTACAGTAATGAATGGCCATAACTTTGTCTTGGGGGTTGCGCAAGTTCAGCCTTTAAGGCCACAATTCAGCACAGTTCAGTGTCTACTCTGTCCATTATAAACTCCAGACTGAACTCATTAAATTGCTTTATTGAAGTGAACTTTAGAATCGAAATGCCCGTCGAGAGAGACAGAGCTTTTATAGAATTTAAAGAACTATAATTCTTCATAGATTTATATGGGTAACAGTCATACGTGGTTGCTTACAATATATAACATAGTGGGAGGGGCAAACCCTAATGTTACATGTATGTACTTAAACAGATTCAACCACATCATGGCCTTGGTCATCTTCTCCTGTTCCCATAGCAACACTGTCCACCAATTATGACAGCGGTCAGAAATGACCCCATATTGACCTTAAAGACGGTTTGTGAGACATTGTGTGTTTTCATGTTGTGTTTGATGTGTAGAATTCAGTCATTTGGAAGCCAGGTTAAACATGGTGGCGGTAGCTCCGCACACTGTTAGTGTTTTGCTGGAGATAAATCTGATATGTGATAAACGCTGACACTTCCATCAGACAGGGCTTGATGTTTGTGTCTGGAGGTTCACCACCTTTTCAATATGCTTGCCCTTACAATGCTCTGCGGGGTTCAGGCCACACAAACAAGATTAGACGTTTCTCCAAACAGGCCCCGGGGGGGGGGCAGCTATAAGCTGGAACATCTGGATACGGGACACTATTGAAGACGGAGAAACGTCCATCTGTCCGACAATAAAACCAAGCAGCGAGAAAATGAATGCGATCAAGAGGGCTTTGCCCCCCGTGGTCTTTTCATTACCAACAAAAGGACAAGTTACATTAATGAATGGTTGCTTCTTTTGCTCATTCATTGGACTGTGTGTGGGGGGGGGGTGGCTGTAATCCCCAGTGGTCTTTTCCTTACAAAAATAGAAAGAAAACAGAGGAATAACGTAAGAATCCACAGACACAGTGGATGAAACACTCAGTTTCATGCATAATATGACTTAGATATCCAGCTATTAAGCAAGTAGCCAACGAAATGCTGCCTTAAAGGCAGGCAAGTTTATCAGGTAGTTTTCTGAGAAACTGACACCATATAAAATAAATTCTTAAAAACACACAAACATCTCAAACTGATTCTCATTTTCATCCACACATAAAGCTCAGAAGAGCAAATACACTTTCCTAAAGCTCTGCTTACTGGTTCCTTTAATTGGTTATTTTCTGACCCAATTGCATTTGTTCTGCCTCAGAGGCAGCGTTGCCTCCAGAACCGTTTTGAGTAGTGATTTTGCAAATTATCCGCAATTATCTGGTTTTATTCAATTCAAATAAATGCTTTGAATGAAACACTGCTTCAGTAAACATATTTATTTAATCCAATTTAAAAATAAAACTTGCTAAAAAGCCATCAGGATTTTTAACTGTAGCCAGGAGGGATGTGAGGACACTGTTGGACTGAGTTATTCTTAAGACCAGGTCAAACAGTCATTTTCTTTATTACATGTGTGTGCTGGTCTCAATGTATTATTAGTTTATTTGTATTTATTGATTTACTTGATTTGGAAGTGCCAATCCCCCCCCCCCCCATTATCATTATCAATCTCCCTCGATCACATGTGATGCTCCCGACACGATGAGGACAAGCACATGCTCTTTTTGAACTGCCACTTCCCTCCATGCCGGACAGCTCTGACGAAAGCGCCTTGTCCTCAGCTCTGATGCAATGGCTAACAGACGCCTGTGCCAGCATCACATATAGTGTGATGTGGGGAGAGAGCACCGTCTACCCACCCAGAGAGCGAGAGCAGGCCAAATTTATTGATTTAGTTGTATATTTTCCCTCCCGATCTGCTTCATATCTGTGACGACTACGTCATGTGCTGGCAATGGTGAAAGTGTGAGGTACTTACATAGAAGCTCAGGCTTAGCTCAGGTTGACCGACGGCTACAAGGATCTTTTTTGGCGTTTTTGGGCTGGTGAAGATGACAATGGCTGGAACCTTTACAGATAAGCTCAGCATAGCATAGAGATTCTGTAAAAAAAGAGAAGTTAATGCAGGTTAGCAGGTATTTGGACATCTATTCATTAACCTGTTTTTCCTGATTTTGTTGGAGCAACTCTCTACTGTCCAAGGAAGACCTTCTACTAGATTCTGGATCATTGCTGTGAGGATTTAGGATTTAAAGCAAATGTCAGTTTAGGATGTTAGATGATCACCACCCTGAAACCCACAACTGCCAAACACATTCCAAAAATACTTGATGAAGCTCCATCATTCCAGAGAACACAGTTCCACAGACCCATCTTGCCCACACCTGGCATTAAGCATGGTGCCAATACCTAGCCAACATGCTCATGTGGGCCAAACATGGGTGCAATGTGGGCTAGGTGGTTTCCAGGTGGGCATGGATCCTAAGTGGGTTTGTGCATGTTGTTACTGGGGTCCAGTTGGGCTTCCCTAATGATACCCAATATTACAGCCCCTGGTGGACATCCATATGTGGTGCCAACATGCTGACAAATCATTCAGCTTTATTTTCATGCCACCGTGAGTCACACAATGAATCGAGACGAAACACAAAGGAGTCTCAGAGATGTTTCGGATCGTTGTGTAGATAAACATCGGAACGGGCCTTTTGCATTATGTTTCCAGCTTTTTCTAAGTGGTGGCGCAGTTGCCGCGGTAACCAGTCCCAGTCCCAGGCCAGCTGAAAAAAAAAGAAGAGAGAGAGAGAAAGAAATTCCCACAGGCCCTTTTCCTGCGATTAGGAAGAAAAGAAAATCAACCACCATAAACAGTCAGGGTCCTCTCGCGACGGTGTTGTTGTTTTGCAGGCAAGCTGGGCAGACTGGCGGACGCGCTGTAGTGGGCAGCAAACTTAATCTCCACACACACCAAATCTGAGCTGCTCCCGCGTTACCATACGGCGCGTGTTACCGCCGATGGAGCTGCGCTACAAGCGTGGAGCTTTTCTTCTTAACTGACACAGCAGGTGGCCAGGACACCCATGCTAATGTGGTTCTGCGAGGGAAGGTACACAGCAAACACGGCAAGGTTAAGTTCTCCAGAGCCCATATGGGAAGGTTCCCCTGAAGGCGTGATTTAAACCATTAAAAAATAAACTGTAATATATTTTATGCATCATTTCTATCCCAGAGAAACCACTGCAGAGGCCTAGAAGCATCTCCACACCTTTAACCTCAAAAAGATTAAACAGATCTATTAATAAACAATTATGCAAATTAGCATTTTCCCCGCGTTCCTGTTCTGTTTAGGCTCATCTACACACCTCTGCTTTCACAAGAGTGGGCTGACCTTGATCGCAGATGGGTGGCAGCGCTGTCTTGCTTGGCGCCTTAGACATCAATGAACCAATCAATCAATCAATCAATCAATCAATCAATCAATCAATCAATCAATCAATCAATCAATCAATAGGCATGTTTAAGCCACTTGTTACCAAATCTACTCTTAATTAACTGGTATCTACTTTGATTTCTTCAGTATCTACTACTCTAGTAATACTAATACTATAATCACTTAAATAGAACATCATTACATTCACACATAGAACATCATTACATTACATCCATGGCTTGTTTTACACATGATAGAGTCAGTTCTAGATAGCGTCAGTGCTTGGTTGACTCTACACCAAAACTGTTAAACCGAACTCAGCTGTAATCTGAGCTCTGTTGAAGGGTTATGGGACATCATCGACGTGGAGATGACCCCAGTGAGGGGTTTCTAACACAATGGCCAGACAGCGTTCTGAAGGGCGACAAGCAAGCTTCTAATATCCACCACAGTAATGAGTGAGAGCATCGCTGAGGGCAAAATGCCACGGAGGAATCACTCACACAGCTCCATTGTCCCAGTCGAGGCAGCCTGCACAGGCAAGCCATCAGGCTACGAGCTTGAATGTCACTTTGACCCTCAACTACCATCATCATCATCATCATCATCATCATCATCATCATCATTACCATCATCATCATCATTATCATCACTCAGGTATGATTGTTCACACGGCTGCTGTTTCGCCTCTGGATGAAGTTGTATGAGGTGGCCACCCAGTTGAAGCACAAAGTGGGTGTTTCCAATAAATTGGCCAGTCAGCGGATGCCCAAGGTGGGTGTTTCTAGTAAAGCACGTTTCAAGCTCAGCCCTGTCATCTCGTTATACAAGTAAGTACATGGGGAAAATCAATTTTAGGTTTGTTAGTAAAAAAAATAACATTATTAATGCAAATAAATCATATTTTAAATCGATCTGTATGAACTGCGGCCGGAGTAGGACGCAATTTACCACCCCATCACATTTTATTATGAATGCAGATCCTATTTCAGTATTAATGACCCTTAAAATGTATTGTTAATAACTCTGATAATAAGAGATCCAGACAGCTTTCGTCTTGGGGTGTGATATAACACAGTGATCGGGGTGAATTAGTGAAAATGAGCCCCACACTCTCACTGTACACAGGACAGGAGTGTACGGTGTTAATTGCGAAAGCAACACCACAGGCTGCTACACCAAGTCATCACGATTACTATTCAGTATCACCTGAAGCCTTAACGTGAAGACCATGTCTTGTGTGCAGCTGAGTTAAAGCAGCGGACAAAGTCTATGTGTGCCTTTACCGTTTTGCAAACGATTCTTCTGAGGCATGTGAAGCTCCGCCACATCTGATGCTCATGTTTGGAGAACACTAACAGCAGTGCTTTGTGGGCAGAGCATGGATAGGGTAATTGCACCAGGCCTCCCCAGCTGAGTTCAGACTAACCGCAAACAGCGACTCTTAACGCCATCTTGATGCAGCGTCCTTCTCAGTTTCAGATACACAGCCGCTGCCGCAACGGCGGCTCCCAGAGCCGTAACACACAGCGTGCCATTCGGCCTCCAATCCAATCTAACAACTCAATATCTTGGTGAACGCTCGCCAGATAATCCTGCAGCCTCACAACAAGAGCGAAACGGACTTCGGTGTCACCTCCTGCAGAGAACCCTATTGACAAGAGCCGGGCGCGGCCACACTCTCTTATATAACAGCACATCAGCGCACTGGGAGAGCGAGCGCTATGAATTTTTCATGGAAGAATAAGCACAGCTTTGGTTCCACAGTAGCAGGAGAAGGTGCGATAAGGAGAGATGAGAGGAGATGAAAGGAATGGAGTGCATTATAATATTGTTTCTGAGCTCTGTTCGCCTGAACCGTGAAGCTCTATCTGACCATCTGCTGCTCCTCTAGTCATCATCAATAATCGGTTCCAGACCCCACAGCTGCTCTAGACCCATCTCAAAGTAAGAGTGATAATTAAGTGGCCAGCAGAAGCACAAGGTGGGTGTTTCCGATAAAGTGGCCTGTGTGTGTTCTAATACAGTGGCGATTAAGAGAGCGTTTATGATGCATCATAATCAGATTGTCTGTTTCTGTTAAATATGAAAAATACGAAGGTCATTATCAGCGTCTACAGCAGGCTTCCGTTATGACGGTGGCGGAGTTGTTAGCTTGTGCCAGTGTGTCCATCTGGGCTGGATCAAATGAAGGCCGTTCCAGCTTCAGAGAATGACGGAGGGGACTAAGGAGGGGGGAGTGGTATTTGGAGGGGGGGACTTCATCCTGCCAAATCCACTCCTAATCTCTGCTAACCACAGTGTAAACACTCCCACCTGGAAGACTCCGTTGTAATCTTTCAGGGCTCCAGCCAGGGCAGGATTTTGTGTGGATCTTCCACCAAATATTTGTCAGCCCCGGGTAGAGAACAAATTACTCGCGCCAGGAGAAAAATGAAATTAATATTGAAATTTGCATTAGTTATAATGAAATCGTGCACCGACTGCACTAATGCGGGAGGGCTTGAATGTGGGGGGAAAGGAACTACCAGTGCATGTCCAGTACCAGTCAAAAGTCTGGACGCACCTATATATGGAAATATACACCATATTGAATATAAGCCTAAGGGTCGCAATAGCCACAGTAGTTTCTCCCAAACCTAGTATAAATCCTTCCCTGGACAGAAGAGACCATTACTCCAACAAAAGCACAGATATACTCTTTTTGATGCCCTTGAATTCAGAATGAATGAGAAGGTGTCCCAATATTTTTGCCCATATACCAAACGTAATAAGCAGATATGATTTTAATATCAACATCTACTCTATTTGAGTTTTGACCTTTGTTTTCAAGTACGGAGGGATTGGTCCAGTTTTGTAGGCCAGCGTCAAGGTTCTGAATCTGATGTTCAGCTACAGGAGATACGTGACTATCGTTTATAATGACTGGTACTGCAGGTTTGGGAGACTGCTGCATACGGTATATCTCCAAAACTACTAACATGAGTGAGTGAGTAGGTGTGTCCAAACGTTTGACTGGTACTGTGTATATAAGAATATATAAGAAAATTATGAAAAATAAATACAATAATCGATGCAGTTTGATGGTATCGGGACGCCCTTTTGCTCTGAACAGCTAATACAGTTATTGTACTCATTTGATTAAGTTGAACGTGGATTCTGATAATCCTCATTATGTCCTGCTACCTTTCTCTCCACACTGACTGGTCTGCAGAGACGGGTGGAGAGACGGGTGGAGAGCAGTGGAGAAGGCTTTCTTTTTTTAAGGCCTTTTTTATTACATTGATCGCACCACGGCTGCCTGCTTCATGCTGGAGCCCCACCACTGAGCTAATAAAGCCTCGCCGTGGTCAATCCCACTGTTGCATGCTCCACACACACTCTCTGTGGTGATACACTCACACACAAACACACACACACACACACACACATATAAATTCAGCAGCACCTGGGACGGCTGTGGTTGACATCAACAGGTCGTTAGAAACTCTTGCTGGGGCATCACAATACCTACATATAGAGTTATTAATATTCACCCTAATGAGAGACTGTAGCTCCTCCCCCTCAGTGTATATCACAATACCTACATTTAGAGCGTTATTATGCTGAGGTGCCAGTTCTGCTGTATGATATTCAGCAAATTCATACAACAGCAAAGGCAGCACTTGGATTACACAAACTGACCTCTTCTAGGCCGTACACGACGGCTGATTGGTTTGATGTCTGGTCAAACGATCTCAGCGGACCCCCAACCCCTCTCCTTCAAACACCCCCCATTTTGATAGCTGTGGCACAGTTTATTTCAGACTACTTGCCTTCACTGGCTCACCGTTTTCTCTGAGCCGGAGGCCGACTTACGTTTAATTAGTCTCGAAGGAGGCGGGCTGTCCAACGTGCCTACGAGTTCTAAGCTGGAAATAATAAATAATAAAAATGAATTAAACACAAAAGACACACATTTCTTAGAGACAGCTTTTAATTTCCCCATTTGATGGGGAAGCGTTTTTCCTCCAGATCCGTGCATGAAGACGAGCACAAAGAGAATATTAGAAGTACAGCTGGAGGTAACGGGAGACGAGCCTGTTCGGCCTTCAGTGAGTTACTCTGCGATTACAGCAGACGCGTCATCTGTGTCGGTGTGAAAATGCAGATCATTAGAAGTGTTCTATTTGCTACCATAAAAGAGGCTTTGCTGCGGACTGGTGAGGAATGCTGCTGGATCTGAAAAGTTCTTCACGGGGGAAACGTTTCTCACTTACATGAACATGTCTGCCATTGAAATCCATCCTACAACAGCTGCAAGACTGCAGGTAGTTTGATCAAAGTCCTAAATGCAGCTACGTTTCTAAAACGTGGTACCCAACTCTGATCCCGGAGGACCCCCGTCCGTCTGCCGCATCAGTCTATTAACACAGCAACCCGGTTCGAATCCCACAAGGGCACGGTGGTTAAGGAATCCGCCATGTGACTGGAAGGTTGCCGGTTCAATTCCCTGAACTGGCAGGACAGGACTGAAGTGATAGGGCTGCCCACCGCTCCGGGCACGTGTGCTCACTGCCCCCTGGTGTGATATAGATTTGAGGTCATATCGCCCAGCACTAATTATTATTAGCATTGTTCGTGTCATACTACCCTCCAATCCGCTGACTCATGACACCGGACATGTGTCCAGATCACGTTCCCGGAACACTGACCGCCAACACCTTTAATTAGTAGAACGTATAGCAGTGGTCACCAAAGCTCATCCCAGAGAACTGTTTCTATGTTGTTATTATTATTATTATTATTATTATTATTATTATTATTATTATTATTATTATTATTTATTGCACTCATATATATATATATATATATATATATATATATATAGGTATTTCTGGTGTTTGCTCAGGTACTCAGGTGGCTGTAAAGTGGTTGCTGTGGTACTCCATGCTGTTTATTGGAGGTTATATTTTGCACCACAGTCACTTCTACTGGAAAAAATGGCAAAAATTCGTTACTAAGCAGGAAATGGCGTTTGATGGAACAGCTGTTTACAAGTCTGAATCACACCTGAAATGCTTTGCAATGCAAACCACGGTGACTAATCGACTGGTCGCGTCCCCGCAGCCATATTTAATTCCCCTACTTTAATAGGACAGACTGGAGTGGACGGAAACAGTCAAACGGAAAGACGAAAAAAAAAAAACGATCCAGGCCTTCGAGTTGTTTACAGAGAACCGTTCAGCCTACCTGTCCCGGCCCACCTCTCGCTCAGTCCACTCGGCCCGAACAATGCACCGTCCAGTGCTGAGCAGTCGCCCTTGCTATTTTTGTTCCTGTGCTTTCAAGATACAATTGTTTTTCTTTTGCTGTTTTTTTTTCTTTTCGAGTGCACTTTTTTCTTTTTTTTCAAGGTTTTGCTGATGCATAACAGTTTCCCCTTATTCTTCGCTTCTCCCTCCTCTAACCCAGGTCGGCTCCACTGTTCCAGTCTAGGCTGGTTGCCAGGGGGGCCGAGAAAGCTGCCAGAGAGTGACATCAATGAAGGCTGGAAGCGCCGCCCTTTCAGCTCAGTCTAGCCTTAGGCCTCTTCCTCTCCGGCCCTTAGCAACCAAACATCGTAGACAAGCAGCTAACTTTCCCTCTCTCTCTCTCACGCTCTCTCTCTCTTTCTCTCGCCGCAAAACAATGCAGTTGCTTCCTTCCATAGATGCCGAACATACTGCATCAGGTTGTGTGTGTGTGTGGGGGGGGGCTCGAGTTCAGAAGCTCACACGCTGCCCATCAGGTCCAAATGTTTGTGGACACCCCTACTAACGAATGCATTCCCCTATTTTAACTTGCACCCATTGCTGAAACAGATGTGCAAATGCACACACAGCTTGTCTTACGCCAGTCTCTACTGTCCACGGATGGCTTTTTACTACATCTTGGAACATTGCTGCAAGGATTCCATTGCAATCAGCATCCACAAGAGCACTGTGGAGGTCAGGATGTTGGAGGATCACCACTCCACCTCATCCCCAACTCATCCCAGATGTACTGGATGGAGCTCCGGTATTCCAGAGAACACAGTTCCACTGCTCTACAGCTCAATGCTGGGGGGGGGAGGGGGGGCTGTATGTCCCCCTAGTCCATGCCTGGCATTAGACATGACATAAGACATTCATCCACCTCTTGACAGGTGCCACCAGAACCATATAATCAATGAAATTCACTTTATTATGGGTCACCGAGTTTAATGTTGTTGCTGATGTAATGCAGTGTAAGTAAGTGACCTCTGCTCTTCTCAGCTGTCCCCAAACCCCTGTGATGTGATATGAGGGTATTTGTATTCCGGGCAGATGGGAAAAACATTCCTTCCTTTATCTTCTACACACAAACATGAGGCTGTACATAAAAACGACTGCTCCAGCCTCCCTCTCTGTCGTACATATGAGCTAACACAATGGCCTTGAACGTCATGACCCTTCTCCAGCCATCCACAAACAGTGCCATAGTCACTTGGGAACAGGATATGCACACTCTCTGGAATGCCAGATGACTTTTTCTCCTATTTTCTCTCTTCAGAAGCCACTCTTTTGTGCTCCTGCAGCGTTTTCATGTTTTTTTTATCTGGTTCGCAGAGCCGGCCGGCAGCTGGCTTTTCTTTTAATGCAATTTCAGGATAAAAACCAAGCAGCTTTCATTTCTTTCTGACCCACTGGACAAACTGCAGTAGAAAGATAGCTAAGAGGAAAGAAAGTCCCAGGTCGGTGTTCCTCTAAACCTAAAATCCACCTATCATTTCATTTCTACTCTCGCCGTCCACTCTATCAGCTCCTCTGATCACACAGGAGCTCTTTGTGGTTCTATAATTCCAGACTGTAGTTCATCTGTTTCTCTGCAGACTTTATTCTCCTCCTTTCACCCTGATCTTCAATGATCAGGACCCCACAGGACCACAACAGAGCAGCTGTTATGTGGGTGGTGGGTCATTCTCAGCACTGCAGTCACACTGACATGGTGGTGGTGTGTCTGCTGGAGTGTTTCAACCCCTCAGTGTCACTGCTGGACTGAAAACAGTCCACCAACCAGAAAAGTCCAGCCAACAGCGTCCTGTGAGCAGCGTCCTCCGGCAGCACTGTTTAATATATAAGGTATCAAGTGTAGAGACAAAGGAGGTGACAGTAATGTTGTGGTTGATCTGTGTACAAATATATTCACTACCAACAATGTTTCACATTACCATGTGCCTTTCAAAATAATATAGAAAGGTTCACTGTTTCTCTGCATACTTTGTTTGGCTACAGTGACCACTGGTAAGGGAGACACTGAACTTAATGACCACTGTAACATCTGTTAAGCATTGTGGTGGGTGTTTTTCATTCTACAGACTTTCAGATTTTCAATAACACGAGTCTTTAAAAGCAGAATAATGTCATTTATATTCTTTGCAAAAGAAAAGAGTTTGCAGAAAAACTCTGAGGAGGGTCAGTTCATGGCTACTTTCCACGTTTGTCATTGTGTCATAGCAAAAGAAACACCAGCGAACCACTGAGAGAGCTCCAGAATGCTCTAGACTCGGGTTTGGGAACAGCACTACGGTTCCCCACTGAGGTGCGCTATCTCTTTTCAGTCGCCCACGGTAACCTGAATCACCTCAGGGAGCCGTTTCTCACTCAGCTATGTCCGGCATGCACTGGGGCTTACAGTGTGGGTCAGTCAACGTCCCCAGTGTTTGCATTCGGCCACATGGGACAGTCGACGCTGCTGGTCATCTGGTATCAATCTAACTCCAGTGGGCTCCAGTGAGAAAACAAAGTCTGCCCCTCAGGAACGGTGCAGTCTAAGCAAACAGTCGCAGTTTGTTTAGAAACTCAGACCGAGGGTTTTAGTTCTGGGATTGTGTGAAGGGTCCTGATTACACAGCTCAGAAATGCAAAGTGAGGCTACGCTCCAGAAGGGGGTCTTCACACAGCAGGATTTCTTAATTAACAGGATAACTTAAACCTCTGTTGCGTGATGTTGCCTCAGGGTAACACAGCCATTTTCCTCACTTGGCAGTGACCTGAGACACACTGACAAAGAAAGAGGTTTTAATAATCACGAGAAAAAGATGAATAAACCAATTAAATGCATGTTTGTGGGGTATTTTTTAAATATGCTGGTGTGGCCACTTTATTCTGCAGCTCAAAATGACCTTCAGAAGAGCGTCTGTTGGTCATGTTTTTGATCCATCAAAGGTAGTACTGTCCTATGTTGGGAATTTCAGTCTTAATTCCCATTTCGGGAACATTTAGTGTCGTTGAAATGACTGTTTTCTGAGGGTTGCATGTTCCATGGGCTGCAGCCGATGTCACCATAGTGTGTATTGGTCATCCTCTAGTCCTTCATCACTGCCCACTGGATATTGACTAGACATTTCTGAACGATGGACTGTTCTCGGTCCAGCAGTGACACTGAAGGGTTTAAACACTCCAGCAGCACTGCTGTGTCTGATCCACTCGTACCAGCAACACACACTAACACACCACCACCATGTCAGTGTGACTGCAGTGCTGAGAATGACCCACCACCCACATCATAGCTGCTCTGTGGTGGTCCTGTGGGGCTGGAATTATTGAATTACAAAATAGTATATAGAAATATATAGAAAGATAGAGATCTACGATAGAAATGGTACTAAAATCTTTTAGTATGAACATATAACCGCTGTGTAAAGTGTGATTGTGTTCTCCTCTACCGCTGTAACAGTCGACAGAGGCCCTGCACCAGGCCGCGTGTCGTTTTATGTCATGAATAAATCTCTTAATGTTAACAGTGCCAGTGTTTACTGAGGCTGGCACAGCCAAGCTTTCACTAACCCTTGTCCTGCATACTTTCCCTGCCGTTCCGCACCCAATTCAGCTCACGAAGGGCCAGGCAATTAGCTGATGATGCGAGACAGATGTTGAGAAACCACACCAAACAGAATCTGAAAACGAAAGCCGCGTTTGATATTATGTGTGATATATTACACTTACCATTGGGCCGTCTGCTTTCTTAAACTGCAGGTCGATGATGTGCACTTCTTTCTTGTCGTTTGTGACGAAGCTCGTCCAGCAGCTGTCCGTTACAGCCTCTACACTAATCTCCTCGTTTTGGAACCCGTTATTCCAATCTTCTGGACAGATGGAGTTGATATCTAAAAAAAGAAAAAGAAGGATTGTGTTATATTTTGCAAAACAACCTGACCACACTAATACACTTATTGCTGAATGCAATCAAATCCTCACAGCAATGGACGTTCTTCCCTGGGCAGTAGAGACAGTTGCTCCAACAAAAATAGGATAAACACTTATAATACCCTAGATTCCAGAAGAAACAATGAATGAGCAGCTGTCCCAATACTTTCGACCATATTGTGTACTTCTCTCTGCCAGTGCAAAACTAAAGATTCCACAGATGTCCTGGCTGATCTGGCATAATCCAGGTTTGGGGGAAGTGGTGTAAATTAGATGTTTGTCACAGTGTCGCTTTTAAAGGTCAAAGAAGTGACGAATTCCGTACTTTCCCAAGGATGGGAAGAGTCAAATGTTGAGTAACGACTTTGGTGAGTCCACATGTGGTAAACAGGTCATCAGTGGTGACCTCACAGCAGTACATCTCCAGACACAGGGTCTGCTGGTTTGATAGAAACTCTGGAAAAGTGTCCAATAAATAACTGTAATAACTACAGACTTCAATGCAAGTCGTGCATTGTTCCTGAAAGCCAGACTTGTCAAAATCATTTGTTTTCTTTATCTGAGACTTTATTCTGTGCCCCCAGCGAACTATCCTTGCCAGTGGCCAATAAATATTGCCCAGAAGTAAACTGTGTCCTTCCTCAGGAAGACATGGGTCAGGTGTCATTTCCTCGCCAATCAGTGGTGGTCCTAGTGGACCGATGGCTAGTTGAAAGATGGAAGGAACGATTGGGTAGTTATCGGTAACCCATGGCACCAGTGGGCAGGCGGCGTCATTGTTCTCAGACTTGGCCTGGACCTGCTGCTGGCTGGCCCCTGGACTGATGCACAGACTGTCTGTCTCCCAGACAATGATTTGTCTAGTTGTCTAGAAGTTCTCTGAACTTTATTCACTGTGATTATCTCAGTGTCATGGATTCCCCACCTTTGCTTCACCCTAGTCTAGTTCCTCAAACCCGTTACTGTCTGTCTTAGGCTTGAAGATCATGTGAAATATACCATCAGCACTGCTCGAGACTGGTCTTCACTGTTCCTAAGACCAGCCAACGGAACTCAGTTGCACTGTCTTCATTGGTCTTGTGCTGTAGCTGCCCATCAGATTCTAAGCTTGATGGTCCAAACTGATGGTAATAGTCCTGTGGAGGAACCGTCAGGTGCTTTAAAGAGCCTTTTATAAAAGACAAAGGTTTCTTGAAAGTTCCCTGAAGCATCTTAAGAGCTTCCTCCAGTTTCAAGCTGAAGAGCCTCCAAAGAGCCCTCAAGGATCTTGTACTTTCTATAGTGTCTAGAAACCTTCCAACATCAAGTATGGCTTGGTTTGATCCACCATTCCTCATGATGTTTGGACGACAAGCATCTAGAGTTTTCTCTGTCCTGGAGACAAAGGGAAGGAATGAATTTTGAAGTCTTTGGAATTGAGGAACAGTGCAGACACTTGTGTGAACCAGAGACCGTTTAGGTCAACCTTTTACTGACATAAATCATTCACACTGATGGCCAGTCCTGTTTCCATTGTCAATCACCTCAAGCCATGTCTCAAGTTGTAGTGCTGCACTGTTACCATGGTAACCACATATGTCCTGTTTACTCTGTATATGTCCTTTGGTTGTGTTTGTTCTTCGGCTTTGTCTTTTGCTCTTCAGTTAAGTTTTGTGTTTCCTTCAGCATTGTGTTTTTCCCTTCGCTCCTCTGTTTTCTTAAGGTTTACTAGCCTCCCTGTTTAGACCTCTGCTTCTTAGTTTGTTGATTTAAGATCCCTGGGATGTGCCTGCTGGTCACCATTAGGACGAGAAGACCTATTAAATCACAGTCCTTGTCCAACTTAGGAGAAAATCTTTTAACTACGCACTCAAATAACAACTGATAAAAATAAAAATAACACGTCCAGAACGTCAGGGGATGATGGTGTGGGTGCAAATTCGTACGATGCCAGATCACCTTTGATCTTCATTACAGACACTTTAACAGACCAATGTTACATTACTGAGGTTCTGCAACCAGTGGTTCTACACAGATACTACGCCGTGGTCGGTTTCATCTCCAGACCTGTCCCTGATTGAAAATGTGCGGGATGCTATTGGACGCTCTATCAACACTCCACCCCTACCACACCATCTGCAGAACTGAGTGAGAACATTCAAGCTGCATGGGATGGATCATCACTGGACACCATTAGGAACCTCTACACCTCCATGCAGAGACATCTGGCATGTCTTTCTATTGGTAGTACTTCTCTACAGGGACTAGATAAGTTGTGCCAGCAATGGGTGCAACTGAAAGTAGTAGAATGCCTTCGTTAGAAGGCATGTCCACGTCAGTGATGTGATGATGTCGGTGTTGTAATAAAGACATTGTGCCGAACACATCCCAGCACTGGTCTGCAGGCTGAGGCTCTGCCTGACCTCTCCTAAGGTTCTCGGTGTGGCTGAATGCAATCAAATTGTCCTCATAGCATTGCTTCAACCTAGTGTAAAGCCTTTTCAGAAGAGTAGAGTTTGTGTGCTACAGAGGGTACAGTGTGGCTTCATCTGCATACATTGCAGAGGTTGAACAGAGCTACAGTGATGTCGAAGACGTGCAGCAGAACTCTGTGCACCAACTCTTGGGTATTAACGGGATGTGGGAGGACACTAGTTAGCTGGGATGAATGCTTGCATAACCTTCTGAGACTTTTGCATTCATGGCATGAATCCAGATCGACTTACAGATGTGCTCTGGCACTGTTTTCCATTTCTGAATGTATCTCGCGGAGAAGAGGTGGGTAGAAAAGCAACGCACACTGAATCACTTTCACAAGTCACGGGCTAATTAAGTGCCAGGCCAGAAGGTATTGAGCTCTGGCAGAAGTTCACTTTTTCCCAGTTTCCACAGGCCCAGAAGGATGAGGCAACAGGAAGCAGACGCATTTGTACGGACAACAGGAAGTGCTATGTTTAGAAAGCCACGGCCGATGATGGCGACGGTCCTGCCACTGGTCAGGCCATGACGCACTCACCGGCTGCCTGATGCCTACGCTATATGTCCAGAGGTTTGTGGACACCCCTTCTAATGAATGCGTTCAGTTGCACCCATTGCTGACACAGATGTGCAAATGCACACACAGCTCACCTCTTGTAGAGAAGTAGAGCCAATAGAACTCTCTGGAGAGGATGAAGGAACACGGACCTGTAATAACAGTGAGCCATCCAGCCCTGACTGTGGCAGCTGTTAAGCATGGGGGTGGGAGAATCATGCCCTGAGGCTGTTTACAAATTGTTGCTCTCTTAGGAACAAAGACGCTGCTCTCTGCTTGTAAATGCTGCTGTTAAGAGCAGAGACTTTTTTTTCAATCGAAAGATTTTATATAAAGTTGTTTTTTTATTGCCTGCGGACGTTCGTTCAGCTCACTGCAGAGTCCAAACAGCAGATACAGCACAGGCAATAACAGTGCTGAAAAAATCAAATCAAATAATGAAATAAAATAGTGCTGAAAAAGGTTCAGCAATTCTGTATCGCAGTTATTATTATTATTATTATTATTATTATTATTATTATTATTATTAATATATTAATAAAAAGATGTATATATTAGATATAAACAATACACAGAAAAATCATTATATTGGTTATATATCCGCCACAAAAACCTTATCGGTCAACCACTAAGAGCAACCACCTAAGAATATTAGCTTCAGCCTGTTGTTCAGTCAGTGTAACAATTCTGCCCACCACCTTTAACAGTGTAGCGCAGACAGGTAAACATTATTCCTGTTGTTGTTGTTGTTATTGTCTCATACCCCCCACCCATACCTCTCCCCCTCCCCATCGACTCCAACAGACTTATCTCAGTCTGTGGAGGAATTTAACCTCAGCTCTGTCACATCTATCAGTCACCACGATCAGCCACCGAGGATTCCGACTGTGTTTGCGCTGACCGGTGAAGCTGACCCAGGAAATGCCAATGTCACTAAACGCTCTCACTAAACGGTTCTGTGTTAAATGAGCTATAAGCCCTGCTAGCCTCACTCTATCTACTTTATCAGTAGCCTCAACGATTCTTTCCCATGCAAAGAGCCGCTGCTGGAGGCTGACCGCTTCCATTTGGTCTCCAGTGTGCTGGTGGGAGCGCTCCTCGATTCTTCACTGTCAGAAGAGGGATAAAAACCAGAGCTGTCTCCATTCATCATACACACTATATAGAGGCTTTCATTCGCATTTCTGCTCATTTTTTTGGTGTGTGTGTGTGTGTGTGTGTATGTGTGTGTGTGTGCGTGCATGTGCGTGAGTGTGTCTCATTTTCCTGTTTGACCCCTAGACCTTAATCCGAGCCAAAATACACACTCATAAGGGAGTCTCTATTGCAGCCAAAGGGGTGAACAAAGTGAGTGAGTCATGAAGGGATTGCTAAATGCTGAACGAGTACACCCACACACACACACACACACACACACACACACACACACACACATATAGTATTGTGGTAAATTACATCGCATTGCCTTGAAAGGCAGTTAAAGCAATGGAGAGCTGAAATTGCATTGCACTGGTATAAGAGCCAGCAGAATGTTAAAGGACCAATAAGCCACATTTTCATGTATTTTTTATTTCCCCTTCGGGCCATTTACAATGTTTTTGTGGGTTTATGTACCAAAAACAGTCGTATTTCATCTTTACTTGAACATTTTCCTACCTCACGTTATCCCGCTTTAACAGGCTGTTTTTAGTTACTGCGTCTATAAGCTCTGTTCTGATTATGCTGAGATGGGTTGGAGTTGGAGAGAGGTTCGAGGAGGGTGAGAGGAGGTCTGGCTCATAATTCTGGCCTCCCAATCACGTGTACGACTCTGCGTATGCAGAGAAACAAATGGACAGCAGTCCAATTATAGAACTGCAACTCCTGTGTTTTCAGTGATTGTAAAAACCCGGAGGTGGTCCTATTGTTGTGGTTGATTGTAAACCAGTAAAAAGTCCATTTCAGACGGTCGTTGTGCTGGGAGATGACCTCTTGATTAACAACATGCCGCTGCATAATATATGTACACAACCGGTCAGAAGTTTCAGAACGCATATTGGGTGTGTAGTTATACATTAACAACCCATGCAACTCCTATAATATTCCGAATATTAATATAATACTAATTTAGACTTATATAACACACTTATATAACACCCAATTTTGCTTTACAGTTGCCAAGAAATTAAATTCGGGCCAAGGGCCGTGGTTAAGAGTGGAAGTGCTCTGAAAAGGATGGGTTTAAGCTGGGCTTTGAAGATAGAAAGAGGTACAGCAGTGAATCGATGACGGTAAAGAGGTCCAGAGAGATGGGGCTGCAGCTCTAAATGACCTGCCACACAAAATGGACCTGAACCTGGAGAGAGACAGAAGTCCTGAGAGGACCTTAGTTTACAAGCTGGAACATATAGATGATGTAGTTTAGAGATTTAGAGTTAGAGTTCAGTATTAGGGACGCACAATATATCATTTCAGCATCATCATCGCAACGTGTACAAGCAAAATAGTCACACTGCAATCATTAATCTACCCCCAATTTATATGTCAATTACCCAACCCCATAAGGACTCTCCCATCACATACAATCCTCCCAACACTAGGAGGGTGAAGACAAACACATGCCTCCTCTGATCACCATCTCTTTTTGAACTGGTATTGCATCGATGCTGGGCAGCCAATGTGCTTGGAAGAAAGCGCCAGGTCTCCAGCTGCAAATCAACGGCAAACAGACGCCTGTGCCGACCAGCATTGCATGCTGTCTACTCACCCTCTCACACTTTGCTCTCTCAGACTCCGACTAACAAGTGAAGTGGTGATCATCAATCATCCTGACCTCACTTATGCTCTTGCGGCCAAATACAATCAAATTCTCACAGCAATGTTCCAAAACTTGGACTTAGAAAGTCTTGCTTGGGTAGAAGAGACAAAGTATGCACTTTAAAAGCAGCAATGAACGGGTATCTAATTATGGTTTAGTGGACGCTGGGAGATGTATAGGGGGCTTTACTGGCGGCTGGACTGTGTACATGTTAGTTTGCCCACAAGAGCAAAATTAACCTACTTCGGAAGAAAATGCAGATTTCGTTTCCCTTGAGCGTTAAAGAAGAATGCCGTATGACCTCATTAGCAGCGGCCTATTATCAGCTGTGCTGGCAAAAGCGTTATTCATGAAGAGGAAACAATAGCCGGCCAGCTCGGGCAGCCGATGCGTTTAAGGAGTGGTCAGCAGTTTCGGACTTTCTGAGGAGACTCAATAAAGGAAGTCAACGTTTCCAGGATGTGGTCCTTCGCTGCCAGTTCGGGACACTTTCGTGAAAACATTACCTTGTAACTGGAAGTTCTTTGAGTTTCAGACAGGCTCAGGAGTTCTCTGTCCACCCCGTCTGTTATGCTGACCCCTGCAATGTTCTGACAATACTCTTCATGAACTTTCAAAACAAGAAGTGATTCTGTGTAACAAAGGATTTTCACAGTTTTCACAGTCGATCTGTTGCATGTTAAGCTGCAGAACGTTTATGGGAAATGCTTCTAAGAACACTGTAACTACTGGTTCTGTGTTCACTGGATCATTGTTACTTTGAGACACATCGTATATATATATATATTGGAGACGGTTTCATCGTCACCTGTCATTAAACATTTATATAATAAATACCAAACGAACAGCAAACCGGTCCCTTAGAATAAGTGTACACCTGCTGGACGCCTGGAGTGGTGGTCAGAGGTCTGGAGGAGTTGGGAGGGAGATGAAAGTGTTTGTGTGGAAGGTGGGGGGAACAGAGAGAGGAGGGAGACGGGGGGAGTGAAGGAGGCCGGTCTGAGCTCCACACACACCTATTGTCCCACAGCTTCCGTGACCGCCGACCCAGGCCTAACCATCCACAGGAAGACAAACAAGTTCTTATCAGTGGCCTGCAGAGGCCTGCGCTGTCCCGTGGCCTCTAACCCCTACTGCTGCCCCTGCCCTGCCTGACCATAAACCACTACTACGCCGTGGATGAGCGTGGTCACCCACCCTGCTCCAGGGGATCGACGTTCCTCAGTTCCTCTAAGCCTGAATGAAACTATTCTCTGGATCATCAGTCCCCTTAATCATCTGCGTTTATCAGCTTTAGACTGGAGCTGGACTCTCTGGAAGGTAGATAACAGGAATGATTCAGTATCCACTATGAATTACTCTGCATCTACTATGAATGATTCAGTATCCACTATGAATTACTCTGCATCTACTATGAATGATTCAGTATCCACTATGAATTACTCTGCATCTACTATAAAATGATTCAATATCCACTATGAATTATTGAGCAACCACAACAAATGACTCTGGATCTACTACACATTATTCAATATCCACTATGTATTTCTGAGCATCCACTATGAATTTTTCTGTATATTCTATCAATTATTCAGATTCCACGATGAATTATTCAACATCCATTATGATTTTTTTAAAATATCTAAGTACCCAGTATGAATCATTCCGTATCTAGTATGACTTTTTCAGCATCCACTATGAATTACTCCTTACTGAATCGAGGGAATTAGTTCCGCAGTGATGAGAGTGCAGTGCTGTACAGTAAGAAGTGGGTGTGTCCGAGCAGGAAGAATCCTAAAACAGGACAGGGTAAGTGCCGGGCCAGGAGATGACCCGATCTAAGTGGCGATCTGAGTAATGGTCAGTTTAAATACAGATGAAAACACGTCAGTGTTGTCCAGACCCCCCACCCCCACCCCCACCCCTGCAGTCTGATGGTTCGGGCCAGACGGCTGGAGACAGGCCGGGTTTCTGAGCGTCTGTTTAAACCTCCAGGAGCCGACTCGCCGCCGACACACAGCGGAAATAAACAGCATGGCGGCTCCACTCTGAAACACTCCACACACACACACACACACACACACACACACACACACACACACTCCAACAAAATTACATGAATTCACACACACACAGAGTACACATATACTCACAGAGTAGACAGAGTACACACACAAACACACACACACTCTCCAAAAAATTACATGAATTCTCTCTCTCTCTCTCTCTCTTTCTCTCTCTCACACAAACACACACACACACACACACACACACACACACACACACACACACACACACACACACACTACACATACAAATGGCATTCAGCCGCTCAGGCACAGCTTATTTAATCACCACAGAAAAGCACCACCATTATATCAGGAGCTGTGGAGCCACGCATGGGTCCAGTCACCATGCCCAGTGCCGTCCAGTAGACAGAGGGGTATAAGGCCCTGCAGAACTGGACTGTGGAGCACTGGAGCTGACTGCTCCTGAGTG
Organism: Acestrorhynchus altus; assembly: GCA_034509495.1. Taxonomy (NCBI): domain Eukaryota; kingdom Metazoa; phylum Chordata; class Actinopteri; order Characiformes; family Acestrorhynchidae; genus Acestrorhynchus; species Acestrorhynchus altus. The sequence continues at coordinate 1,343,134 of CM067511.1, read as the reverse complement.
CTGGGGCTACAGTCAGCACCTATGGGACACTAATGCTCTCATGGCTGAATGCCATCAAATCCTCACAATAATAATCCAAAGTCTTCCTGTCTGTCTGTCAATCTGCAGATCAATCTGTCAGTATGACTATGTACTTGTCAGCCTATTTGTCAGTGTGTGGGTGTGTGTGTATGTGTGTGTCAGTCCAGCAGTGACTCTGAGGGGTTTAAACACTCCAGCAGCACTGGTCCTGCGGGGTCCTGACCATTGAAGCCAATTAAAACAGCTCATTTCCGTACGTCACCCTTAAAGGCACAGTAACACACACGGCGTTTATGTTAAGGAGTAAAAATGATTTACGACTATTTTAGAGGCACGTAAACATGTGGAAAACCACTGGACAGATGAATTTTGTATTTCTGCACACATGGTTGTGGTTTTCGCCGTTGGAGCGCGTGGCAGGCTTTTTAAAATGATGACAGATAAGCAGAAGCTGTGGAACAACAGCGTGAACAGAACACCAGCTATTTACAAATGAATTAGGGAATGATGAGCTGCTCCCGACGCGAGGCACAGAGAGCCCATCTATCTTCCCTGCATTAATTAGCGCCACGGCTCGCGGAAGGGAAGACTCATTTAGCAGGGCCTGTTAGCCCGGTCCGCCGAGCAGATGGAAGCGGGCCGACTCTCGGCGCTCGCCGGCCACTCCCAATCACTCAAATCTGATGTACCTTCACACAACATATGTTTCAAACAGAGTCAACACCGTCTAGCACTGCCGTCCTCCTGCCGCGACTCCGACTTGCAGCGAGATTTATTTGTGTTCTTAGCCGAAATGTTTTTCGGCGAGAAAAGTGCGTTTTAAAAGTGTTACGTTGATGCAATGATCACGATGATGGTCATTAAGGTTGGGTACTGAAGTCCGTGATTCGGTGGGGACTACTATGTACCCCTTCACGTCAAAATCAGTCTGTGCCAAATTTGCTTACATGCATGACACTGGCTGCTATGGTGTTACTAAATGCTACTTAGTGCTTGCTCTGGTATCCCAGGTGGTGTTATGGCATTGCCTGGTGGTTGCTAAGTGGTCGCTATGGAATTCCAGGTGGTTGCTCTGCTGTTACAATTGCATAGCATCCACCTGGTATACCATATCAATCACCTGGTATACCATAGCAACCACCTATCAAAAACAAATTCACTGTATTGACCACAGACTGACAGCCTAGCAACTGCCTGGAAGTGAGAACCCCAAAGCTTTAGAACCTTCCAAACTTTATTTCATCTCAAATTGAATTTGGTTGAATATCTTCTCTTCAGGCCTGAAGTGGCAGAGCAGTGACTGCGTCCACAGGGCTTCAAACATAATTCTTCAACAGAGCTGAGTGTCTCCAAACTTTTGATGGGCAGTTTACATCTCCATGTCCAGAGTGGATAATGACCACAGGGCCCAGATTGAGGTCAGCCGCTCAGTGATAAGGCAGCCTCACGCCAGTTCTTATCAGCGCAGGCGGCGGACGCTGGCACGGTCAGTTCAGGCTGCAGGCTGGTGACAGCGTATTGGAGAGTTATCGCGGCTGCCCACTAATGAGCCATTCAGGCTCACGCCACCGCCGGCTGGCTGGGGGGTCTGAAGAAACTACCCCAGGGAGAGAGAGAGAGAGAGAGAGAGAGAGAGAGAGAGAGAGAGAGAGAGAGAGGAGAAGAACAGCTCTCACATTAGTCTTTTTCATGAGTTCATTTCTTCCAGGAACTGGAGGGCTGTCGGTTCAGAAGGCTGGCCCTCATTTGTCAGTACCCCAGTAACCACCGGGAATACCATAGCAACCGCCTACCCACATCATAGCAACCATCTCAAAACAATCTCTTCAGAACCACCTGCTATACCATAGTACCCACCTAAGATTCCATAGCAACATCCTGAGCAAATACCTAGCAACCATTATGCAACTCAAAAGCAAACACCTGGGATACCACAGCAACTGCCTACCAACACCATAGTAACCACACAGTTTCACCTGTCTGTCTGTCTGTCTGTCTCTGTCTATCTCTCTGTCTGCCCATCTGTCTCTCTGTCTCCCCGTCTGTCTGTGTCTGTCTGTCTGTCTGTCTCTGTCTCCCTAAATTTAATTTTATAATTTTAGAGTTTTTTTAACTTTTAATCGTGTTTTACTCGGATCTGCAATAACAGGCCTGTTTTTATCCCCTTTTAAAAAATCGAAAGTGGTCCAGTGAGCAGTAAGTTACCCGTCCGTGCAGTAGTTCTGAGCGTAACTTCATCGCGTTACATTTAGAGTTTGGACAGCTCGTGAGGTCAGCCTGACGGCGAGTGCTGTGCCGATCTGATGCTGGGTCGTGAATCAGCTCTCTCTCCAAACACACGCTCTCAAAGCAGCCAGATGTTTTATGCTAATGTGAGTTTAGTGGGGAAAATCCTGGAGCCGGAGCAGTTTAAAAGCAGAGCGTCTGTAATAAGAGGCCTAATTAAAATAAGACAGTGCTTTTGATTAGAGGGAAAGTAGTGAGAGAATTAAAGCACGAGTGTCTGCGAGCGGCTCCTTTGATCTTTCTCTCGCCGCTTAAATACGAGTGTCTTGTTAACACGTTACATCAGGGGAAATTACACTCGAGTGGAAAATTCCACCGAGCAGCAACGTGAACAAAGAACCCTGTTATTTCCACCTCCTTTCTTATCAGCGGAATGAGACGGTCCTCACACTCAGGTTCTCCAAGTGGGTCCATACTTCAGTATATAAGTAAGTACTTATAATGTGAGATGTTGGTACTGGTGTAGTGCAGCCCGAGACCAGTTCACCGGTGCCAACGTCTCGCATTAGATCTCAAACCTGGAGTGCTGAATAATACATAGTGGATACTAGATAATTGATAGTACACGCTGGGTGATTCATAGTGGACACTGAGTAATTCATAGTGGATAGTAAATAATTAATAGTAGATTCTGGATCATCCATAGTGGACACAGAAAACACTGTATTTATAGCAGATACTGAAAAATTCATAGTGGATACTAAATCATTCACAGTTCATACTGCATAATTCAGAGCAGGTACTGAATAATGTATAGTAGTTTATTATATAGTGAATTATTCATAAACGACTCCACTTCCTGCACCAAATGTGCACTTAAAGTCCAAGATGAACCCACTGCTGACACATACTGTATGTGCAAATGCACACACAGCTTGTCTAGGCCCTGCAGAGAGGTACTGCCAATAGAATAAGACTCCCTGGAGCAGATAAACAACAAAGTCTAATGCCATGGGTCAACCAGAGGGGTCTAAAGCCCCCCCCCCCCCCCCTGAGCTGTGGAGCAGTGCAGCTGTGTTCTCTGGAACCATGGCGCTCCATCCAGTCCTTCTGGGATGAGTTGGGAAGTTGGGGACGAGATGGGGATGAAGAATGATATGAATGAGCAGGTGTTGCAATACTTTTGTCCATGCAGTGTCCCTGCACAAGCACTAAAAATGTCTTTCTGCCGGTATGGGCTCAGTAAAGGTGTCTACAGCACATGAGAATATTCCATCAACCTGCTCAGACGTCCCTCAAGCCTGTTAGCAGGAAACAAACAGAAAGTGGCTTTGAGGAACCGGGGAAATAGTGTATAAACAGAGTCAGCTGAAGGGCTCAGAGAGCAGAAAGGAGGGGGAAAAGAAGAATAGTGGTGGAGGCGACGGGCTGGGGGAGGGATTGTTAATTGCGATTTGGAGATAGAAATCGGTCTCCAGTCGCGTCACTGGGTCTCCCTGCCACCCTGTCTGGCTCATTTCAGTGTGGGGAAGTGCCTTATTTGTGCTCTACACGCCATATTTAACACCGGGGGGACTTTTTTACCCTCTGCTTTTTGTCCTTCTCTCTTTCTTTCTCTTTTCTTTCACTTCAGAGGAGATGTCCATCATTCCTCTGGCTCTTTATTTCCCACTCTGTCGCTCCCTCTCTCTTGGCAGGGCTCCTCCAAAGCAGTAAGCTGGTGCCATAGCCGGCCCGGTGGGATTCAGTTGTTATGTAATGGCCCCCATCATGCACCATTCCTCAGGATATCAGTTCCTGCGGTGTTCCTCCATGCTCAGCTGCAGGCCTCCAAGTGATAGCTGTCACTGTACCTCTCTCTGTCTATCTCACTCACAAACACATACTCACATCATGACGGCCTGTTTCTGTGGTGGGCAATATGACAGTCTCTTGTTGGAGACAACCAAGGAATGGTGTGGAGGCACTGTGGTCAGCTCCAAAATCAATGGTTTAGTGTCATGGTGTGGTGTTACTTTAACAGACTACTGTTATGTTAATGAGGTTCTGCAACCAGTGGTTCTCCCCTTTCTCAACACACACTCTGGTGCTCTACTCCAACAGGATGATTCTCATCCACACACTGCTGCTGTCTCAAGATCTCGTCTTGAAGACAAAGGTACTATGCCGTGGTCGGTCTCATCTCCAGACCTGTCCCTGATTGAAAATGTGTGGGACGCTATTGGACGCTCTATCAACACTCCACCCCTACCACACCATCTGCAGAACTGAGGGAGAACCTTCAAGCTGCATGGGATGGATCATCACAGGACACCATTAGGAACCTCTACACCTCCATGCAGAGACGTCTGGCGTGTTGTGTTAAACCCGACGCCGTACTGAGAGACACCACTTCTGTATGAGTAGATCAATAAATATTGATCAGATCAGACTACAGTTATCATCAGTTATTGATCCTGATCACCTTCATCTTCCTTCCCAACAGCACTGCAATCCCACACGTCCTTCTGGGTGCAGCTATTTTTTTGGCAATGAATATGCTGTAAATAAGTGCATATAGAAGAACACAGGAGTGTCTGCTCATGTACACACTCTGTAAGGTCTGGATGTGATGCTGAAGCTCTTCTGCTGCTCTGCCTGATCCAACACGTCATTAGTTATCAAAGTGAAGGGGTAAACAGAGGGCTACAGCGGGCAGCCGTGTGGCCGGGCACCACGGGGGTGGTTCAGACTACGGTCAGATAATCCCCCTCAGCCTTCTCTCTCACACTGCAACGTCGTAAAAGCTGACGGCCACAAAACTTTCAACATAAACTTTATTATTGAAGCTTAATAGCTCTCAAGAGTATAACTTCTGAAACCGGAGGAGGACGGGGAGGGGACAGAGGGACTGACAGCAGGTCCTCCACACCCTCTGCTTAAGACCACACTCACACTGACCTGTAAACACGCACACACACACACACACACACACACACACACACACACACACACACACACACACACATATATATATGCATTCTGCAGACAGATTTAGTAGACCCTGAATAATTCATAGTGGATACTGCATCTTTCTACGTCATAATTCATAGGTCATACGGAATAATCCATAGTTTAGACCCAACAGTTCATAGTAAACTCGGAATCATTTGTAGTATATACTGAATAATTCATAGTGGATACTCATCATTCACAATACATACTGAATTATTCATAGTAAACACCGTATAATTAAGAATGGAAACTGAATAATTCATAGTACAAACCGAAGAACTAAAGGTAGACACAGAATAATTCAGGGTGGAGACTGTGTTCTTCATAGTATTCCAGAGAACGGCGTTCCACTGCTCCGCGTTTCGTACTGGGACCATTCTGGGCCACGCTTGTCCTATTCTACTGACTTCTCCTCTCTACAGGGACTAGACAAGCCGTGTGTGCATTTGCACTTCTGTGTCAGCATTAGACGGGGTGTCCACAGACTTTTGGACATGCAGTGTGGATGTGGAAACATGGCCATATATTCGCACATCTCAGTAAGCATCTGGTTCACCTTCCAGAAAATCAGCCCAACGCAACATACAATGTTCCAGTTTGGCCCGTGGTCAAGAATTCCACAGAAATACAGCGTGATGCACACCCACTGTTGAAAGAATGGACTGTTCTTTCAGCCAGGAGAGGTATTAATAACAGCATCGGTTTCCTCATATTGAACACGATTTCCTTACGCTATATTCGCGAGGCCTTCTTACGAGGACAAAACTCACACGCACACATCATTAACGTGTGTCAGTCCGAGCGTATTACAACAACACCTCTAACGCACCCCGAACCTGCACAGGCGCTCTTTAACACCCCTGTGACACTTCGTACCGTCCGTCACTCTGGTTGTCATTCGAGACTTGAAGGACAGCCAGCTTGTCCATAAATATCCAGATCAAACACCTTCAATCTCACCGATTTATGCCTTTAATGACACCCGAAATGAAGCTGTATCATTAAAACTGTCACACGGAACCTTCACCTCTGTCAGGGGGACGCATTGACATCATACGGACATCGCTCGGGCCAAAGAAGGGTCCATTGGAAAGGGACCCCGTGCCCATTTTCTTCATTCAAACGTCAATGTCAGGTTGAGAAAACCTTATTCCGCTTGATTTTGGAGCATTTCTATTGGTCCATTCATCACAACGCAATATGAAAAACAAGACAGATTCACCTTATATGGGAAAAAAAAAGAAGAAGAACAGGATGGATGGAGATACTAGGTTTTCCCAGATGATTCACAGCGTATCTTAGGTGAAAGCTGACGGGAAAGAGCCTGTAAAACTGCTCAAACAGCTGAACCTGCAGTAACTGCACCCAAAGGCATATTACAGCGTAACTACAGTCACTACAAAGCAAACGAGCTGATTTTATCTGAAGGTGTAAAAGTGTGAATGTGGATTGTTGGAAGTGTGTTCCGGACCGTTACGGGTTTTAATGGCCAAGGGACGCGACATGCAGCTGTTTCAAACTCTACAATAGAATATGGGACCACATTAGTGCACAACTAACATTTCCATTTCTTATTGGACGGTCGTTGTCAGGGTTGCAGCGATAAATCAATTTCAGGTACATTTAGGTGGTTTAGGATTCAGAAAACATGCCACTGAATATAGAATCCCAACCGTTTCTGACTTTTATTAACTTAAGAAAATATGACTTTTATTGAATTTAATTTGCTCATGTATTTATTTATGTTTCAAAAGAGGAGACTTTCTACATATACTTCCATTTTTAATTACAATCTTTATAGCAAAAAGAAATGTTGTATACTATGAAATTTCATTACTGAGATACTAAATGAATGGAATTTGATACATTAATTAACAAACTTGATTACAGATTTGTAAAAACTTTTCTAGTAAAAATTACTTCAATAACTATATTATATGAAGTTTTTAACAACTTCTCGAGGTAACAATTTCTTTAATAAGTACCGTATTTTCTGGAATATAAGCCGCACCAGCAAAGTTTTAAAAAAAGACCTGAAAAATAACATATATAAGAAGAAAAAGCTGCTCCTCATTATAAGCCACATGGTTTAAAGCGTGGAAAAAACATAGCGACTTATAGTCCAGAAAATACGGTAATTCAGGTAAAATGTGTGTCTTAATCCAGGCTTACAACGATATTTCTAGGAAATATTGAGAAATGAATGAAATCAGTGTCTTTTAACAGAACGGTGGTTGGTTGGTTCAGAGGTTGGTTCACCACCAGGCAAGACTCCTAACACCACTCTGTCCCGACTCGGTGATGTGATTAGAACAGGACTAGAACATCAGCTAAACTCAAAGAGTTTTTAGGTCAATTATTTTAATACACTTTTAATGACACTTTTAAGACCAATATTTTAGCTCAAATAACTCAATTAAATGTCTTAAAACAACATCGTATAACAGTCCACGTCACGCTGTCTCATCACAGGATGAACCCACTGTGTAAGTAAAGCATGAGCGGGTTCTATCACAAGAGACCAATGACACGCATCACTACGAGAACCTGCTGCACGTTATCTAACGTTGCTCGTCCACTAAGCATTAAAGCACGTATTTGGGCCAAAGGTGACCCTGCAGGATCAGGCGTCCTCCAGTAAAGCAGGACTTCAGAGAATGACCTGCACATGGACACTGCGAAAGCAGGACAAACGTCATTAAAGTACTGTAATTACATTTACAGCAACCAATGTTCTATAGAGATCCACAGGAACGGCACACTGTGGGTACCGTCTAGTTCAATATGCATTTAAAATGCCCCTTTATGTAAGTGTCCTACATAGTTCTGCACTCTCTTAGAGAAGGGTTCTTTACAGGAGTTCTTTACATGGGTGGGAAATCTTCTGCAGATCCTTCTATTGGTTCTAACCTTTGGCACCAAAAAGAGTTCCATTATCAACAAGCTTACAGTAACTGTTCTAGATTAAATGACTTATATAAGTATCTTACAACATGCTTACAGTAACTGTTCTAGGTAAACTGACTTCTTTTAACAGGCTTGCAGTAACTGTTCTAGGTAAAACGACTTAAGTGTCTTATAACAAGCTTACAGTAACTGTTCTTGGTAAAACGACTTAACTAAGTATCTTTTAACAGGCTTACATTAATGGTTCTAGGTAAAACAAATTAAGTGTCTTATAGCAAGCTTACAGTAACTGTTCTAGGTAAAACAACTTAAGTGTCTTATAACAGGCTTACAGTAACTGTTCTAGGTAAAACAACTTACGTGTCTTATAACAGGTTTACAGTAACCGTTCTAAGTAAAACAACTTAAGTATCTTATAACAGGCTTACAGTAACGGTTCTAGGTAAAACAACTTAAGTATCTTTTAACAAGCTTACAGTAATGGTTCTAGGTAAAACGATTTAAATAAGTATGTCATAACAGATTTACACGTTACACATTATTGACCAGAATGCTGTCTTTCAGTAGCGAATTCTGAGTGAAGCTGAGGTGTTTTGACAGAACTGATGGTGTTTGTGTCATAACAGACACTAGATAATAGAAAACAGAAGGCAGCACATCTGAAAGTCATTCTTACAACATCTCCAGTTCATCAATGCAGCTCTCCAGGATTTAACTGCGGCCGCAACATGCAAGACTGAGCTTTGATACCATGTCAGTGCCGGGAGTTGGTGCTTGTTAGGGTCTCCAATAAATAGAGAACATTCGCCAGGATTTCATAAGAGCCAGCAATAAGTGACGCATGGAACGGACCTCAAACATGTGCACAGTTTCAACACAATTCCATTACATTGCATTAACACGATTATTGAAATACGTAAACACACAATGTAACGTATTGTATTCAGATGAAAATAATAATGAAGCATCACTCAAAGTTCTCCACTTTGGTGAAGAACATGCCCTCGAACATACTGTATATTCTGGTGCACCATTTCCACACTCTGCTGATGTTATAACAGTTTTTAGATGGAAATAAATTTCTTGCAGAGAACGTCTTGGAGCAATAGAACAACTATTTGTGGTTCCCTAAAGTCTCAAACGTGGTGTCTGAAGATCTCCAGGAGTCCCTGACATACAGCCAGGCAATCCGTCAGCCATGGTTATGGGATTGCTGGTAGACCTTTGAGATTTGAACATCATTTCCACATAAATGAAAGACACTGTGTTTATGTGATAAACTATATTCGTGCGGAAATGATTGTACAGGTCAGACAGTTCCGACGAGCTTGAAGAACAAAGTCAGAAGTTCTCAAAGCAAGGTCTGTTAATCTCCGGAGTGTGGGAGTCCCTGACAAACAGCCAGATGATCTGCCAATTTAAACTTTGATATGAGCCAGAAGATAAATGATGTGAGATGTCAAAGTGCTCGTCGCTCTGTACATCAACCAGAATCAACTCCAATTCGTCTACAAGCACATCATATCTTCTGCTTTAATTGAAAAAGGTGACAGGAGACCAGACTGAAATCTGTCTCAAGGTTCTAGCAAATGAGACCATGCTCACCAAGCACAAGATCATAACCCTTAAGAACTTTGCAATGGAGGGTTTTAGAATAAAGATCCATCAATTAGAATCAGATGTGGTTCTTCCGCATCAATCCGAGGAACCCTATTTTGTCTTCCTCATAATCTCCAACCTGTCCAGAAAGCACTCAAAAAGTGAACATACTGTGGCTCTTACCTGAAGCCGTGGTGCTGAGGAACATCAGCAAGGCCAGAAAGGCAGTGATGCTCTTCATCTTCTCTTTGGTGTATGGCTCCGCAGTGAAGAAAGGTTCTCGTCTACAGCCGGCGCTTGTGGACAGCGTGGACTCCAGCGCAGTAGCAGGATGGGGCAGTGAGTGTGTGTGCTTGTGTTTTAGATGGAATGATCACTCCTTGTCCAGCCTTGACACTTCCTGGAGGTGCTGAGAAGGAGGCGGGCGTTAGCAGTAAAGCCTCACGGGGCTCGTTTTGACTAAAGAGCATGGAAGTTGGCTCTTTTTGGACCATTACTACTGAAAAAAACACACTTTGGGATGACTGATTGGGTGACCATTACTGCTGAGAAGGTCTTCTGGGATGGACGCCCAGAACTTGGGTTTTAGTATAAAGTATAATGATGTTTACCAGTAAACAACACAGATGCATGTTAGGTTGGCTGGAACTGTGATGGTCTGCTTTGGGAATATTATGAGGACCTGTTCCAGTAATTCTAACATGGTTGGTTCCCCGTGGTAGTGGACCTTCTCCACTTTACTCTGTACAGGGGCTACTGAACCAGGGGTCGTGAAGGTAAAGCAGCAAAAGCCAGAGTTGAACCATCAACTTTTACTTTCTTTTCCAGTCATCAGCTGAGTTTGCATGTTTACACTGGTTTTGATGGAAACACTGGTTCAGAAGGTATGAAATTCACAGTGCTTCTCAAAGAAGGTGGTCTGATCCAAGTGTAACGACCACATCATTGACTTTGATTGTTTTTATACTGGTTGACCACTGGGATTGACTGAAAACAATGCTTTACAATTCTTCTACAACTGACCACTGTTACTGACCATTAACACTGTCCACTGTCCATCTCCCTACTGCTCTATGAAAGTCCAGCTTAGTCTACAGCTCTGACAGATCACAGTCTCCCACCAGCTTATATAAACCTCCCCAAACCCAGGGACACCACTGCGCTCGCGCGCGCTGGACTGGCCCCAGTGCGCGCGGTCCGATCGGACCAGTACAAGCTGGACTCCACAAAGCCAGCTGTGTGAAGAGCAGCACCAGCCCCTGACCACACCACTCCCTCCACTGACCCTTCTGTATAACCCAGTATAAACTCACCAGTAACTCCAGTAAAGCTCCTTCCCTCTGTGTCCGGCGCGCGCTCCAGCTCCTGCTATTGCCCCACCACCCCACCTCCATCCACCCTGCGCACTGATTGGCTACACGATCAAAGACAGAACTGAGCTTACAGAAGAACCGAGGTTTCCAATTAAACTTCTAACGTTCTAGATACTTAGCCATTCAATTGTCTTCTACAAGTGTGAGTACTAGACCTGTGTTCTAAAAGTGAGTTCTAGACAAATGCCTTCTAGGAGTGAGTACTAGACAAATGCCTTCTAAAAGTGAGTGCTAGACAAATGCCTTCTAGAAGTGAATCCTAGACATGTCTTCTAAAAGTGAGTTCTAGACAATTGTCTTCTAGAAGTGAGTCCTAGACAAATGTTTTCTAAGAGTGAGTACTAGACAAATGCCTTTGAGAAGTGTGAGTACTAGACAAATGTCTTCTAAAAGTGAGTACTAGACAAATGCCTTTGAGAAGTGTGAGTTCTAGACAAATGTCTTCTAGAAGTGAGTCCTAGACAAATGTCTTCTAGAAGTGAGATCTAGACAAATGTCTTCTAGAAGTGAGATCTAGACAAATGTCTTCTAGAAGTATGAGTACTAGCCAAATGACTTTTAGAGTTTTGAGTTCTAGCTAAATGTATCCTTAACTATCGAGTACTAGCCAAATATCTACTAGGAATATTGAATATTAGACATATGTCTTCTGGAGCTATGAATTACAACACAAGACAAGTGTAGAACTATGGATTAACAGTCAAACAACTTCAACAAACAACTGGAAGAATGAGTTTTAGAATAATGAAACTCCTGACCAATCATGTTCTACAATGACCTACCAGCCAATCCCATTCTAGAACATAGACGATGATACATGTTCTCCTGGCCAATCCATGTAAGAGAAGGGCAGGGTCTGACATAATTTGGTTGGGTAAAAAAGGGCATGTGTTGAAAGGCCGGCACAGACAAACGTCCGTTAGAAAACAGAGGAGGAAAAAACCAGCGGCTCCACAGGAGTGAAATTCATTTCCTCGCTCTTTGCTGTGAACTAAAAATACATTTCAGCTCTTAGTGCTGGTCATTGTTGTCTGGAAACTGGGAAACTTACTCAAAGGACAATAATGTTTGCAAATTGTTATAATTCCATGAAGCGATGTGTGTTGGACTGAGCACGTGTAGAGGTTCTCTAAGGTTGAACGTCGAAAACATTGGTTCCTAAAATGACTTCTAATTTTGGAAGGATCTTTCGACCCTGTTCAACCAGTAACGCTCGGGTCAAGCATAGCGAGGAGTCTGCTTTGCCCTGCATGGTATTCAGTAAAAATGGGAAATTAAAGAAGCCAACATGCTTTTAAAGAACAAAGACACATTTGGCATTTCCTCCAGTGGGTCTTGAGGTAGCTGGACAAACGTCACGTTGGACGGAGTGTGTGAGGTAGTCTGCACGTAGCCTGCACTCCATTGGAGGTGGTGTCCCCCAATTGCCCCCCAAGCCCCCAGGAGGGGTCAATAACAGGAAGTGATACTCTATGCGGGTGTCTGTGCTGCGCTGCCTTCAACACATTGAAACAAAAGCGCTGGAGGGGGAGGTTTTGTTTGGTGCGTTCGGTCGAGGGCTTCAGCCACGTGCTGGTACTCTGCTGGACGTTTGCGCTCAGCGATGACTCACGCTTGTAATTATGATATTTTTGTCCCTGCAGAGTCGTTAACTCTTACAAACTGAGATTCACACTTTGTGGGCAGTTACATGCCATTGTCTACGGCTCGTAATTCAGAATCAGAGTCACCTACAGCGAGTAATCCGGCTCGGAAAACAACTAAAATTCCCCCGTTTCCATCAGAATCCCAGTTAAAATACCTGAGGACCTTCCAGTGCATGTTTACTGCTCGGTCCACATGTACATGTTCAACCTGCATACAGACTCTGACTGATCAGAGAGAGGGGGCGGGGCTGATGCTCAACCTGCATACAGACTCTGACTGATCAGAGAGAGGGGGTGGGGCTAATGACATCACTGACCCAGATACTGGGTTATAAATGACAAATTTCAGAATACGTTTTAGTCCTTATACACAAGAACAAGAGAATTTAACCTACCATAGAAACATCCACAGCTACAGTATAGAATTATCTTGAGGTTCTAGAATAAAACATTTTATTCCATCATGCCAAGAATAAAGACACACACAGGCTGTCAATTCAATGAAGCAGGACTGTAAAGGTATTGAGACACCCACACTTACAGGGTGTTAAAACAGCTTCTGTTGGAGTTACTGTCTCTACTGTCCAAGCAGGACTTTCTACTAGATTGTGGAGCATTGCTTTGAGGATTTGGTTGCATTCAGCAACAGGAGCGAGTGAGGTCAGGATGTTGGATGAACACCACCTCACCTCTTCCCCAAAAGTACTGGATGGAGCTCCATCATTCCAGAGAACACAGGTCCACTGCTCCTCAGCTCAATGCCTCTAGTCCACACCTGGCATTAGATGTTTCTGATCAAGTGTCCAGTGAGAGGAGGCACAAGTTGGGTGTTTCTAATAAAGTGGCCAGTGAGTGGAAGCACAAGGGAGGTGCTTCTATTAAACACATGATAAGTGGTCACTACAGTCAGCTCTCTTTAGTGTACGTCCACCGTTGTGCTGGACATGTTCGGCCCTACTGAAGCTTTAAAATGGAATGGTGGACTTTAGATTCGGTAGCGATCAGCTTATATGTAACGATGCCTGGGTCATTAAATTCAGATCTGTTCAGGGCATCGCTGCTGCAGTTGTGGAAAGACTCATAACACTGTATTGCAGAGCGCAAATCTTTTGGATGTGCTCTCAATAAAACCGTATTGCGCCGTAGATCAACGGAATGGGGTCTATTACATGGCGCTGGTTGCACTTTATTGTGATATTGTGTCAAGAAGTCATTCTCCTGGTTGTGAAAGTGACATTTTGCATTCTCTATGCACATCTTTTTCCTATGAAAGTCTCTCTCTCAAATGATTTAGGATCGCACCGAGTTTTATGTCATCACCCACAAATACACTTTTCCCTCGGATGCCACAGACGTACCTCTTCGGTTCTCTCACAAAGCGTTTCAGTGGTTCTTGGAGGTAAATGATATTTGTGAATGTCAGGAACTGAAGATCCTTCACACTGTGTTAAACATCTGTGGTTATTAAAACTGCTTGTCCAAGCCCAGAACCCTTCTGAATAGAAATCAAATTTGTTCTTTACTTTGTAACAATAGTAGAACCCTTTTTGGTGCTACATAGAACCATAGAAGTTTCTTCAAGGGATTAAAGCTTGATCGATTAATCATTAAATCATCCTATTGCATTGGAGTTGAAGAGGTTCCTAATGGTGTCCTGTGATGATCCATCCCATGCAGCATGAATGTTCTCACTCGGTTCTGCAGATGGTGCGGTAGGGGTTGATAGAGCGTCCAATAGCATCCACACGTTTTCAATCCGGGACATGTCTGGAGGTGAGACCGACCACGGTGTAGTATCTGTGTCTTCAAGGGGAGACCTTGAGACGGCAGCAGTGTGTGGAATAGAGCGTCATCCTGTGGAATAGAGCACCGGAGTGCGTGTTCAGAAAAGGTAGAACCACTGGTTGCAGAACCTCATTAATGTAACATTGGTCTGTTAAAGTGTCTGCAATGAAGACCAAAGATGATCTGGCAAAATTGCACCCGTACATGGTTGGTTGCATGGTGCCTCCCCACACGGATTCATTGGACGTCTCCACCAAGACAAAAGTGGGACTCACACAGACAGCCTCCTCCAAAGTCCTGTCCTCCAGTGGTCTAATCATCTGCATCCAGTATTCTAACGTGTTCTGTTACATTTGTCACATTTAGTTGCAGAGAAAACCCCACTTTTTTCACTTTTCCTAAAGTGTCTCCAAGATGGGAAAAACTGTACCTCCAGGGTGCAAAGATTGTCTCATTTTTGACAGTTCTAAAGTCATTTTCATTCCCCAAAATCAATAGAAATAGAAAATTCCATTGATAATCATTATGTTTCACGAACAGTGTTTAGAAGACGTTCCTTAAGTGGTACGTGTTTAGTTATATAACATCCATCTCTCAGTATAATTATAATGAAGATCAAATATCTATACGTTTAAATATGTTTAAAACCACAAAGGTTTGTTTTTTTGTGGCTGATTTTGTTTTTCTCTCAATGTCTGTGTTAAATTACAGAATTACTGATGAGCTTTCAGTGCGAGCGGAGTTACATGCTGTTGAAAAGCAACAATGCTCTTAAAATGTCATTAAAGCCGAATGTGTTCTTCATCGCCGACTGTTCCTAATCAAGTCCCAGAAGGACGCATCCTGATCCGCTTCGGAGAACGATTTCTTCTTCCTTTTCCTGGTCAGAGGTGGCCAGGTCAGCACTCCTTTGAGGATAATCCGGATACCTGTTGGAAAGTGTTTTTCAGGCTGGGAGGAAGCCTCCTGCATGAAGCGTCAGGCACAGGAAGGCCGCAAATGTGTGATGGCTTGAAGAAAGCATTTCCAATGACACGCGCATGTTTTGATTGGTGTCTGGACGGGTTCTCGGCGCTCTGTGAACACAGTGCTCTTGGAGGCGCTGTAGTAAACAGTGGCATCCTGGCCTTTGGAGGCAGCTGAAACAGCTTCTGTTGAAGCTACTGGACATGTTTGATTGCATGGCGAGTGGACACGGTGAACTTGTGACCTGTGGCTTTGATGTGTGCAGTGTTTATTTTGCTCCTTTTCATCTGTTCCATCTGTCTGGTAAACAGTCCTCGGAGGTAGCAACAAAAAAAAAAAAAGAGAGAGAAAAGAAAGGGAAAAGAAAGGAAACACTGACTACATTGTTTGGTCTGACAACCTGGAATGTAGCTGTTCTCTGTTCTGACGCTTTATTAACGTCACCGGCGTCCTGTCACACATCCTGCAAGCTTTCAACCCTTTTCTCCACCAGGGGGCATTAATGATTCACAGTGCGGTTCACTGTTCCTGGTGGGATTTTTCTCATTTTCACCATGAAGACCATAAAACACCTCTATAAACACATAAGCCTACTCCCATATACAGCATATAGAGTCCCATAGGCCACCACGTCACTGATTAACTACACAAGGCCCTTAATCTTTACAACTCCATGTTTTGATCTACTTTTTCTTGTTGTTGTTGTTGTTGTTGTTTATGTTGTTTTGCTTATAAAGGCTAAAACCTTTACATCTCAGGATGTTGGAAAGGAATCATCCCCAGTGTTTTGGAGCTGAAAATGCAATAATTGTAATGACTTATTTGTAATGATTCTAATGACAAAGATAGTTATGCGTTTTTCAAAATGCTTGACTGGGGTCCAAATCAAATGAAAACAACATGTATATCATTTATTATTTTTGTTATTTATGTATGTATCAGTATTATCCCGTCTCAGGACTTTTATTCTGAAATTTGAAAGGGAAAGAGCGCAAACAGCCCCTCCCTTCTTACTTGTCTCTATAACCCAATATCTAGGTCAGTGATGTCATTAGCCCCGCCTCCTCCCTCTGATCAGTCAGAGTCTGTATGCAGGTTGAGCGTGTTCATGTGGACAGAGCAGTAAACATGCACTGGAAGCTCTTTGGGCATCTAAACTGGGATTTAATTCAGCTGGAAACGAGTGAATTTCTGCTGTTTTCTGAGCTGAATTACTGACTGATAATTCATCAAATAACGAGAGGACCGTGGTCAGATGGGGGTAAGTCTTGTAATTTGTTATGATATGTGTATCTTGCTTGTAGGTTACTCTGATCCTGAGCAAAGAAGCCTACAAACAGCATGTAACTGACCTCAAAGGGTGGATCTCCACTTATTTGCTACAATAAACAGTTGTGAACTGAAGAACCTTCGGAACCAGAGCTTTTCTCTTATTATATTGTCTGTCCTGAGCCACACGACCAAGAATATACCAAAAATATTAATCACCAGTTAATTCTTATGCAAGAATCTTCCATATTCCTAATGGAATGGCCTTACGATTGGAGCTGTCCAGTGAAGAGTTACCACCAAAGTGAAGGACAATATATATTTTACACTGTCTGGAAGAATCATTCCCAAATAATGAAGCTTATAGGGCAGAGGTCTATTTAAGAGCTCATTATATTAGTTCGGTGGGGCACCCTAAGGGGCTCCGAGGACTTTTGAGAAGGCCTAATGATTTCTATAATTTAGTTCCTTTTTATTCAGTAGAAGTACACTTGTTTTTAAACTGCACAAGGTTACTGTGATAGTCGTCTTCAATTATTAACATCTATTATAATCATCTTCTCAGTGGATCCACGTCTATGTGTAGATGAGAGATGCAGCTAAACATGCTCTCCGTTTGGATTCTCCAAAGGACTTCACTGGTGGAACTGAAGGTAGATTCACATCCCACATAATTAGTCAGTGAACGTTAAGATTAGTCCTCTTCAGTGATTATATACAGTGCAAGTCAAAAGTTTGGGCACACCTTTCACATTCTGCACCAAATCATTCCCTTAAACAGAGCAATGGAAGCTAAGAGCACGATATCAGTGGTGAGATGTTTGCTGGTTTTACTGGAAGGTGATCAGGTGGTGTCTTAACATGTTTTGGCTTTAATGAAATGTTTGGATGTTCGGGAATCAGTGTGGATGATAAACCAGTGTAATAAAAAATGTAATATTGTGGAAAACAAAAATTATAATATAATTATACCATAACGTTTTTTGAGCTGCACTAGTTCATCATCGCTGTCCAGTGAAGACCATACATCTCCAAAATGGTGACTTTACAGGAGATGGACAAAATATTCAAAACTTTGAATGGAAGTCAGTGTAAAATAAGAGTGATTAAATTTTAGTTCATTTCTATTGGTCTGTTTTATAGTGTAAACACAGTGTAAAGAGCCCACATCATTGGATATATGGACACACGGTACTGGCTGACAGGACAAAATCAAACAACATAAAACATAAGTGAGACGTAGAAGCAGCAGTGCCTTGAATATAAAGGATGACACTCTTTCCGGGGCAACCATGACAAATATTAAATGAAGGCAGGAAATGTCTGACTACAGTTACTTTCTGCTGTTTTCATTATTTTTAGCATTTCTTGTTGGTGCTGATGGTGCTGATTGATGGTGGTGTTTGTGTTTTTGTTGTTGGTGCTGGTTTTTGGGGTGTTTATGGTGGTGGTGGTTGCTGTCATGGTGCTGCTGGAGATGGCGTTATGGTTGTTGTGACCATGGTCTGAAGGTGTTTAAGACAAAAATAAAGACTGAAACAGAAATTAATCCAGTAACGTCTCTTTATTTGAGGCCATCAATAGCCTTACAAACTTCTGCGAATACATCGTCCACAGCCAGCTCTGAGTTAATCTGAGGGAAGAGAGAGAACACACACAGGTTAAAGAGCGACCAACGATATTAAAGCCCTGCTGAAAATAAACCCAGCCTGCTCAGCTCCGCTTGCGCAAGCTCATTGGCCAGCCTGCCTCTTGATCAGCATGTTTTAGCTGCTCTGTCACCCAGTTTACTAGGTTAGACAACCAGTATGACCATGACGGTGGTACATCTGCCAAGATGTTGCCATGGACACTCCATGGAAACCTTTGATTTTAACGTATTTAAACTGAATTGAACTATACTGAGAGATGAAATAACTAAACATGTCCAACTGAAGAAATGTCTCTAAAATCGTCTGAGGACAAAGCTAGGACACCTAGAATCAGAATCAGGTGCAGCACATCATCTGCAAATGATTAGTGCATTGGATTAGGACTTTAGAGGTTTTAAACTTCAGACATTAGTTTGGTTTGCTCTTGATTGTTGGAGTGGGATCACCACGGCCAGATCCAAAGAGCTCCCTGAGGCCTTGAGAAACAAGGTTGTAGATGCAGACGAGTCTGAGAAAGGGTTTAAAAAGATCTCAGAACAATTACAAATCAGTCGTCCCACCGTCCAGAACGTGGAGAACATTTAAAACTGACAACATGGCCAGATCAGTTTGGATGTTTTAAAGACATTTCGTCAGTTTTATGTCTTACGATAGTTCAAATGAAGATCAAATGACTGGACATCCTGCCCTCCAGGACTGAAGCTCTCCACCCTGGCTTAAAGGAATATCTTCAAATGCAGTGTGGGCTGTAAACTGACCTTCCTAACGATGCCGCGGCCCTCATAGAAGGCAATGACGGGTTCTGTAGCTTTGTAGTAAAGATCCAGGCGCTTCTTGATGGTTTCCTCATTGTCGTCAGCGCGGCCACTGGTCTCCCCGCGCTTCATCAATCTCTTCACCATGGTCTCGGATTTGGCATCAACGTACAGCAGCAGAGCGGGAGCTCCAATCTGAGGAACGCAGCAGAGGTCACAGAGGTCAGGGAAATAAATACAACAACTGAGGACAAAGATGTAGCTGCCTCAGTGAAACAGACTGAACAGACCTGGAACAGAATGGTCCATTATTATCTAGAAGGAGAATTTATATTAACCTTTAGAACCAATGTTTTCATAGTTTGACAGACTTTCATTCACCAAAGAATTAGGAAAGTATTTCTAGGAGACAGTCACACATATATTTTGACCAGTATTATCCCTTCTCAGGACTTTTATTCTGAAATTTGAACACTGCGTGAGCAAAAAAAAGGGAGCAAACAGCCCCTCCTTTCTTGTTTTTCTCTATAACACAATATCTGTGTAACTGTGAAAATTGGTCTTGAGTGTGGATCAGGAGCAGGACAGCTGGAGGGAATTTGTAATCAGGAGATTTCTTCATTCTTTATTCTATCATTCAAATGTTTCCCATTCTCTTCTCACCTTCTTTTCGAACTCCTCTCCCTGCTTGACCTCGCGGGGGTAGCCATCAATCAAGAAGCCCTTGGAGACATCAGCCTTGGCGATCATGGCATCCTTGATCATGTCCAGCACAGTGTCCTATAGAAAAGGATGAGAAAAATGTTCTGTAATGTTTGTATGATCCATATGTTCATTTTGACAGACTGTAATTCATAACAAGAAGCACAGGGGGCGCTCTATAATGGTCTATAATGTTCATATGATCCACACACTCCTTCTGACAGACTGTAATACACTACAGGAAGTGTAGGGGGCGCTCTATAACACTCTATAATGTTCATATGATCCGCACGCTCATTCTGACAGTCTGTAAGCGAGAGATTGTCATTTGTGGATGTAGTGTGGAGGCTTTGTGAGGATACTTCAGGGTGTGATTATTTGTTCTATGTTGAAGGTCAGTAAACAGAGACAGTGGGCAGAACAGTGGGCACATCTCACCAGAGGCACCAGCTCGCCCTTCTGCATGATGGCCTGGAGCTGTTTCCCCCTTTCAGTGCCAGAGGCCACCTCAGCACGGAGCAGGTCACCTGAGGACAGGTGAGTGTAGCCATACTTGGCAACAACTTTCTCACACTGGGTCCCCTTTCCAGAGCCGGGCCCACCTGAGGAGGACAGGTAAAAGGAGAACCTTTTTCATCTATGTCAAGAACTCTGGGCCTTATTCACCAAAATCTACCTGGAAATGTTCTTATGTTCATTCTTAAGAAACGTGGTAAGTCAGATTCCTGCTGTGTTTAGAGGGGATGATGGGATCCCATCGTCCTCTAAACCAATCAGATCCCACATGGGAAATATCAGGGACTGTCGGGACCTGGTGTAAAAACTGTGGACGTGGGTTTTAAGAAGCAATTTCTTCTTAAGGTGTTAAGCCCTTACGTTAAACAGCTGTTAATTTTCTATCAAATAAAGTGAATCATTTAAGGTGGAATATAAATGTAATGACACCTTAAATGTTACCGACCCCACCTGAGCTGTTCACACGTGATCCAGTTCGACCTGGTTAATTCAGTAATTCATTCCGAGCAGCTTGGGTTTGATGGTGGTGGATAAACCAGGCTGAAATACAGTTTGGCTTATTTGCATAATTGTGCTGTGAAACACTGTTAGTGGGACGAATCTGTCAGGCCTGCATTATAACCTGTCACCACAACACCCTCCCATGAAGAGAGGAGCACAAAAGCAGATAAACTGGTTCCATTAGTGCCGTCGCTGCTGGAGGCAGTGGAAAGTGCCGGAGCTGTTTTACACTCACCCACAACGAAGATGATCTTGGCATCTTTAATTTTGTCTGGAAAAGAGAGGAAAGAGGTTCATCGGTAGGTTCAGGGGTTCAGATCAAAGACTAGACCTAAGACCTTTCTATCTTGCATTTTAAAGTCCAGCTGGAAGTGTTACGGTTGCAGAGCTGTGGTCCTGCTCTGTCCTGATCACTGACCCTTTTCTGTCCTCGCAGGCTCCGTGGAGCTCCTCTGTAAAGTGGACATGCAGCCCATACCCATTTCAGCCCCTCAGTGAATCAGCTCCTACTTAGAACCTTGAACTGGTATTAGATGTTACCATGGCAGCCGTCCCTACCTACATTACAGAGCTGAAACACAACACAGACTCGTAACTCAGAGTGAACTCTGAGGAGATCTGACAAATTCCAATGATCATTTTTACTGGATTTATTATTGTTTTCACTTTATAAATTGTTGATTTATTAACCTTTAACTTTGTGAAAAAAAAAAAATATATATATATATATATATACAAATATATAAAAAAAGGTTTATACATCATAAATTCAACTAAACCTAGAGTTACTGCATCACAAAAATGTTCGTTTATTCTAAAGGTAAATTATCATTTTTTATATTTTATATTTAAATATTATATATAAAATGAAATATTTCATGCCTATATTATTGTACTGTTCATCTTTTCTGTTTATCAAATGATTCAAACACAATTAAATATTCAAATATCATCAATAAATAATAATAATAATAATAATAATAATAATAATAAATGTTATGTAAATAACTCATAATATAAATAATAAATAAATCATAGAAGAAAAAAACATGAATATAAATTATTGTTTACCATCCAAAATAAATTATGAAATTTGTTGGAATTTTTTTATGAAATTATGGAATTTGTTGAGAAATTGCCCTCAGATGAGGAAAGGTCAGGAGACCTGATGAGAGGAGAGCTTTTATGTCTCTCTTGTGGGTGCTCTGTTCCCATTCTCATCAGTCCCTCACCAGTCCCTCACCAGTCTGCTCACCTCTCTCACCAGTTTATTTCAGTTATGTGGTTAAAAACACGCATAGATGTCATAGAGGATGTTTATTTTGGGTCATTCGTTCAGTTCGTTATTCAAATAGGCCGAGGGGGCGCGGGGGGGGGGGGGGGGGCGCGGGGGGTACTTTATTGATAGATTTGATTTCATAACAATCCCATTGTTGCTTATTTGCTTAAAGGTAGGGATGTGACTATGTTTTATAAACTCCTCTGAGCATTTGGTGGAACTCATCAGTGATTAAAGAACTGCAGCTGCACATTTCATTCATTAATTCATTAGTGCACATTCGTAGTGTCGTTAATCCTGTAGAACTGAGACGAAGCAGCACATTTGAACACATTTGTGTGTGACTGTCTCATGACCCGGTTCTGACATGAACAGTGTCACAGTAGCCCAATCATAAGTGAATGGAAGTTCAGTGCATCTCAGGTCAGAGGTGGTCAGAGAGCCGTGACCAATATCTATCTATACACACTCATCTATATTTAAGTCGTCCTCAATTTTATTGTCCCCCAGTGGCCTTATTAGATTCTGGTCACTCCAGTCTGTGTCCGCGTTGAGTCGTTCACTAGGTTACATTTATTTGTTTGTTTGTTTTTAACCCTTTAAACTGTGAGTCCTCTGCTGCTGTACTGGACTGCCCTTTCCTCAGCAGACTGAAACTTCACCCTGATCAGCTGTGCAGGGGCGGCTGCAGTTTTACATTGTTGATGTAATACACCATTCTACCACATAAGAGAGCTGCCACAGAATTTACTGGATAGTCCTGTGGCTGGAACGACAGTCAGGTGTATGAACTGAGTAGTTCATCAAGGACAACTTCATATGGTCTCCTTTGGTCATAAAGAAGCAGAAGAATGATCAGCGGCTTGAAGCCACATTCTACATGCAGATGATAATATACCCCTTTATAATGATCTTTATTAAGAATGTGAGTTACCTGCCATGACGATCTCTTATGTTACGGATTTTCCTGTAAAAGAAAGAAAAATAACCACTGGTTATCCACTGGTCCCGTCACCGCTTACATAACAACCCACATTCATATCTGCAACCATCTTCTTCCTGGTGGATTTGGTTTATTTTTAGCGTGTCCTGGACTCTGCAGTGTGTGTAACCAAACCTGTCACATCAAGTGTCCAGTTTGACCATTACACAGCCATCTGTCGCTCAGAGAGCTGCAGAAAAGAGTGACACTGCTCTACAGTGTGTCTTCTCACACCTCACCACACTACTCACCTCCAACCCAAGGCTTCTCCACCAAACAGGAACTTCATTCTCACACACACAGAAACCCTTTGACTGTAAAAGTCCTGTCTTGCTTTGTGCTGGGTTTTGGACAGATAGTTTGTTTGGTAGTTGTCTGGAGTGGATTGATCTATTAATGGATTAATAGTTTGATTAAGTTGGTTGGTTGGTTGGTTGGTTGGTTGGTTGGTTGGTTGGTTGGTTGGATGAATTGATACGTTAACCAGTTGATTGGAGGTTGGTTTGTCTGTTGTATTAATAAATTGGCTGGTATGTTGGTTGCTGGATTAATATTAGATGATTGGTTGGCTCATTGGTGGATTGATAGATTGGTTGGTTAGTTGGTTAGTTGGTTGGTTGGTTGGTTGGTTGGTTGGTTGGTTAGTTTGGTTGGTTGGTAGATTGATGGAATTAACGGTTGATTGGAGGTTGGGTTGGTTGTTGGATTAATACATTTGCTGGTATGTTGGTCGCGTGGTATTAATATTAGATGATTGGTTGGATTGTTGATAGATTGATAGATTGGTTGGTTAGATGCTGGACTGTAATATTGGTTGTTTGGCCGGTTGGAGAATTGACAGACTGGTTGGTTGGTGAACTGAGAGATTGGTTGGTTGGTTGGTTGTTTGGTAAATTGATTTGGTGAGTGTGTGGGGCTGAGAGATTGGCTGGTTAGCGATTGCCTACTGCAATCACACTAATTAAGATGAAGGCGTTAAGCCAGAGTCCATATATATGGAAAGCGAAAATATGTAGCTTTCCTGTTTGTTCATCCTACAGATGAATAGTTCTGTCCATTAGGCTGATGTCTTAAAGGCACAGTAACTGCTTGGCTTGAACACAGGTTTTGAAGAAAACTGTCTTATGAGCAATTATGGACCATAAATCGACCAAAGCATTATGAAGTGAACTAAGGAGAAAAATGAAATGCCATAGAATAAAATTCTGCACATTTTAATAAAACGCTGAAGTGAAAAACAGCTGATTCAGACACACCCATACACACACTCACACACACACACACACACCCAACAGCAGGCCCCGCATACACACTTCCTCTCATTTACATTCAGCACATACTGACATACTGACAGTATGCAGCACAGTCTGCTCAGCAAAAAACAGTGTTTTCATTAAGTGTGCATGCGTGTGTGTGTGTGTGTGTGTGTGTGTGTGTCTGTGTGTGTGTGTGTCTGTGTGTGTGTGTGTGTGTGTGTGTGTGTGTGTGTGTGTGTGTGTGTGTGTGTGTGTGTGTGTCTGTGTGTGTGTGTGTCTGTGTGTGTCTGTGTGTGTGTGTGTGTGTGTGTGTGTGTGTGTGTGTTCCTGCTCTAGTCTTACCGGTGGAGAATCTGGGCTGGATGTATGTGTGTGTGCAGGACGAGATGGCGGGGTAAGCGGCTCCTGTGGCTACATGCCTGGGTCACGTGACCCACACTTCGCTATCGTTTATTAATAAATGCAGGGCTGAGAAGTGTGACTTCACGGTCAATGTTAGAAAGTTAAGAGCAGAAGGGTAATGAAGGGAATATGTGTGTTTGAAGGCTATAAACTGAGCTTTAATGCAAAAAAAGCTCATTTTCTTAAACTTATATGAACCTTCAGGTCATTGGACTTTTGAAGTCCTCCGTCCTGCAACTCTAGAACTGACCACTATTGAACTATTTGTGTGACCATGCACTCCAATCTGCTTTAGGAATTCTTTAGATTAGATTCATTCTAAATCCAAGCCTGAATTTTTCATAGTAGATGCCAAACAGCATTAAGCGTTTGGCTAAATCTAGTCGTAAGTGCCAGCATTTATCCCTCGGTCTGGGATGTTGACATATTATTTTCTAGTAATTGAAAAAAAAATCTCATCAAATCAGTGGCTGGAATGTGCTCATCTCTGAAGGCATGGGCTGCTCATTAAGCAGTATTAATCATGATGATTTCTGTTTCTACTGTTAATTATTCACTGTATTATTAATTATTCACTATCAGTGGGTTTCAGGATCACTGTGAATTAATTCTGTAATACAAAAGATTATTCAGCATCTACTGTGGATGGAGTCACATATCCACTGTGAGTCTCACTGATATTCATTAACTACTATCAATTACTGTGAATTGCTCTGTATCCAGTATGAAATATTCACTGATTTCAGTATTTTCTGAAAAACTGATCCATAATTGTTTCCTCCACTATGATTTCCCCATTATGAATTATTCAATATACATTGTTGTTTATTTAAAAAGTTTACATTGAAGTAATTAAGTGTGAATCTATTATGATTTTTCCTTTTCGAATTTCACACTATAGTTATTGAGAATCTACTGTTAAATATACAGTATCCACTATATGATTATTCAGTATCCACTATAGTTATTCGAGGTACCTGCTATAATTTCTGAGAATCTGCTGTTAAATAGACGAAGTATCACTATGATTTTCAACATCACCGATTTATTCAGTAGCCACTACAAAATATTTGAATCTATTACTGATTATTCAGTATCACTATGAATTTCCCAGTGTCACTATGAGCAGTAGAATAATGTACATGATCTTTAATAGTGGAATTTTTGGTAGAAAAGTGTGTGGATGTTAGTGTGTGTGCTGCCACGCCCTTGTTTGTGAATAGGGGTGTGTGTGAGTGCAGCTGTTTCTTAAGCAAATATATGAACTGGGCAGACAACATCAAATCACCTGACAGCGATAGAATTTGCTCAATGGCCTTGCCTGCATATGGGTTAGTATAAAATTTTCAATTTCATTCAGATGAACTGAAAATAGTGAAAATAATATTTTCAAAAATTGAATTATTGTATAAATACAATGGGATTGTTTATATATAAGAGAAAGAATAGAATAGAACTTTATTGATCCCTTGGGAGGGGGTTCCTTCCAGAAATTAAAGGAACATATATATATATATATATATAATGTAACATAATTAATTCATTGATATTTTGTCAAGTTCACGTATGAGCACTCTAGGTCCACTAGGCCCTAGAAACAGATCTTCTGGGGTTGCTGGAGGGTTGGTGGATTTATGATTTTTACATTCCTCAATCATCTCTCCAGCATAGGAGATTTATGTAGCCTCTAGTGACCCTCGCTCTTTCCAAATGTCACCCAAGTGCCTGATTCAGCACCAGCCACTTTGGGCTGCCCACCGTGGCCAAGTATGGTGCCCCTGAAACCTTCTTGGCATGCGAGGCAGTTACACTTCAAGGCCCAAGACCACTTATGCCGGATAACTACTCTAATGGACATGTGCAGCAAATGGCACCTTCAGGAGCATATATATGACATAATGACGTGCTGAGAAGAAGTGATGCATTAGTTGCTGCATTTAAATGTGTACATAAATAAAATATTGGTTTTACTGTAATTCATTCTTGCATCTGTGAAATTGCTACTTTAAAGGAGAACGTTTAATGTTTTTATGTTTATGAGATTTCCTATCAATATATTCACAATGAAATGTTTATATACAGCGTAAAAGGCAGCAGGTGTTTTCAAATGCAGCACAAATATATATATATATATATATATATATATATATATATATATATATATATATATATATATATACTGAACCAGTTACACATTATACAGCACAGGCCAAAAGTTTGGACACACCTTCTCATTCTCAGTTTTCTGTATTTTCATGACTATTTACGTTGTAGATGTGAAACTATGAATAGTTTTCTTGATGTGTAGTTTTGTACTTAACAAAAAAGTGTTTTATGTTCTAGTTTCTTTAAAATAGCCACCCTTTGCTCTGAATACTGCTTTGCACACTCTTGGGAGTACTCTCCAGTGAGCTTCAGGAGGCCGTCTGCGTGAACTGGTTTATCAACAGTCTTGAAGGAGTTCAGGGTGGCTCATTGAAGAATGCCAAGCAGTAATCAGAGCACAAAGTCAATATTTGAAACTAGAATGCAAAACATGTTTTCAGTTATTTCACCTTTTTTCTGTTCAGTACCAAACTCCGTAGCCGAACTGGATTTCATCAGACATGATGCCTTCAGTGAGAATCTGCAATGTAAACG
Organism: Acestrorhynchus altus; assembly: GCA_034509495.1. Classification (NCBI taxonomy): domain Eukaryota; kingdom Metazoa; phylum Chordata; class Actinopteri; order Characiformes; family Acestrorhynchidae; genus Acestrorhynchus; species Acestrorhynchus altus. Next base: position 1,315,663 of record CM067511.1, on the reverse strand, counting down.
GTCATTAATACAAGCTTTATTAATCGAAGGTGTTAATCTAACGTTAATACTGAACTGAACCTGTTACTGCGTTATATGAATTTGAACCTGTTACATTACTAATCTGGTCACAGTAGAGACCAAGCAGTGGGAATGAAGTTCGGGACATGAAGTACTGCAACTTGAGCATGGCTGCAGCGCAGTTTGTAGATTTTTCTGTTAAAGCCTTTCTAAACCCGGACCCGGCTCCATCAGCGGCAGTTCAGAGGGCCCGTCTCCTGCTGTCATGGGATACACTTTTCCCCACATTACCACTCCCATTCCTGAGTTACATTACACAACTGTGAAATGCTAAACCCTGACTAAAATTTGATGAGCATTCTGGCTGTACCAGCTCCGCGAATGATTGTAGGTGCCTTTACACTAATGCCGCTCTGAAGCCACTTCACCACACCTCAGCAGGAGCAGACACTCGCTCCCTCACCGGTCGAGATTCTTCTTCATCTTTCGGCTGCTCCCTTTAGGAGTCGCCTTAGCGGATCATCACATTAATGATCCGCATTATCGTTTGGGTTATAACGATATGCCCTTCCTGACGCAACCCTCAGCGTTTATGGGCTTAGGACCGGCACCAGGCGTGCACAAACACACCTAATAGCTGGTTCAAGATCTAAAACTGCAATGTCATGAATGCACAACTAAAGTAAGCGACACACATCTGATGGTGGGTTGTTTAATATATAAAAAAATAATAATGGTCCTTGCAGCAATGTGTGTGACAAACAGTCGTTCTAAATAATAAGACTATATGAGTAGCGTCTCTGCCAAGCACAACCCATCAGTAAAAACTATGATCATAAAAAGAAGCGAACTAAGACCTATACAGCCTCTATTTGTACACCTTCTGTTCTGTGGCGTCATCTATGAAATTAGCATAGCATTGTAATGGGACAGAGACTGTCTCAGGCCAGGTTATTACTAGTCAGAAATGAGATGACGTCATCATTAAGAAGCATGGCCGAGCTAATAAGCAACAGGGGGTTTCTGCTCGGGTTGTGGGAACTACTGCTTTAATGTTCACACAGTCTTCTTCGAAAGTGTCAGATGATCCTGTAGAGGAAAGCCTCCACGGCTCCTTCGGCCATGCAGTGCCGCTAAAAAAGCCTCCCTTCTCCCATGGCTGTCCGCACATGCCACGGCCACCCGAGTGCAAGACATGACCTCATGGGCCTCTAAGCTTACTGCCTTGGACAGCTGGAGTCACCATGTCTATAAAAGCCTTTATAGCAAACTGGTTACACTGGTTGACTAGGATAGGGAACGTTTTGGTTTGAGTTTGGCGGTTCAGCTGGTCAACCAGCATGACCAATCTGTATACGAAACTATTCAACATATGTGAGCCAAGCTTGCTGACCAGTATGGTCTGTCTGGAAGTGATCCTGATTAACCAGCACATTTTACCTGAATGACCACCCTTCTGGAACATCCAACTCATGACCACCTTCTGCTGTTAGTTAGTTTCAGGTGGTCTAAACTTCAGACTCTTTAGTGGTAAAGGTGGATGAAAAGCTGGTCATCCAAATGAAAACATTGACAGTGAACCACCTCTTGACCAGTATAGTGTATGCTGTATTTAACTGTGGTCATGCTGGTATGCTGGTCATGCTGGATGACTAGCTCTATATGGCTGGTCATGCTGGTCAACCAGTGTTGTCTTTCTGGTCTTGCTGGTCAATGAACTTGGTCTTGCTGATTGTGCTGGCCATCCAGCTTGATTTTGCTTTGGTCATGATGGTCAACTGGCGAATCCAGCTGGTCATGTTGGTGAGACAATTTGCTCAAGCTGAATAATGCTACTCAACTACTTTTCTCAAGCTGGTCATGCTGGTCAATAAAGCAGTGTGATTGAAATGCTCCTTGACCAGCTTGATTTTGCTGGTCACACTGGTAAGCCAGCTTGCTCAAACTGGTCATGGTACTCAACTACTTGGGTTAAGCTGGTCATGCTGGTCAGTCAGATTGGTGAAGAGGGTCATACTGGTCCACCAGCTCAGTCAAGATGGTCATGCTGGTCAGCCAGCTTGGTCCAGCTGGTGTTGCTATCAAGCTGGTCATGCTGGTCAATAAGCTTGATTTTTGCTCCCTCTATGCTGATTGACTAGTTTCATCTTGCTGGTCACAGTGGTCAGCCAGCTTGGTCAGCTGGTCACAGTGGTCAGCCAGCTAGGTATAGCTGGTCATGTTGGTAGATCACCTTGGTCCAGGTCATGCTGGACCACCAGCTGGACATTGTGGTCAGCCAGCTTGGTCATTGTGGTTGATCATCTTGGTCATTTCTCATTGTGATCCACACACATGTCCAGATCTGATAAATTTCACACTTCTCTGCAGTAATCCGTTTCCATAGCAGCAAGAGGCAATAAAGGGCCGTGCGCCTTTAAGAGGGGTGGGGGGTAGTGACGTAAGTGCAGGACGGAAGGCTTTGTTTACAAGCCCGACCTGGATCAGTGCGCGCTGACGTTTCCATGGACACGCTGACCCTGATTCACGTGCGCACTGGACAGATGGTCCTGCAGTGTCTCTGACCCTTGTGCACGTGACACCCCATCCTATACTGTACACAAGTATTATCAATATACATATATATATATATATATATATATATATATATATATATATATATATATATATATATATATATATATATATGTACATACATACATACATACACACAGTATCTCTGTTTATATATCTATAGTATAGAACACTACTCGTATATACCCACACATGCTATATAGGCTGTGTATACAACATATACAGTATATACATGTAGTGTATACACCATTTAGACCATCTCTTATACAGTATATACATGTAGTGTATACACCATTTAGACCATCTCTTATGTATTGTATATATATATATATATATGTAGTGTATCCAGCATGTTCAGTGTTCAGTTCAGTAATGTACATATGAAGTGTATACGAGGTATACAGTATATTTGGTACAGTATATATTTATATACACAGTATATAGAGTAACCCATCCTTGTGCACCCTATACACATATATACACATACTATGGTATATATATGCAGTGTGTACAGTGCATACACACTCTCTCAGAATAAGCTCAACTCATTCCCTTTTCTGCTGCTCTCTGCGTCCTCTATACTGACCTCTCTCTCTTCTGGCTGGGTTCGTGTCCAGTGAAGGCTGTCCCTGTCCTGCTTCCTCTCAGTCTGAGTGACCCCTGCTGCAAGGCAATCTCCCTCTACCACACAAGCCTTTATATAGAGCAGTGACGGCTCAGCCTCTCGCAGTGCATGCTGGGGAAGAACAGAGTGGGGAGGGTTTAGGGTGGTGAAGGAATCCGTTTTGGTTAGTCAGAGAAGAGGAACGAGAGAGGCTGGCACTGAGAGAGAGGGAAGGAAGGAGGGAGGATCCATTAAGGCTTCCCCCGGTTATCTGATATGTACTAGAATTGCACAGTAATATAATTCATGTTCTGTTATGTTGCTGGGTTCCACCTGCTTCAGCTCCTTCCACAACATTGCTATTGGATTAAGGTCAGGACTCATTAACAATTCATCGTCAACCATTATTTAGTAGAATGACTTGTGTGCTTAGGGTCGTTGTCTTTCTGCATGACTCACATTCTCTTGATATGCAGCTCACAGTCCGATGTCCTGACATTGTCCTTTAGAATTTGCTGGTATTATTCAGAATTTATTGTTCCATCAATTAAGGCAAGGCCCCCTAGGCCAGATGCAGCATATCAGACCATGATACTACCAACACCATGTTTCACAGATGGCATGAGGTATTTGTTAGAACGCAGCTCTCTTAGGTCTTACTGGTATTTTGACCTTTTGTCTTCTTCTGCCGTCACCCATGTTTTTGGACTGTTCTTTCATTATTAAAGCCACTTCTCTATCTTACATCCGTAAGCGCCTGGTTTGTCTGTCCAGTGTTCCAGCCTGCAGCTTCTGGGATATCAGCAAAGGTGAGAAACACACTGTCTACACTGTCTGCGCTGTCTGCGCTGTCTGCAGTTCTGAGCTGCTAGATCAGTGGACTGGCCTGCACAGAGGGTAACTGATAATCCTCGTAAGCCAAATGAGCAGTTAATTGCAGTACTGTAAAACTTCCCTATCTTGCCTTCACACACAAGCTCTGTTTCCTTCCTGTCATCTTTTCTTGACGTCTCACTTTCTCACGCATGCATTCGCTTCTCTCTGATTGGTTCTCTGTTATGGTGGAAATAAAATACTGTAAATACAGTAAATACATACTGTAGCAGCATACTAGAAACCATCCTATTACTTGTACTTTGTTAATTATACATTACTACTAAATAATTCATTGTACAATTACCTGGGATTGGAGTCATAAAGTGGCCAGTGAGTGGAAGTAGAAGGGGGTGTTTCTAATAAAGTGGCCAGTGAGTGGAAGCAGAAGGTGGGTGTTTCTAATAAAGTGGCAAGTGAGTGGAAACAGACGGTCGATATATCGTTTTCAGTAACAAAACAGGACGAGGTGCTGACAGTGTTCTCATAAACATTTTATTAAAACAGTGGACGATCATGTCCACACACAGAAAATAAATACAAAAATGAACATTATGGCAATGACCTTTCAATAGCGTACCGTATCGCATTTGACCAACTGTTAATATCTCATATTAATTATATTTATTGTTAAAATCATCCATTAGGAATAGGAAGAATTAGAGTTTGCACTCAAACTAGTTGTAAAACATACTACGGTTGTGTATACTGTACTCATCTCAGCCCCATGATAAAGAATGACCAATTATATGATTGTGGAATTATATAGTTATGTAAAAATGACATTTATATTAAAAACATTTCAAAGCTTATTTAATTACTGGGAATCAGTCATTTGTAAACTTTCTCAACCATTCAAATCAACCAGAAAGCTGAAGCTCATCAGCTGTGGGACTTTAAAATTGTAATTATATAATATATAAACCTTTTATCATTTTTTTATCATGACAAAATTTGCCAAAATATCAGATTTCACTGACCAATAGAAATGCTCCAAAATGCTCCTTTAGAAATCCATACATTTGTCCCATTTCAGACATACAAGGTTTTTCCGTGCTATCCTCGTCTTCCAATACTGTCATTTTAGGTTCACCGGGACAGTGAAGACTGTCCAAACCAGGCCCTTAAATCAGATTATTGTGGGGCGTATAGAAAATGAAATTAAATTCCAAACCGAATGACCACACGTCCACAGAGGATCTGTCGCATTTACACAATTAAAAAAGTGCTTCATCTCATCGGTCTTGGAGCACTGAGTTCTACCAGCATTGCATCACTGAGGCTAAAACAGCAGCTGACTTTCATACACAGAACCACAGGGTGGCAGTGTGTTAAAAGTGTGCTCACTGTTGGACCGTCCCAGAGGGTCCAGGGAATGAATATTTTGCACCTTCAGCCCAGTTCTCACTCATCTGATGAGAGAATGCAGTCTGATCTATGTCATTCGTCTACTTTTTGAACAGTAGATGGAGGTGATTGGGCTTCCACATGCAGAGCTCACCATTTTTTGTTTGTTTATTTGTTTGTTTGTTTGTTTGTTTTAACACGTCTGAAGGCCCTAGATGAAACCCTACCTGGAGGCCCACTCTCTCTACATTTGCAATATTCTATAATCAGAAATTAATTAAAAGAATCATACTTGCACTTACACTTTTTAAGATGTTTTTTATTTTATTTATTTATTTATTTACTTTTGGTTATAAAGAGTAAAAAAAACACTTTATGTCTCAGAAATGTTGGAAATTGATCTTCTAGAGTGTTTTTGACAATCTGAAGGTCCCTTGTTATTTTTGTTATTGATGTATGTACCAGTATTATCCCTTTTCAGGACTTTTATTCTGAAATTTGTAACTTATAACCCAATATCTGGGTCAGGATCAGCCCCGCCCCCTCTCTCTGAACAGTCAGAGTCTGTATGCAGGTTGCGCATCAGCCCCGCCCCCTCTCTCTGATCAGTCAGAGTCTGTATGCAGGTTGAGCATCAGCCCCGCCCCCTCTCTCTGATCAGTCAGAGTCTGTATGCAGGTTGAGCATCAGCCCCATCAGCGTGTACCCTGTCTTAGGGGTCTTTCTGCCAATATTTCCAGAAAGAAGTGGATAGAAGGTGGGTGGTGGATGTTGTGATCTTCATTTTCTGCTAAAACCAATACAAAAATCATCTGAAACTGGGCCTCAAGTGGTTTGTTGGCCATAAGCGGTTACAAATATCATTTAGTCCAGAGGTCTTCAGAGATCTGAACCTTGAGTCCAGTTTCCAGCCCTGGACTCTGTAACCCTTGGCAGGTGTTACGCAACATGGCCAGTTGATTACATTAACTGACCCCTAAACTTCTGTAACTTTCAGCGAGAAATAATTCTGGAATCTGGATTGAATCCAGATGTGAAGAGCTGGGAAACTGCCTTCTCTATATTAATACTTCAGGTTTAAAGCTGTGCATTATTTTATTATTAACAATAAAAAATACACTCATTGTCAAAAGACGAGTTGCACAAATAGCTGCACCCAGAAGGACGTGTGGGATTGCAGTGCTGATGGGAAAGAAGATGAAGGTGATCAGGATCAATATCTGATCTGATCAATATTTATTGATCTACTCATACAGAAGTGGTGTCTCTCAGTACGGCGTCGGGTTTAACGTAACACGCCAGACGTCTCTGCATGGAGGTGTAGAGGTTCCTAATGGTGTCCTGTGATGATCCATCCCATGCAGCTTGAATGTTCTCACTCAGTTCTGCAGATGGTGTGGTAGGGGTGGAGTGTTGATAGAGCGTCCAATAGCATCCCACACATTTGTGTCTTCAAGGCGAGATCTTGAGACGGCAGCAGTATATGGACAAGCGTCATCCTGTTGGAATAGAGCACCGGAGTGTGTTCAGAGAAGGCAGAACCACTGGTTGCAGGACTTCGGTGTAATGAAGACCAAAGGGGATCTCCTCACTGATTTGTTGCTCGTCTCCAAAAAGTCATACGTGGGACTCGTCACTGAAAATGTTCATAACAGTCTGGCACGATTCACTGGGGGCAGTTATTTATTTGACGATGAGTGTATTTTATAAGGATTGACAAACAGAATCCACCAGTCTAGAACGTTCTGTGTTGTCCAATGAAGGCTGACACTCCACCTGTTAGTTAGTTAAGCACTTTTCTGGAAAGCCAGGGTCAGTGCAAGGGTCAGCCACACTATGGCCCCCCTGCAGCAAAGAGCGTTAAGTACCTTGCTAAAGTGCCCACCATTGGCAGAATAGCAGATGCAGGTATCGAATCCACGACCCTGCAGTCAATAACTGAGCACACTAACTTCTGACCACCCTGACCCATCAGAAGATGAGGTGGGATCCATATTCGGGTTGTTTAAGTGACACAGTTGATTCCGAGTGGGCTCTGGGTCTCATTTAGTCCCTTCATTCATTAAGGCTGCTGTTTACAATGTCAAACTGCTTTGTCTCCTCTCGAGTCATCGGATGAGTGTGAACCGGACTTCATATAAGCATCACCTCTGGAAGCCTAAAAGATTTTTAATCATATATGTTATATAATGTTATTGTATGAGGTCCTATTTGCCAAAAACCAAATGTGTTTTTAAAATTGCTGATTATGTTTCACAGTCTTCACCAACGTCAGTCTTTTCAAGCATAGCAATAAATACACATTTTAACCTGGTCAACAATATGAGCCTTAACATAAAAAAGACACGAGAGCGGAAAACCTACAGCCCTGTCCGGAATGACGTTTTTACAAGGATGGTATCCCATATGGAAATAATATATATTTCAAATGTATTTAGCAAATATATTTTTGCAATGAAAATGGATTTAATACAGAATATTTTAAAATGTATTTTAAACCCTGCTTAGGTCACCGTCTGGGAAAAGTTTGGGGTGTCCTCCCAGTGGTAGTCTCCAGACCCACCATGATCCAGAACTGGAAAATAGTGGATGGAAATTAAATGTTTTATGAAATATATTTTAAAATAAATTTGTTTTAATTCTCAGTTTATTTGTGTATATATTCACACTATATCTCCAGAAATTGGTGGACAACCATTTATATAAATGCATTCGGCTACTTTCAGTAGCTGACACAGATGTGCAAATGCACACATAGCTTGTCTAGAAGTTCTGTAGAGAAGTACTGCCAATAGACTAGAATCTGAAGGAGATAAACAAACATAGTCTACTGGTTGGGGTATAAAGCCCCCCAACACTGAGCTGTGAAACAGTGCAGCTGTGTTCTCTGACTGATGGAGCTCCGTACAGTACGTCTGAGTGTCAGTTTGGGTGTTATGGATAAGGTGGGTGGTGAACGTGCAGCGCACTGACCTCACTAATGCTCTTGTTGCTGAATGCAATCAAACGAAGAACAGTTTTTATCAAGCTTAATTTCAGAAGAAACAAAGAACGGGGTGTCCAAATACTTTTGTCCATGGTGTGTATATTGAATATTTCCCCATATATATTTTTGAATGGATGTATTTGTTGGTATGCATTCGTGTGTGAAGGCTATTTTGGACTGTAATGCAATGCATCACCTACGTTCATATATTTTTTTCCATATGGGATTTGGGTAAATAATGGATAATACAATAAACAAAGCAGAGTTAGAAATGTATTCTGGTTTTAAAAAAGGTAAAGATAGCAGCTACCTAACACTGAGACTGAACATGCCACGGCCTTCGGAATAGTAACACTGATGTCCAAAAATAAACTGACGAGGTTTCTGAAAACACACTCACAAAGAGTATCCAACACTAGAGAATACAATCGGAGTCCAACAACTGAATTAAGGCAGCATAATGTAAGAGGAATATAATAAAAGTCCTTTTGTTTGGAACCTTTTGGCTTCTGTTTGGAGACTTAAGCAATGGCGATGTTTCGTAAATGTGGCCTAGATCTCAGTAGTTAGGTCCCAGCCACTAGTTAGACCCCACTACCGTACCAGCCCAGCCCAAACGAAGCCTGGTGGCACATGGGCACTAGCATTTGAGCAATAGCTGCTGGTCATTTGTGGCTAAAAGTCACATAAGGTGCATTTCAAATAGTGCACCCAGTTCTGAAGCGAGGCTCAGTACTAATGCGAACACTCAACGCTATTTGATCACCAGGCCATTAAAGACAATGATACCTAGTGTGCACTCGTAGTTGGCAAATGCACTTCGCGGTCTTGGCGCAGTCACGATTGAAATGTCAGACCATCATCTGGCCCCGCCGTTTGAAGTATTGGAGTTCTCTCGATTGTCCCTCGTTATCGGAACGTTTAGCTGGAGTCCCCAGCAGCAGGATCGTCATTGTCTTGCTGGTCACTTTGGCCCTGGTTGTCTGAGGGCAGCTGGACGCGCTGCTCGTCCATCCGCTTGGCCTGGACCCTCTGGATGAGGCTGAAGAAGTCTTCATCTGGGACCGTGGGGGCTCGCGGTCCCCCTTCAGGAGGAGAGCAGCGCTGGTCATCTATTCTGGATGACTGCAACAAGACATAAGGGTCCCATTACTGAAGAGACCTTAACTCAAATGTAGACAAGCAGGTAAGAGATGTCCATGTTTTTAGGACACTGGGGACACGTGGCTGTCCTTTATGGGTTAGGATGTTGCAGGGGTGCGTTGTAGGACCATAGTGAGTGTGGGAATGTGGGAGGGTGGGAAGGGTTTGTAATGTTTGGCACTGATCACGGCTAGGAATTCTGGAAATCTGAGTTTTAGGAACCAACTCCACCATTTCTTCCTAAGCGGCGACTAGGCCCCCTACTGACGGTACAGCACCACTCATCACAATAACATTGACCTAATGTCATAGCAGGGAACGTCTAGCTAACATCTAAGTAACATCAGACAGAGTAAACATCAAACTAACACAAGAGCAGAAGACGGGTACTATTAAACTTCTAACCTGGCACTTGATGAGCATGTTGAAGAAGTCGTCGCTGGGCTCCTGTGGGTCGGGGTCAGCGCAGAGGTGGCCCAGGTTATTGTGAGTGATCCGTAGACCTGGCAGGTTACTCACATTCACCCGCTGGTCGTCCAGACGCCGGCTCTGAGAGCTTGCAATCAGGTCAAACAGTTCCTCTGTCTGAGGAGAGGTGAGCAGGCTGGCATCTGTCCAGCACAGAGAAGGGAGGGTTCGTTATATGGACGATATACTGTGGTGCTGTTTTCTAGGCTATATATCTCAAGATCAGAGTAACCTACAGACATGATTCAGCTCCGAAAACAATTAAAATTCACTCATTTCCAACTGAATTCAATCCCAGTTTAAATACCAAAATACCAAATTGAGATGAAATAAATATATATGTAATCCAAATCCAAATGTCCACAGAAGGCATTCGACTGCATCCCTTGGACAGGGTACTGGGCTTGCTGCAATGGATGGATGGATGGATGGATGGATGGATGGATGGAGTTCATATACTGTCATTTTAAAGACATACTACTGCATGTGATCATGTGATCCCACCATGTGAGTCAATGCCATGGAAGCGATATGGAGAACTCAAACATGGAGCCAAATGACCAAAATGTCCATCGTTCAATAAAGTACTCGTTTATCAATCCTAATCGCTGTATAATATTTAATTACTCACAATGCTGATTTGAGGTTATATAGCACAGCCCTGTGGGAATGTACTGACCAATCATGTCATTGAGAGCGGAGTCTCTGGAGGAGCTGCCCTCGTCCTGTCCGTTTGCGCCCTCATCGAGGTGGCAGCGCTGGTCGTCCATGCGGCTGCTCTGGAACTTACTGAGTAGATCGAAGAAGCAGTCCTCATCAGAGGGATCACGACCCAGCTTCTGCCAAACAGAGGTCATAACCAATCAGATGCTGAATCAGGAGGACTTCCGTAAAGTGACCTGTACGACCCAAATAGTCCATATGTAATAGAAACATTTATGTCACATGTTTATAACACAATTTAAACCCAGCATTTGATGTTTCATGTACTGAAAATAATGAAATCAAGGAACCCAAGATTCCAGTAACATGCTGTTTTCTAGGCTTCACGAAATGACGTAGTCAGTAGTCATAATCTTAGGGTTTATGTAAATGTTGGGGGTATAAATATAATCAAGACTGTGATGTAACAGTCCTGGGCTTTTGGATTTGCCCTGTTTTACAGCCCTGTTTTGGTTCCGCTGGATGTTCTTTTGAAGGAGGAACAGCAGTGTATGAGGTTCCCAGTTTGTCTCTTCCTCATATTGAACTCCCATTATTCAACTATTCCAAGATAAACAGTCTTCCAATCTCGGATACCTTTAATTGATTGAAAAGTCCACAACCAAAGCCGCTCAATGCACCTCATTACCTCATTTTTACACTCCGCTAAATGCAATACACCCAGTGTATGGGTCACTAGTGACCTCTGACTTTACCATGTCCACTATGTTTCAGACTATTGACATCCAATCAAAGCACACCATCACAGCAGTGTGTAGGTCAGTTTGTGTTTAAGTGCCGTGTCAAGCTACATATAGGCTGGTTGATTGAACACTGCATGCACTTAAGGGTTAAATTGGGAACCACATCTAATTATGGATTTCCATTCGCAGTGTTTGACACGGTCAGTTGTCCGGTCATTGTAGTATTAATTGCAGGTGCAAAAATAGCAACTTCAAACATCTGCTGAGGACTCGATGAAGGCAGAATTAAATTTGCAGCACCTCCCCCTTCACCACGGCTCAATATGTATACACACAGCACATCACAAAGAACCATTGAAACAGGGAATTCTTCTAGGGTTCTTTAGTGAGAACTATACAAAACAACGACAACTCTCAGACATACAGCAGGATACAACCTCTGAACCTGAATCCACCCAGCAGCACTATAGTAGACTTCTCTGCAAAGCCTCTAGCCCATATCTACTGGTTCTTATCTCCCCCATCATTTTCAGTGCTCCTCATAATAGTAGAGTGAGGACCACCACATCTTTTCCACCTGCCCCCAAAGCAACATCGCTGAGCAGCCAACATGCTCAGAGGAAAGTGCTCCCCAGCTTCACCACACCACCTCCACCCCCCAGATGCCTCTACTACACCCCATCTACTACACCCCATCTACCCTAGAGCCATGACCAATTGTGCACTCCTGGACTTTGATGGCAAGGCAGCATGTCTCCCCCGGGGCAAGAGTGGCAGCGTAAAGAACCCTATACAAAAGGATTCAACTATTGGGGTCAAACCCCTTTTCAGTACATTCATCAAGTACATACACTAGCATCCCTTCTGGCTTTTATTTTGAAGGCCATGGTTCTTCGCAGAACCAGATCATCGGTTTGATTTAACAAAAGGTGGAAATCGATGTTTGATATCATTCATTTTAACTGTAGGTTATCACTGCTGTATCTTAAAAACATCGACTTTACAGAAGAATGAAGAACCCTTCCTACAGACCAACACCAGGAGTCTTTCACCTCCTTTCTTGTGCTTGTTTCAGGGTTTTGGAGGAACAGCTGCTGGTTAACGTGATGCAATCATGAATGGGTTTATCGAAACAACGATTTTGATTTTGGCCAACAATGAAACGCTGTTACGGCCTAAAACAAAGTCAGCATGATGGCTACCGGCCTCCTCCACATTGCTACTGTGATGCTGGTGCACTGGTTATGGCCCTTGTCCAACGTTGGTAGTGCAGCAGTTGCATGTTGGCTACAGGCCCTGTAAGCACTGGTTTTAAGATGGGCTTCAAGTTATGAGCTTCATATCTCAGGATCAAAGTAACCTACAGACATGATACAAAACAAACTTGGAGACCTTCCCTATCTGAGACAGGTTTTGGAGGTTCTCTGTGATAGTTTTGTGTGTTGGCGACTTCTTTTTTTAACCATTTTTCAGCACTGACATCAGCTGTGACAAGATTTACACATAGGTCCCATGATGAACATTTTAGGATTGTTGGATCTTCTTTACTCATCTTGTAGTTCTGCTCTTGGGCTGAACTTGAAGGACAGTCTGATCTGCCCATGCTGACAGTTGTTTTAAATGTTCTCCACATCTAAATGATGTTCCGGACAGTGGAACGGCTGATATCTAATTGCTCTGAGATCGTTTTAAACCCATTCCCAGACTCATCTGCATCTACAACCTTCTTCTGAAGGACTCAGAGAGCTCTTTATATCTGACCATGATGATCCCACTCACTTCAACAATCAAGAGCAAACCAAACTAATGTCTGAGGTTTAAATTAGACACGCTCTTCCAAAGTCCTCTCTGACGATGATCTTATCGATTGCACCTCAGTTTTGGTGAAGATCCAACATCCAAATGTTTAAATATGTTCAAAAAGACAAAGGTTTTCACGGGGTGTCGAAGTTTCCACATGAAATGATTCTGTTTATGACCTAATACACCCTGCCTGCACCTGTCGACCAGATGTTTCTTCAAAAGCACACTGCAGATGTGCGTACCTCTGTTTAGGGGTAGGCAGTGGGAAGGACAATCGAGACTTCACCCACGTGAGCGGCACAACCTTTTCAGTTAGAGAGCCGGAGGGTGGGCTGATAGGAAATAGAGGACATCAAAGCCTCATCAAAGTGACCAAGAAATCAATAGAGGCTGTAGCTGTGGAATTAGCCTGCAGACCATCTGACCCCCCCTCTGCAGCAGAGGTCGGCTTTAGAGTAGAAAGCATTGATAATCCCAGCAGGGCTGCATATCACGATTCAATTACGACTCCTTAGCAAATGATTCAGTGGTGTTTTGAATTGTGCTGATTCGATTCGTTTGGTATGATTCAAATATATTGATATAGTGAATAAGCAAATATGACTGGAGCCAGTGCTGGTCTGTTCCACTTTGAGGGTTCTTTAGTAAAGCCAACGTATACACACTACATGTCCAACTCTGTATACACACTACATGTCCAACCCCTTCTAATGAATGCATTCAGCTACTTTAAGTTGCTGACACAGATGTGCAAATGCACATACTGCTTGTCTAGTGCATGTAGAGAAGGACTCTGGATCAGATGAACAAACATGAACCTATTGTCTCCATGTCTAATAGCAGGTGTGGACTAGAGGGGTATAAAGCCCCCTCAGCATTGAGCTGTGGAGCAGTGGAGCTGTGTTCTCTGGAATGATGGAGTACTTTTGGGATGAGTTCGGGAGTTGGGGATGAGGTGGGGTGATCATCCAACATCCTACCCTCACTAATGCTGTTGTGACTGAATGCAAACAAATCCTCACAGCAATGCCATAAAATCTAGAAGAAAGCCTTCCTTAGATAGTAGAGACAGTTATTCCAACAAAAGCTTGCATCTCCAAAACATGGTAACACTTTACAATAAGGGTAACAACAGTACTTATAAAATTAATAAATATTACTAAAATGTTTAATGAACACTTTTAAAGACGTTAAGATGAATATTTGCGTAATGAATGAAGTTTCAATTATAAAGTGCCTTTCAAGATACAATCAACACTCGAACCGATCACACTCAGCTCATCAATGAGCAGGTGTCCCAATACTTTTGCCCATACCGTGTAGGGTAGTTACGATTCCTGTTGTTAGTTCTAGGTAGCGCATGCTGTAATTGCTGCAATTGGCTGCTACGGAGTAAAAATGTCTTAATTAGTGTCAATTTAATAATTATTTGGGAAGTTTTACTTTTATTAAATTAAAAATTAAATTGATTACTCTCATAATTACTGTTATCTGTTGGTAAAGTTTCACCAACAGCGTTCAGTTGAAGTCGATACAAAATGATTTTATTCCAAGAATATAAAGAATAACTGCCAGATTCGCACATCAAAAATGGAAATACAAAGTTTATGCATGACGTCTCTCCTACAATCACAGCTACTGTAGTTCACACAGTTCACGCAGCACAATCGGACGCTCATCTCCAGAACACCTACAGTTACACTCAAAACCCTCATCTCCAGAACACCTACTTTGTGTCCGGGAAGGAGGTTTTAACTCAGGTGAAAAGGTTTCTACATGACAGCAACTGTATATATATATATATATATATATATATATATATATATATATATATATAGAGAGAGAGAGAGAGAGAGAGAGAGAGAGAGAGAGGAGAGAGAGAGAGAAAGTGAGAGAGAGAGAGAGATTTGATTTGAAACATATTTGATTTTTTTTTAATTTATTGTTATCATGTGATCCTGACGGTTCTGTATATTAAATCAGAATTTCACAATAAATTAACAAAAAAACCTGTACAAAAACATTGACGATCACTGACAGCATCTATATAAATAATCTATCTATCTATCTATCTATCTATCTATCTATCTATCTATCTATCTATCTATCTATCTATCTATAGTTGCTGTCATGCAGAAACCTTAACCTGCTTTAAGAAGAATATATGTTTTTGTTATTATTTTGTTATTATCTTTATAGTGACATTGACACACATGGAGGAACTTTCTGTTTTCTATATAAAGAGTCTAAAATACAATTTATAAACCTCACGTAAAGTCACAGAATAAGATGATAATAACTCAATTTTGATTGGATGATATATCTATATATCAGGAGATTCCCAGATAATATATATTTATTATAAATTATTGTGGCCATAAATTTCTATTATATCTAATATAAAATATACAGTAGAATATAGAAATAATAATAATAATAATAATAATAATAATAATAATAATAATAATAATAATAATAATAATAATAATAAGCAATACTTAGTCTGTCTGAATCCAGGTGAACACAAACATTAGTCAAGCTACTGACCAACCCACTTTCTCTCTCTCTGGTTCACTCTTCTGTTGCTCTTCTGTCTGTCCCACTGTCCTCTGTCTCCTGTACTTCTTCCTACCTTCTCTCTCTCTCCCCTCCCTCTCCTGCAGGCCATCTTGTGCCACTGTGGAAACAACCATTAAGTGGGAGAGGGGGTTCTGATCAAGGTCAAGACAGACAGGAAAGAGAGAGGGATAGAGGGGTGAGAGAGGGATAGAGAAAGAGAGAGAAAGGGGAAGGGCTGAGATTCCATCACTAATCGTCCACCTCCATTATAAACCAGTGCAATCTGCTGCAGCCCAGCACCGCCGGCAGGACAACATCAATAACGCAGAATAAAGAGAGGATGATTGTGATTAAAGATCATCACTTTTTGAATCAGTCGTAAACCCCAAAGCCAGCTAATGGTGAAGGCCAAACTTTGGCTTATAAATGAAATGTGTACTCACCCACAGCCCCCTGGTGATCTGCCTCCCAGGGGTTGTGTGGAATGACATACTTGTTCCTGTGCAAAAGAAGTGAAATTCTGCCCTTTGCTTTATATTGTCTAAGCTCACTCTCACTTACTCACTCTCACTACTTACATGCCACTACTTTCTTCTCAACTGGCAGTGCATTTTCTCTAATTATTCAATTAGGTGTGTTTATGAGAGAGGAGAGAGAGAGAGAGAGAGAGAGAGAGAGAGAGAGAGAGAGAGAGAGAGAGAGGGAAAGAGAGAGAGAATGGGCAGTCCTTGTCTGCATGACATCACAGTTGCTATAGAAACCTCGACCCCAATCTTACGGTCATTCGGTCCATGCATACACACATACACATACACACACGGACACACACACACACACACACTCATCCTCAGGGTAGGTGAGCCCAACTCTGTGGGCACCCTGAGGTCCAGTGTGTGGGTATGTGTCGTGAGTGTGTGTGTGTGTGTGTGTGTGTGTGTGTGTGTGTGTGTGTGCAGTGCCATAAGGATAGGACTCTGAAGCAGATACATTTTGGCACCATGTCTAATGCCAGGCGTGGACTAGAGGGGTATAAAGCCCTCTAGTGGAACTGTGCTCTCTGGAATGATGGAGCTCCATACAGTACTTTTGGGATGAGTTGGGGATGAGTTGGGGATGAGGAGAGGTGGAGATCCTGTGGCTGAATGCAATCAAATCCTCACAACGATGCTCCAAAATCTAGTAGAAAGTCTCTGGTCAGTAGAGACACAGGCTGCCTTTTGATCACCCAGCAGTTCCCTGTGTAGTGGACTAGGACGTTCGGGTGGAGGTTATGGTCCACAGGGAAGGGAATTCGTACTTTTATTGACCAAAACATTAGAACCATATTTATAGGTCACAGATACATGTGACGTGTGTGTTAATAGCCTTAATAAGAGCAGGTGTCCCAATACTTTTGCCCATAATGTTTGTGTGTATGTGTGTGCGAGGCCAGGTCAAAGGTGACGTAAGGTCACCTGTGCTGCTGTAAGAGCTCTATAAATAGCTCCTCATATAGTCTACAACAGCAGCTCACACCTTCCCCTGCCAGATTGAGGCCAGCGGAGCCCTCAGGGACATGCAGGTGGGAACGCTGAAGAAAATGAGAACGAATATTTTTACACACACTTAATATTGTTCATGTTCTGAACAACGTGTACGAAGACAAGGAGAACATGTCCAGTTAGTGGACTCCATCCCCGTTCTAACTTCTTATTACCTGCTTATCTGCTACCTACGTATTATGTGTTTAGTCATATCACCTCCATCCCTCATTCAAATGAAGATCAAATGTCCATATATTTATATATGTTTATGCTATATGTCCTGCAGTCCCGTCGTATAAGGATGTGGTTCAGTGAATGTTAATGTGCGGAGGACAATAAACCTGAAACCAGGCCGAGCCAAAAGGGATATCACTTCTCGATCCCATACAATCCTTTTAGCCCCATTAGCCCATGACATCCCTCTATCTCACTCTCTCTCACTCCCTCGCTTTCCATCCCTGGCTATTGATCGCACTCTCCAGCCACATGATCAGTACACACTCTCAGGTAATACCTTTCAGCGCTGCACTTTTATACTTGAAAGAAGCTGTAAGATTCAATTAAAGGCTTAAGAGAGACGAAGCCTTCAGCATATATTACCCCCGTCAGCAAAACGCGTGTTCTAATGCCCGGCGTTTAAGGCCGTAACAGTGGTCAGTAGCCTCTGTGTCTGTGTGAAAGTAATGCTGTAGTAAGTAATGCTGCAGTCGGACTAACAGTGAGTGACGGATGTTATAAACGCTGTAGACGCTGAAATCTGTGGGTGATTTATCGCAAATAAACACGAAAAGTCCTCGGCTTATAAATTCAGTAACAAAATAAACAGACTAGCTATTAAATATATAATATATGACTTATTGCCCAATTATTTACATTGTTTTTATATTGTAAAGAAAATATCGCAATATTACGTTTTGCAAGACTGGTTCGGTTTTCAAAAACGCAGTATCGATTTTTAATTAACGCTTCATCTAAACATTGAATCCAGCCTGGAATACAACTAATACACACACACACACACACACACACACACACACACACACACACTAAATAAATAAATAAATAAATACCTTAAAAAATATATTTTTGCTTTGTTTTTGAAAAGCTGATGATAAAAACAGTCTCCGTCTGACGACTCTCTCGTAACGATGGTGAAATTCATTGGGTTTTGAGGTTTGAAGCTCTCCAGTGCAACATCAATCAAATTGCAGACGTATTTATACAAATCTATTGAATTTGCCATTAAATATTTTTATTATAAGACAAATGGAAAATGCTCTGCATTTGAAAGGTCAAGCTGTACTTAAAAAATAAAACAAATATATTTGACAGAACTGAGACCCTGTATTAGATCAAAATGTCTGAGGTCCATTACCATCTGTCCCTGTGTGCATGTGCATGTACAATGGGCACGAGGGTCCTGGTAGTCCAACAAAACAATGGCTGGATAAAGCATGTAGTAGAGCGTCCAGTAGAAAGCCTTCCCTGCACAGTACAAACTGAGCAGGTGTCCCAATACTTTTGTCCATATGGTGTCTATCAATATAACAGCATCAAAGCAATCTGTGATCTAAACCAACCAAATCTGATTTGCTTGCTTAGTGAACAAAGACATGCAGGACGTACCGGAGGTGGGACTTGCACAGTAATGTCATCTGTGTCCACAGGTGAGTCCAGCCACTGCCTGTCGTCTGAAGATTGACTGTCTGAGTAGCCTTTCCTCCGGCTCAACTGAGACAGCTGACTCTTGGACTTTCTGTCCACTTCCTGTCCATCTCCATTCTGCAGGACAATAATCGCTTCATTAGAATTCACGTTACAGCATTTCCCTTGAACGTTTCCATGTTTCTTCACCTTAATTCATTCAGGGTCCATTGTTTTATGAATGTATTAATATAAAGCACAGTTCATGTCAAATCTTTAAGATGTTACCTTTTCAGAGCTGTACTTCCAAAGATCAACACTGTCCATGCTGTTCCTCTTGGTGAACTTTGGCCTGGCTCCTGGAGGTGGGACACAAAACATGGTCAGTGTTTATGTTTCTATAACTCTTACATTTAACATTTTTAAGCACATGGACATCAGATCTAACCACAGTATATTGAGAGATGGAGGTGATGTAACTAAACAAAAGTTTCCTAGAACCATCTACCATCTCTGACATCAACAGGAAGAACGACGTTCCCACTCCTCCATGCAGAATTCTTTCAGCTCTGTGATGTTTCAGAGTCTGTCTTTGTACAGACGCTCTTATGTTCTCCTGGAGCCCCCTCTGATACAATAAAGAGCTCATAGAGGTTTCTATGATGGAGAGATCTCCACACCCTGCTGCAGCAGAGCAGCTCCAAACCATCACACCTCCACCACCATGCTTCACAGCTGGTATGAGGTTCTTCTGCTCAAAAGCTGTTTGGTTTGTGTCAAACATGTCTTCTGTTCTTTTGTTCTCCACTTGTAAATTATTTTACGGACAATTGAACAGCTGATTTCTGATCTTTTTAAACCCCTTCCCAAACGTCTCCTCTGTGGATCCTGCCGTGGGGATATCACTCATTTGGACAAACAACAAGAATTGACCCCTCAGTCAGAAAATTAATATGACCATCAGAAAATGAGTATGACCATCATGAACGAGCTACATGACCAGCATGACCAGCATCAACAAGCTAGTTGACAAGTATGGCTAAAGTTGATCATCATGACTCGCATGATCATCTTGACCATGATGACCAATTATATATATATATTTCATGTATTTCAAACTTCTAATGACTTAGCAGTTTTTCACACATGCCTGCTGTTAAAATGACTCACTGGCCTGAAAATAAAAACTGCTTTTATGGAGCGTTAAAGCCTGACCAGCAATAAGTCAAGGAGGCTTTTAAATGATTCAGATAGGATTCGCACAACCACTCTGCGGCCGGTCGCCTCCAGCACAGAACACATTTAATCTAATTACGCAGTGAATCCGACAAGAAGTATGCACTCAAATATCACATGACCTTGTGAAAAAACAGCCAGGTCAGCCAAAGCCGGTTAAACTGCTTGACCAGCATAGCTCTTGACCAGTATAGGGTACGTTTTCCTTTGATTTTTAGATGTTCTAGCTGCTTGACCAAGCTGGAAAATGAGCATGAACATCATGACCAGCATCACCAAGCTAGTTGACAAGTAAGGCCAAAGTTCTTGATCATCATGACTTGCATGATCATCTTGACCATAATGACCAAGCTACTTCAACAGAATGACCAGCATGACCAAGCTACTAGACCAGCCAACCAAACAAGTCAACCAAAATAACTTGCATGTCCATACCCATCAACCAGTATGATTAACAAGTCCAAGCTGGATGACCAGCATGACCAGCATAACTGAGCCAATCAATCAACATGACCATGCTGACTGACCAGCAAAGGTAGAGTGAGCAACTTGTTGAACAGCAAGACCAGTATGACCAAGCAAGTGAATCAGCCTGATCAGCATGACAAAGGAAAGTCAATCTGTTTGACCAGCATGACCGTGATGGTAAACCAGTCTGACCAGACTGACCAAAACAATCATTTCCAATTGCAATGTGGAAATGACACCTGTATCACAGAATGACCACAGACCACATCTGACATAAGAAGGGACCCTTTATAAATTAGTGGGGGTCACTTTAATTTCCATCATTCCGACACTGCTTCCTCACACACCCTCAGAGTTTCAAATAAACAGCCTTTCTTTCTCTCTCTCTCTCTCTCTCTCACACACACACACACACACACACACACACGGCTCCAGACCTGTTCCTTCCTAGCCCTGACTCATTTTCCACATCCCAAAAGGACAATGGCCTGGACTGACCTGAACTGAATCACGTCCAGCACAAAACTGCCCTTTCCCTTGGTCAGGGCCAAAGAAAGCAAAGCTTTACTCAAACTAACCGAAGCAGTACAGTAGACGGAGACGAAAGGGGAACTCATTAAAAAGACAAGGATGAGCCTCCCAAGTGGCGCAAATGTCTAAGCCCTGGTCCTGGTGGTCTTGTGGGCAACAGGGGGCGCAAACACACAAAAAAGGAACATGGACTTTTGCACGTTGCATCAATGAAGGTCATCTGATAAGGTCTCCCACTGAGAAGTAGGTGATGTCGAGGGGAATTTGAACACTGTGTGAGCAAAGACAGATCAAACAGTCCCTCCCTTCTTGTTTTCCTTTATAACCCAATATCGGGGTCAGTAAGTTCATTAGCCCCGCCCCCTCTGTCTGATCAGTCAGAGTCTGTATGCAGGATGAGCATTAGCCCCGCCCCCTCTCTCTGATCAGTCACAGTCTGTATGCAGGTTGAGCATCAGCCCCGCCCCCTCTGCATGATCAGTCAGTCTGTATGCAGGATGAGCATTAGCCCCGCCCCCTCTCTCTGATCAGTCAGAGTCTGTATGCAGGTTGAACCTGAACGTGTGGACAGAGCAGTAAACATGCACTGGAACCTTCTTTGGCATTCTTTTTTTGCTCAAACAGGGTCTTTGTTTGTTACAATACGTGTATCATGTCGGTATGTGACTCTAATCCTGAGATATGAAGCCTAGAAAACCGCATGTAACTGCCGGCAAAGTGTGGAGATAAGAGATTGTCCCAGTACTTTTGTCCATTTAATGTATTACGCTTATTACTCTTAAGCAAGTGTCTGTATAATTCGTTCCCCTTTATACCACAACATCAGCCACTACGTACTGATTACCGTCTAAAGTACACAGCACAATAAACTGAGTCAGAAAGAGCAAGTTCCAGTTCAGTTCCCCACCTACAGTTATTAACAGCTATTATCCATAATGAGCATATTTGACTTTACCTCTACTTGACCCGGTGCTGCCGGCAAACACTCGAGCGCAACATGAGTGAGACGTCCCTGGTGTATCGGTAATTGCGGCAGTGGGGTAAGTGCGTGCCGCTCCACGTAATTACAACTGCGCTTCTACAATGGGCTTCAGCCGGAGTGGACACTGCCAGGCTGTGTAACTGCCCACTGCACACCAGTCTACCAACTGGAACACAATTCATCACTGATGACCACTGTTTCTCCATTATAACACAAGCTGGGGTGTGAAAGAGTGTGTGCGTACGTGTGTTTAGCTATGTGACGAGAGTGGGAGAGCTGTGAAAAGGGATGGGGCGGGCAGAGTGGACAGGGACACACAAAGACACACTGCCAGTAGCTACATGATATTAACAAAACAGCAGTAGTGTTGTACTGCTGTAATGTACACTGATCAACAATAGCATTGTGACCTCACTGTCCAGACCATCACTGTAGTTCGTCTGTTTCTCTGCAGACGTTATTCTCCTCCTTTCACCCTGATCTTCAATGATCAGGACCCCACAGGACCACCACAGAGCAGCTATTCTGTGGGTGGTGGGTCGTTCTCAGCACTGCAGTCACACTGACATGGTGGTACGAGTGGATCAGACACAGCAGTGCTGCTGGAGTGGTTCCTTCTTTTCAAACATCGATACATCACACCGCCTTAGTGTGGTGCGTTTTCGTCTCTTACCCTGCATCTCGAACTCCGAGCCACACGGAGAAAGATCCCCCTCTTTCACACCCAGAGCCTCCATCAGCTGCTCCACGTTCATCCTGGCCGTTAGCTCGCCGTTCCTGTCCCCGATCTGAGGGAGAAAGAGAAAGGAAACATGAAAACATCTTCAAATCTACTGACGCACTTTCCCACAACATAAACTTACTCAGCAATTTACTGGCGAACACTAATATTGAGAAACCCTTCTCGGAAGAGCCTCGGTTCTTCGAATTATTGATTTTGGAAATATTCCATACGTCACATGATTCCTTCACATAATTCCTGCTGATTTCTCTACATTCTACCACCTCACATAGACGTTCTGTCGGATTCAGATTCTGTGGCTGTGAAGAACCAGCACTGAAGAGCACTGAACCCATTATGCTCTGCATGAAACCAGTTTGAGGGAATTGCTGGGAGTAGATGCACATCGAGGGATGCGCAAGGTCAGCAACAATAGTCAAATTGTCTGTGGAGCTCAACTGATTGGAGATTGATTGGTATTAATGATCAAAGAAAGCCTTCCCCACACCATTACCCCACCTCTGAGGATCGCAGGTTCGAATCCCTTGACTTCGCATGTATCAGAGGAGGCATATGCTTGTCTTCACCCTCCTATTGTCAGAATAGGTTCTAATAGGGGGAGAGTGCTAGTGGTACTTCCAAATTGGGTGGAAAATTGGATAAAAATAATATATATAATTAAGAAAGTTCAAAATCTTTCAAATCCCCATGCTGACCTCTCTTGAGATGTCCAGGTGTTTGCGAGCGTAGTGCAGGGCCTGCCGGTGGTTTCCTAAAGACACATAGGCGTTCCCCAGACTCCAGCATGCCCGACCCTCTCCGACCCTGCAGCAGAACAGCCATGATCAGCAAATCACAGTGCAGCCTTTATTACAGACAAACTGAGCATGAAACACTGCGTGTCCAAATATTTGTGGACACCCCTTCTAACGAGTGCACGAACAGCTTGTCTAATTGTGTAGAGAAGTACTGCCAATAGAATACGACTCTCTGGAGCAGATAAGCAAGCATTAACCTATTGGCTCCATGTCTAAGACCAGGCGTGGGCTAGAGGGGTATAAAGCCCCCCAGCATTGAGCTGTAGAGCAGTAGAACTGTGTTTTCTGGAATGATGGAACTCCATCCACTTTTGGGATGAGTTATGGGGTTGAGGATGAGGTAGGCTGATGATCATCCTTATGTTCTAAATGTCTTTCACTGTTGAAATCCTTTGTAACACCACAGTGTGGAAGTCTGAAGGGTTTTAAACATGGTTTCATCTATTAAAATTCATTCAGAGCCTTCGTTACATCACAGTGTAGAACTTTTAAATGCACTGATGCCTGGTCCTGATGGGATCGAGTCAAGGACTCCATCACCTCAGGCCATATATAGTACTCCATCTAAACTCCATGGCTCCTTGTAGCCTGTGGGGATGTGCACCACTTTTGTTCTCATTTATATTACATTCTTTGAGATCAGGGACACAATCAGTTCTCTGGCAACTGTTTAGTACTAGATAAAAAAGACGCATGTGGTCTTTCCCATAAAAAATAAATAGAAAAACTGACAAAATATGTTCAAAACCACAAACACCACAAGGCCGACACACGTCCTGAAAGACAGGAATGAAGTCTAACTAAGATTCCATGTGTCCATGCATGATGTCAGAGTAAAGAAAACGTGTTCTGTATTGGACTTAAATGGGGTTATTGAGCAAAATAACCCCATTTACGTTACGAGGGAGGCGTTACGGTCTGCAGACCTGTCGTTGAGCTCCTGTGCGATGAGCAGGTGTTTGAGGTGGTAGTCGATGGCGCGGTCATACTGCTGCAGCAGAGTGTAGGTGTTCCCCAGACTATAGCACGCCTGAGCCTCCATCACCTGGTCCTTCAGCTGCCGGGACAGCTGCAGCGTCTTCCTGGTGGACAAACACAAACGCTGGGCTTAGATCTACACGGTTTCAAGATCAGAGAGTTTAACCCCTCAGACTGTTTTCAGTGATTAATATTCAGATGCAGTCATGTGAAAACATTTCCACACCCCAGGAAATCCGAGGGTCTGGGGTCAAACGTAAACCTATTGGCACCGTGTCTAATGTCAGGTGCGGACTAGAGGAGTCTGAAGCCTACAGCTTTGAGCTGAGGAGCAGTGGAACTGTGTTCTCTGGAATGATGAAGCTCCGTCCATTACTTTTGGGATGAGTTGGAGTGATCATCCAGCATCCAGACCTTACAAACACTTTTGTCACTAAATGCAATCAAATTCTCACAGCAATGTTCCAGAATATAGTAGAAAGCCTTCTCTGGACAATAGAGACAGTTACAAATGAATGAGGTGTCCCAATAGTTTTGTCTTCATAGTATGCATTTAATATATAAGAGAAAATTATTGCTATCAAGCAAAAATCCTTCTTGACTTTTAATGTAAAACAAATATTTCAAAGACATTTTGGAGGATTTCTATTGGTCCATTCGTCATGAAGCATTGATAGATGACATTTGACAGTTGACAGATGTATGATCCATGTAATTCAAATATGTGATATATCTATAAATGTATAGAATACACATGTACATACATATAAATATGTATCAGATTTCAATATGGGGTCCATATCTCCTGCCCCATAAATGTATTCATGGAGAAATGCTCCCAGTATGAAGGACTAAGCTGTGGTGTGTGTTGCTCCTCTGTGGTCCTCTGGGTGTCAGTGTAGTCTTGGTTTACCTGTAGTACTCTGTGGCTGAGTTGAATTGGCCCAGGAAGATCAGAGCGTTGCCAAGATTGCTGTACGCTCTGCGCTCCGCTGCTTTGTCACCAAATTCCTTGGCAATGGAGAGTCTCTGGAGGAGGACAAATCAGTATGAACTACAACCAACACTGTTTTAATTTTCCCTCAACATAAAAAGAACTAATCCACACAAAGAGCTTTGAAAAATGATTTGCCCCTCAGTTTGATCTTCGGTTGAATATTTATGGACATATCTGAATATATGAAAATGAACCGATTAAAAAACTATGCTAAAAAAGCAACACACATCCCTTCTTTCCTCTTTTTGATGCAATAACGTTTGAGGGCGCTCCGAAACATCCCTGAACACCAAGTAAAGCTTAATGGTCAGTGGTCAGTGTTACCATGGCAATGGTATCAAGTGATCTCACTGGGAACTGAGCTGTGAAATTAGTCAGGGTCGTACCTCCCGGTGGAACTTGATGGCCTCCACAAAATTACCCAGCAGATAGTGGGTGTTGCCAAGGTTACCGAAAGCCCGTCCCTGGGCCGCTCTGTCCCCCAACTCCTTCACCAGCGAGAGGTTCATTCTGAAAGAGAGTTCAGCGTAGGAGTCTCATTCAGACAGATCCAGCTTCTGCAAGGTCTCTGATATTGTACACGAACAGGTTTCCAAACACACACAACTGAAGAAATGTCTTTTAAGCATCATTTGTAAAACGTAAATATTAGAAATGTAATTTTCTTGTGGGGAAAAGTTAGGACATGTTAGAGAGGACCTTGGAGGAGCCTGTCCTATATAAACCGCAGACATTAGTTTGGTTTGCTCTTGATTGTTGATTGTTGAAGCGAGTGGGATCACAATGGTCATCAAGGAAGCCACTAAGAAATCTTTTTTCAGAGGAGAACGTAAGAGCGTCTGTACAAAGACTGACGCTGAAACACAAAGCTGAAAGAATTGGAGGAGTGAGAAGCTGGTTCTTCCAGTCGATGTCAGAGACAATGTCATATATTGATGGGGTGCCTGGATGTTTGGTGGATATTGTAATAGACTGAATCGTTACCTCTGTACCTCATGACACACATGGCATCATGTTCTTGACAGTTCACTGTGCTAATGAAGATCAGTGGCGGTTCTAGGTTGTACGGCACTCTGGGCAAAATAGAGAAACGAGGTCTCGGAAAAAATGCTTCATGCAAGGACGTGAATGTAGACGCTTTGAGCTATGCGAACTGGGTTTTGCACATAGTTGCGTTCAACAGTGTGTCATGATGCGTTTCATAATGCAAGGCGAGCATTGCTGGAAGGATACCTCCCGCGTGCCCTTTCCCAGTCAACTGTCACATCAGACCAGTTTGATCTCTCCCTTGAATGTGTAATCGGTCACAGTCACATCAGACTGTGGGACATAGAGTTTGTACAGCTGGACCAACAGGTCGTTTGGAGGACATTGGATGGCGCATCTGACATTTGCATCCTTGTGTTGAGTTTGTGAGTTTGTGTTTATGGCCTTAGAGAGGGCTAGTGCTGATGAACCTTACAACTGCAGGGAGGAATGTGTCCCGAGTCCCCCTCCAACCACCAACCACCAACCAGCATCGCATTGGATGTGATGTGGGGAGAACGTACCAGCATTTTTATTCTCTCTGCAAGTGGCATGACCCAGGATTCGAACCTGCAATCCTTCCTTGACCAATCACTTCCCTCTACCAGTTTGGTTCCGTTGATCGTCCAGGAGGTTGGCGCCACCCCTGCCTTCCATACTTGGCAGGGTCTGAGAGGGCCAAGACATTTCAAGACCTCATCCAACTACAGGACCCACCACAAAGGCTCTAACTTTAAGATTTTGACTTCTATGGCACCACTCAAGGGTGATTTTCCACCAACAGGTTCCATTCCGGATCACAGACCTAATTTTGGACCATTTGGCACATTTCCACCGACAAAAATAGGTTCTGGAAAGTTTGTTCACAGGAGGAACCAAAGATCAGCGTGAACTGCTGTGGGTGTGTCTAGTTGTACAGGAGCGAGTAGCACTGACATACACTTTCTCTCGTACGATGTCATCTTCTACATCTTTTTATCGACAAACGTCGATCCATGTTCAATCCATCTTTGCTTTTTGGAGAAACACCAAGGTTCTTTTGGTGGGAAAGGCCTATCAGTGAGCTGTCTGTGTTGTTAAGAGTGTCTGTAGGGCTTCAGTTCAGATAAAGCAGGTCCCTGAGTTTCCTCAGAGCCCCTATTGCAATGCTTTCACACCAAACACAGCCTCAGTGGAAAATCACCTTTACTAATCACTGTTTATGGGCAATTTTTCTTCTACCTGACATTTCTGCTTCTGCTGGTGGTGTGTGTATGTGAGCTCAGGTGTGTCAAAGTAAATAACGTATACCGTCACCTGCAGGCCACTCAGCACTGGCACTGATAAATGGCTCTCAACAAAGCCAAAGCCCACCTACTGAGGCTACAAGTGAAAAAACACCCCTGCCAACCCAGTCAAAATACACCACGTTGCACGCCTTGCTGACACAGAGGTGCAAATGCACACACAGCTTGTCTAGACCCTGTAGAGAAGAATTGCAAATAGAAACTGTTTCTCCAGAGCACATAATCAAACATGAACCATTTTCATCATGCCTAATTCCAGGCGTGGGCTAGAGGGGAACAAAGCCTCCCAGCATTGAGCTGTGGAGGAGTGGAACTATGTTCTCTGGAATGATGGAGCTCCATCCAATACTCATGATGCAATGGGTATTTGGGAATGTGACGTTCATGTCAATGAATACAATGATTGGACTGATGGAATGATGGAACTCCATCCAGTACATTTGCGATGAGTTGAAGATTTGAGGATGAGTTTCTTTACACTCTTGTGACTGAATTCAATCAGATCCTCACAGACATGGTTCAAAATCTTGTAGAAAGTCTTCCCTGGACAGCAAAGACAGTTACTCCAACAAAAGCAAGATAAACTATTTTTAATGCCCTTGATTTCAGAAGAAACAGGGGCAGGTGTCCCAATACTTTTGTCCATATAGTGTATAAGCCAACTACTAGACATCATCCCAGTAACGAACCACTTAACCAGGCAAAAAAAAACATTTAAGCATCCAAATAGTCCATTGCATTGTCATGGTCCTGTACAGAACGTGACTAAAGAACCCCTGAAGAACCACAGTGTGCTTAGGGAACATGCAGCTGACCTCCACACTGGAAGGCAGATTTGAACCGGGGAACAGGGTCTCTGAATGTACAGTCAAGGACAGTAATACAGTGTTGCTCACTCATAGAAAGCTGTAGCTCTCTGCAGGGTGTCCCGAACATCAGCTGGTAGGTCTCCAGGCTCTTGTGAGCCACCCCATAGCTGCTGTTTTCCTTTCGCGTGGAAAACATTCCCAATGTTATAGAGTGCCCGGGCTTCTCCGACCTTCACAGCACAGACAGAAAAACAGAGACAGAGGCAAGGTCACAATGGCACAGGGTACAAAACATCATACTTACATAATAATAAGTTTACATACTGAATACAGAATTATATAAGTCCAGTTAAATAGAGTTGGGTTGCCATGTATTGCTGAAAGAAACCTGCAAGTCGTAATGCACTAATCAGTTTAGTTATACTTCAGAACCCAAGATCTCAGAAACCCTGTTGATCATCCAGAGTTTGACTTTAACAGTCCAACGTTACATTAATGAGGTTCTGCAGCCAGTGGTTCTACCTTTTCTGAACACACACTCCGGTGCTCTACTCCAACAGGACAATGCTCGTCCAAACACTGCTGCCGTCTCAAGATCTCATCTTGAAGACACAGATACTACGCCGTGGTCGGTCTCATCTCCAGACCTGTCCCTGATTGAAAATGTGTGGGACGCTATTGGACGCTCTATCAACACTCCACCCCTACCACACCATCTGCAGAACTGAGTGAGAACATTCAAGCTGCATGAGATGGATCATCACAGGACACCATTAGGAACCTCTACACCTCCATGCAGATGGTGCATGCTCCATGCACTGGCGTGTTGCGTTAAACCCGACGCCGTACTGAGAGACACCACTTCTGTATGTGTAGATCAATAAATATTGATCAGATCAGACTACAGTTATCATCAGTTATTGATCCTGATCACCTTCATCTTCATTCCCATGATCATAATGATGACTATATTAAACTACTACCATGAACACATCACAGGGTGTAAACCCGCCTTGGGTTTGAAGGCTGTTTCAGTGTTTCAAGGTGTATGTTAAGTAGAGTTGATTAAATATACAGTGGGCTTAACCACCTGCCGACATGCTGACATTCTAATATTGACTGGAGGATAATACCCCTGTGTGAAAGAACAGACCCTGCCATTTCTCCAAGCACCATCTGGCACGGAGTTTTGTGGACCACCGTGGATAGAAAGGAGCAGCAAGAAGCTTGTGCTGTATATTGTACTTATCAAAATATTACAGCATAAAGATGGCATTTAAGGTCCAATTGATCAGTTTTCCTGTTTTCTTGTAAAGTTCCTGGGCTGGGAGTAGTGCGGTGGGTGGTTATCCCCAGCAGTCATTTTCTTTCTGTGGGCAGTTTCAATGCCAGGTCATGATCTCATTATAACGGTCAGGGCTTTTTAATATTCATGGTTACAGATGCACCCTTCGAGCATCAGGTACAGCTCAGCTTGACCCATCATCATTGCATAAGGAAGACCTGCACTAAAATGGTGGAATGAATTCTCCTTGAGGGTCCGAACAGCGGAGTCATTCGCTGTCTTCAAATGCAGACTGAAGACCATCTCTTTCACAACATTAAACTCATTAAAGGTCTATAATTATACTGAATCTTCTTGGCCTCCAATCAGACATTTGGCAGCATCTGAGCGTGAGGAATCGTCAGGTTCTAGCCTCTTCTACCTAGATAAGGATATGTTCAGAGTGAACAGCAAAGCACTTTTGTAAGTTGCTCTGGAGAAGAGATCTGCCAACACCCCTGGTCCCACCTCTGCCTGGGTGTTTCAATGACAGAACAGCTCATTTGTGTCTCTAATTGTGTCTAAATCCAACAGTTACTGTCCCCGTGCAATATGCCAACAATATATTCTGCCATATTATAAGAAGACGGGCTACACTTAGGAATGAAATGATTGACAGCCTTGGCTGGAAGAGAGTAGAGGATGTTTCTGTTCGGACGCTGTCAGCTGTCAACTAGCTAATTAAATGTATTATTACTGATCGAGCCACGTTGTGCTGTTGGTCGCATTAACAGACAGACTGTACGAAGCATATGTGCTGATTCTTTCACAGCAGCAGTTCGGGGGTTAAAGTGGACAAACGTTGTCCTTTTGGTTCATCTCAGCAGCAAACAGAGCAAACAGAACTGAGATACCAAAGCAACACCATACAAAATACTTTGCAACACAATAGTAACTACCTGGGATACCATAGCAACCAACTATCAACACCGTAATAAACACTGAGCAACACCATAGCAACCATCTGGGATACCACTTTGTCTGAACCACTGAGTTTCCTTCGCTAAATGTATATTTTTGGTTTCACCAGAGCAGCTAATTTGGTTGTATTTAATATATATGAAGGTGAATGTTAGTTAACTGTGTAATGCATGTAATTTAGGCAGTAATTATTAAGTAATTGGAGTAATTAGGTCAATACCACAAGTATCAAATTTGACTTGCCAGCTCTATTCAGGCTCCGCAGCTGAACCGCTTAACTGTACCTTGTCTCCTTGCTCCTGGGAGATGTCCAGGTGTCTTTGGCAGCACACAGCTGCCTCGTCATAGCGTCCAAGGACCTTCAGAGTGTTGCCCAGGTTTCCACTGGCCTTCCCCTCCCCAATCCTGTCTCCTATTGTCCTACAGGGAAACAAAGCTGTCAGAACCATCTGTTTCTCTAAAGACATGCATGAGAATGAAGTGCATCTGCATCTGTGAAAGTGAAAGACTGAGCAGAAATCATTCTGACAGTCACGTCCCTCGTGGTCTAGATGTTCTGAAATGTCTCCTCCTTTATTTCTGACTTTTAGTTTGTAGGAATAAGCCGAGACATTCTGTGTGCAGATTGTACATATTCAATCGATATCAAGGTAGGTTAGTATAAGCACGTTGTAGTTTTTGTTACATTGTAAGGGTGTAACGGTACGCAAATGAACCCAATTATGGTTCACTTGGATCTGTGATCTCAAGCACCTTTCACACCTGCAGTTATCGAAGGTCTGGACCAAACATGGTGGAGCCAAAAGAGTTAATTTGTCCAGAATTGTGTGAACTGATCTGTAACAGGTGTACAGGTGCTTACCTGGCCAGTGTGAGATCGTGTCTGTGGTACTCAAGAGCCTTGCCGTACTCTTTGAGGTAGAAGTATGCATTGCCCAGCTGGCTGTAAATAGCACTGAGGGTCTTTAGGTCTTCAGTTCCCACCTGAACAGCAGCCTCAAAGAATGCTGTCCCACCTTTAAAGTCTCCTGCTTTACACAGCCTTTCCCCTTCTAAAGCCAACTCCAGACACGAAGCCTCCATCCTGAAAAGAGAAGAGGAACAGAGAGGCTGAATGAAGGTATGAAAACAACAAAAGAGTTGGAGTCCACCATGTTTGTTTTGGTGGTGGACCTTTAATGAAGTTCTGGACTCATAAAAACCCCTGGTTTTAAGACACAGTCCTTAAGAGTTATTGATGCAGGCAGTCACTCCACTAATCAACATATAAACATTCTGAGTCATGAAAGTCAAACAACCTTAAACCTAAAAAAATACTTCTTAGTCAACCTTTTGCACCAAATTATAATAAATAAAAACTCTAAACTACTTAAAAATAACACAGGTTAAGCTTTTGTTCCCAAAGCTTCTGACGTCTGACGTCTGCAGTCTTTGTCTCGGATTCTACGCCAGCTCCAGTTTTTTTCCACCAAAAAGCCACTGAATGTCTGAGGTTAGTGTAGGTTCTTCAGTCTCCTTGAAAACCACATGAACACAGAATGTCCTTTTGTTTGGAGGTCAGACGCTCCATAGCTCACATTCTTGCTATATTTATTACTGCTTTACCACACGGGCCCTCCGGTAAGAAATGAATTCTAGAGGAGTTCCAGCTGTTGAAAAATAACTCAACACAAGAGTCCTGAAAACTGCTCTGGAAAGACATTAACATTTCTGACAGAACCACAGTCATTTCTGTTTCCTGATGAGAAAAAGTTCTTTCCTTCATTCTATTCTGGGATAAGCAAACCACAAGCCTCTGACGCCTATTTTGAGTTGATTATGCTCCTTTAGAAAATGTGAATTTCCTCCCTGCAGGACTAATAAAGGATTATCTTATCTTATCTTCATGATCTTCAGTTTCACCAAGATCTGATCTAATTCAGGTTTCATGGTTCAGAATGGCTTTCATCATACGCATGTGTCTGGAGGGACTATTTATTATATTAACACTGTATATACAACGTTTGATGTTTTAATGTCTGCAGCTCCTTCTCCAGCTCCTTACACACACCAACACATTAAACTCCACCCACTCACTGCACAGCCTGCAGCTCCTCCAGCTCCTTACACACACCGACACATTAAACTCCACCCACTCACTGCACAGCCTGCAGCTCCTCCAGCTCCTTACACACACCAACACATTAAACTCCACCCACTCACTGCACAGCCTGCAGCTCCTTCTCCAGCTCCTTACACACCGACACATTAAACTCCACTCACTCACTGCACAGCCTGCAGCTCCTTCTCCAGCTCCTTACACACACCGACACATTAAACTCCACCCACTCACTGCACAGCCTGTAGCTCCTTCTCCAGCTCCTTACACACACCAACACATTAAACTCCACCCACTCACTGCACAGCCTGCAGCTCCTTCAGCTCCTTATGAACACCAACACAACTCTACACCGACTCCACAGAGACTCTAGGCTCACCCCATGAGGGGAACGTGATTGTTCAGGGGGGTGTAACTATAACTATAGGTAGCTATAACCCCCAGTAGCTCAGATCAGTGCAGTTTCCTCAGTCAGTGAAACACAGCACCGTATAATGTTTACTAAGATCCACAGTTACATATGTACTTAAATATACAACATGCTGTGTTTATCATATAATACACTACAATGTATCATCATTTCCCTTAAAGAAATGAAACAAAGGCAGCAAATGTTGAAAACAAGCATGGGACAGTATGGAATTGCAGATTTTGTTTGCATGTCAAAATACTTCTATAAATATTTTTTATTACCAAAAATGTCTTTAAATATTGTGATATTATCTTTTAACATATCTCTCCATATCTACCCCTACATCTAACCACACATTTCAAAAATCCCAGTTTTCCAAACCCAGTCAAATCAAACAACATCACAGGTCTTCCATGACCATCATGGGTTCTGCCCTACTTCCCTTTGATAAGTGTAGCTTTAACAACTGATTAGCCTAGTTAATCTGAACCGTGTCATCTGTGGGTGTCTGACATGTACCTGTGTTTCTGTTTAGCACGAGTCTTCTCCACGTAGAGCCCCAGCTCTGTGCGAAGGGGTTTCAAGGTGGCCTGGGGCCTGGGGCCACGATGGACCAGCCTGCACACAGCAATCTCAGCCGCACTCAGAGGACAGGCTTCGTTGGGCATGGGGTCATCCAAGCTTATGGCCAAGGCCTTACGATTACAAAGGAAAACCTGACAGTGGCTCATCGTGGAGTCTTTAGGAAAATCACAAACAAGGAATCCTTGAAGTCTTTAGATGGGACAGTTTATCGAAAGGGTGTGTGACGTCTTCCGCAAATGGGACAATATAAGGTTTGAAGAAACAATAAAAATGGTTCATATGCAATTTGGACAACAGGCAAAAACAGGGTGTCCTCAAAGTCAGGTTCTTCCTGAAAACAAACCCTGTGACCAACAACTAACCATGCAACAGGAGGATCAGTAAGACCCTAAAAGAGGTTCTTGTGTAAGGAACAGAACAGATCCTTTGGACTTGAAGAAAAATACAGTAGATGAACAAAGCTTGAGGGCTTACGTAATATCTGGAGAGAAAGAATGACTTGGAAGGCTTGCAAATTCAAACACCTACTAGATGGTCCACCAAACAGCAAGGTCATTTCAATCAAAAATCCATTCTGTTGCATGAGTTTTCCACCCACCAGTTCTGCCTGCAGTTCTCTACAAATAAATCCACCAAATCCTGAACAGACAGCAGCAGCACAAGTCCTCAGCCAATCTCTGTTGATGAAAGCTTTCAGTCGTCAGTGCTCCATGCCTTGCAGTCAGAATCAAGCCTAGAGTCTTTCCGAGGGTCTAAAGGCAGGATCTGGAGTGGTGGCAAATGACGGCGCTGTGACACCAACATTGCTCACTAGGGCAAATGCGTCTGTCAGAGCCACAAGCTGCCCTAATTCTCCAGAATGCCGCTACTTGAAGGACACTGGGAGTATCGGAGAGAAATCTCGGCTAATCCAGCACCTGCTGATCCTGACAGATAATCAATTGGAGCTCAAACCTGGGAGAAGGGCACAACCTCGTGGGGGAACTCTGCAGACGTTCATTCATAATGCATGGAGAAGTAAATGTGCTGTAAAGCACACTCACAATCAAGACTTGCAGGAGAACCAAGGTTTGTTAAACTGGTTAAGGCCAGACATCGGTCATTTTTCCCCACCGAGACCAGAAAGTCCACAGATATCACAACTGAGAAACACTTCAGCTGTACAAAAAAGGTTTCCAGGTTTCTCCTAGATACACACACTTCCAACTCCACATTGTTTGGACACATTAGACGGTCTTACAGGTTCCTTCATAGACTGCTAGATTCCCATTTTAGTAAGACGTACAGAAGGCTATTTAAGATGTACCGAATCGTTTAGAGAGGCAGATGCTCAAGAGAGCCTCTTGAAGATTTGAAGTTGGGACTACAGAGTGGTTCATGCCTCGTTCTGTTTGTGCAGCAGAGAACCCTTGGGCATTCACGGACGTTTACACAGAATCACACAGAAATTGGATGAAGCACTTACAACAACTGCCAACTGTAATTCTCAGACATCATAGACAATGGAACTCAGACTCCAGGCATCAGACGCCAGCAACTCGATCTGACCGACTCTGAGAGTAATCTAGAAGTGTATACTGGTCAGAGACTCGGTCTGACCGACTCTGAGAGTAATCTAGTAGTGTATACTGGTCAGAGACTCGGTCTGACCGACTCTGAGAGTAATCTAGTAGTGTATACTGGTCAGAGACTCGGTCTGACCGACTCTGAGAGTAATCTAGTAGTGTATACTGGTCAGAGACTCGGTCTGACCGACTCTGAGAGTAATCTAGTAGCGTTTACTGGTCAGAGACTCAGTCTGACCCGACTCTGAGCGTAATCTAGTAGCGTATACTGGTCAGAGACTCAGTCTGACCCGACTCTGAGAGTAATCTAGTAGCGTATACTGGTCAGAGACTCAGTCTGACGTAATCTCAGATAAATTAGTCAAAAGCTAAAAATGGCTTGGCATCAACCTCCAACGTTAGGTAGAATTTGAATACTGGTTGGACAGGAAAATGCATTGGAGGGCATTAGAGGGCATTAGAGGCATTAGAGGGCACGCTGTTATAATGCAGTGGTAAAAACAAAGGAACGGAATTGGTTTGGGGTAAAATGGATTGGGACATACCTACATTCGATTTGACTTCTTTATATTGAAATGACAACAGCTCTGATTCATCCACAGGAAATAATCTGGAACATTTGAGATCATGACACAATTACAACAAAAAGATTGCGTCAGAGGGTCTGCTGCAATAGGAGTACTCCAACGGGTACAATCTACAATCCTAGAGCCCAGGTCCTTCACCCTACTGCTTCTTTACCAATCAACATATTGTGTCCCACAAGACAATTAGCAGATTGTGAGCAGTCCATGTTAACATATGTTCATCTGCTTAAAAGCAAAGTTACCCTCCCCACACACCACCACCACCACCACCACCACCACCACCACCACCCTTCTTCACAGATCACAGAAAGGCCACGCTTTCCCTGACATTCACAGTGTTTGATCTGAGCACTACACATTACCGTCAGACAGTCTGGTGACTTGCTGAGTTGATGAGCTACCCTGCGGAGTGGCACAACCCACGTCTGTTAATGCAGCGCAGGGTCAAGACCCCGATAAATCTTTAAAGCTTAGAGGACGTTCTTAAAATAAGGTGTTATGGTGGATAACCACGTCTAGGTCCAATATGTAAATCAGTCCAATATATGACTCAAAATAAAATGTACTAGGACTGATGGCATTATGCCTAATGCTGGATGTGGGGCAGAGGGGTATAAAGCCCATCAACATTGAGCTGTGGAGCAGTGGAACTGTGTTCTCTGGAATGATGGAGCTCCATCCAGTTCTTCTGAGATGAGTTGGGGAGTTGGGGATGGGGTGGGATGGTGATCATCCAACATCCTGACCTCATTAATGCTCTTGTCACCAAAATCTAGTTGAACCTGCACAGCAGATTCTGTTTATCCTAACTGGGCAACTCAACCAAGCGGTCACTGAAGTGTTTCTGACGAAAGCAGGATCTAATATATATGCATGATCCATATGTCCAATACATGATACTTATATCCACCATATATATAATACATGTACATAATGTTTTTAAATATGTGCACAAAGAGACTTGAGAATATATGGCTATATATGATATTTCTGTATCACTGTTCCAGTTTGAGTCATTTCAGCAGCCGCGGCTGCTCGTTGTGTAGGATGAGATTATTCTCTGGGTAATCCTGAATTAAAGCAAATGAGATTTGGGAGCCAACAGGATTACAAACTAGCTGGCCAATTAGCTGAGAGTGCTTGGGTGAATGACTGGTTGGACAGGGGTCCTTTTGATTGGTTGTGTTCTGTTGGGGGTTGAGGGTCCACCAGGATTTTTCCAGGTTCTCCCAATGGCCAGTCCATCCCTGGCTGCAAGGTGAGTGACTGGATTCATAGACTGAGAAGAGGTGGTACAGTGCAGCGTCT
This sequence comes from Acestrorhynchus altus, assembly GCA_034509495.1. Lineage (NCBI taxonomy): Eukaryota > Metazoa > Chordata > Actinopteri > Characiformes > Acestrorhynchidae > Acestrorhynchus > Acestrorhynchus altus. The sequence goes on along the minus strand of CM067511.1, from coordinate 1,278,081 downwards.
CCTATGATGTGAACTGTGTATTACTCATGACATCACACAATGAGACCACCCTGGTTAAACAGGGTTTTGTAGTTTGTTATGATATGTGTGTCATGTCTGTAGGTGACTCTGATCCTGAGTTATGAAGCCTAGAAAACAGTGTGTAACTGCCCACAAAGTGCAGATCTCAGGTTTTAAGAGTTAAATCAGGTGCACTGGTTGATTTTCCAAACATAGGTCACCACCTGGATTTAAGTAATGTAAGAAGTAAGAGCCTCCCAAAGGATAATTACTGCATGGGTGATTATGTTTCAGCTGGCAACAAGTTATATAACCCTGACTGATGCCATTAGATGCTTCTCATTTGTTAAACAACCCTTTTGAAGACATCCTGAGGTCAAGTAAAAGAAGTTCATCTGTTTCAGAAGATCAAATTATTGGCATCAATCAGAAAATGAATAAATCAGATCCAGATTTACCCTGTTCTAGAGTGATGGGCAGTAGGGTGAGAACATGCCTATTGCTGACCATACCAGCCTGTGGGGGTCAGTGCTATGATCTGGGGTTGCTGCAATGGTCAGTTCAAGGTTCAGCAACGTTGTGTGCCCAGAGAATGAGGTCCGCTGACCACCTGAATATAGTGAAAGACCAGTTTGTTCCATCAATGGGAGCAAGAGACATCGTTTTCACACGTGGACTGGCCACCACAGAGTCCACACCTGAACACTGAGAATCTGTGGGATGTGCTGCAGAAGACTTTCCCATCATCAGTACAAGAACTTGGAGGAACATTTATGCAACTCTGGACAGAAATAAAAGTTGTGACGTTGCAGAAGCTTGTGGAAACGATGCTGTAATCAAAGCTGAAGACAGTCCAACAAACTGTTACGGTGTGTGACCTTTCTTTTGGCCAGGCAGCGTATATTCCTTAGCACAAGCACTACTTCTATATTCTGCTGTATAATCATATATCACACTCAATTATACCAGCGCTATCCACATGTGTGGCATCTAAATTCCCATCCACACATTCATGTAACCTCCCACACACTCATGTAGTTATTTCAGCACATGATCACATGATGATAGGGTGCCTAAACCCACAGATCTGAGCAGGTAGAGATGAAAAGCAGTCCTATTGGAGCTTCAGAGGCCGCTGGCTGAATATAGCTCAGTCTGGACCACATCAAAGGCCAGGATATGAACTCTGCAGCAAATGCAGACCAGCCAAATAAAACAAGACAAGCCTGCACAAATAGCAGAAACACAGCGGAGGCTGACGGACGCTGCGTATGAACACACAGATCAAAAGCAGAGTCTCCAGGTCAAAGAGAGATTTTTTTTATCCAGTTATACCTCCATCTTAAAATGTTCAGGGGCCAGAATATCCTATATTATTTTTGCTCTTTATGTATGTATCAGTATTGTCCCTTATTAGGACTTTTATTCTGAAATTTGAACTTTGTGTGAGCAAAGAATGAGATCCACGTTGGACAACAGCTGCGAAAACGTTCACTCATTTTCAACTGAAATCAATCCCAGTTTAAAAGCCAAAGGAGCTTCCAGTGCATGTTTACTGCCCTGTCCACAGGTACCTGCTCAACCTGCATACAGACTCAGGACTTTCAGGCTGCTTCTATTTTATCTGGACCACTGTCAAGTGGATCTAATTATTATTAATATATTTTAATCTAATCATTACAAATATCTCATCAAAATGATTACATTATCAGTTCAAAAACACTCGGGATTTCTGAGATCCTTATAATTAAACTAATTAAATTAATGTTTGATCAAAACATGGTCAAAAAAAAGATAAGACAACCAGTTAGCAGCACCATAATAACCACCTACAAACACCATAGTAACCACCTTTGATACCATGGTAACAACATAACAACCAATTCATCATATCCATTGCAACGACCTGCCAACACCATAGCCACCACTTCTATGATACCATAGCAATAGCAACACCACAGCAACCACCTTGGGTACCATGCAACCAGCAAGCAACACCGTAGCAGCCACCTTGTAGAAACTTAACAACACCAAGCAACCCTAGCAACCACGCTGGTCTCTTTTCTAATGTGTTGGTGAATAAAAGTACGTGAAAGGTTAAGGCACTTTGGTAAAGTGGTCTCCACATAGTGACAGAAAGCGTACAGAGCACCACATTCAAGCAGAAAGCATCAGCTCCACGCCTTCACAGCAGGTTCCGTTTGAAAAAAGGTCAAGGTCTGCAGAGCAACTTGCAGATTTCTGACCCCTAGCAGACATTTATATGGGCTTCTCATTAATTTAATGAGCTCTGACTTATTAAACCAAGGTCATTTCAAACAGCAACGCCTCACAGTTGTAAACACCCCAGTGCTGCCAAGGGCAGGGAAGACAACACAAATGGCAATCGATAAGAGCATTAAACAGGAGCAGATTGCAGGAATTACACACTGTCACAGTAAATCAGTCCACATTCTGCTTCTGCTTTAATTTGAGGAAAACGTAAAGAGATGATGAGAAGGGTTTAAAGGGTATATACTGCGATATGTAAATCACTAAAGGCTGGAATATACAAATAAGCTCTCTGATCAATCGCAGTCTGTTCGTGCAATCCAACAAATGCAAATTGCATAAACCTAAACCTAAACCTAAACCTAAACCTTAACCTTCAGGAGATGCACTTTTCTAGATAATCGTAAAGTCACCCATTTCTTCTAAAATATTCCATTTTTATACCATTATTACTATTTTTCTTTCTTGTCTGAAACTCGAAGAGGAAGCTGAAGTATGTTAGCTGATGGTAGTCATTCTGTGGGCCTTGACCCCTCCACTGGCCCCACTTGGAAAAGCAGAGTCAAGCTGTGGCAGAGCCCACCATAGAAAGCAATAGACACTCGGTTAATTGGCATGCTCAGAGACAATTGCACCATGATTACATGCTTGTGGTCTCATTGGCCCAAATGCATCGTCATGGCAGCAGTGAAAAATGCAGCCTTGCTGAAAGCTTGGAAAGGGGGGGAAGCGTTTGATTGGTGGCTGTGGACTGAGTGATCTTATTTTCCCCTGAATCTGAGAGCAAACAACAAGCTGCAGCCCAACTGTTTGTATAGAAATGAGAATAAAATCTGAATAAATGAATGCTTTCCAGAAACCGGTGGGTGTGTGAGGGACACTGACAGTCTGCATGCCTGAAGGATACTAACCTAGGCTACACTGTGTGGATATGACATCATCTACACTGTCAGGAGTGATCCTGAAGGAGTCATACAAAGAGTTGTGTTGTATCTTTTTGCACAACCAAAGAATAGTTGCATCCAGAAGGAATCAACTAATTGCAATGGTGTCGTTCCAGACTGTCATAGAGTCACTCAGAATGGCAGCAGGTCATCTTCAGTGACTTGGTGGACGCATCCAACAAAGCTGTGTGTGGAGGCACCGTGGTCAGCACCAAGATTAATGGTTTATTGTCATACATCACACCTCCAGAAGGTCTGGTGTGATGGTGTGGGTGCCATTTCGTACAATGTCACATCACCTTTGATCTTCATTACAGACACTTTAACAGACCAACGTTACGTTAACGAGGTTCTGCAACCAGTGGTTCTACCTTTTCTCAACACACACTCCGGTGCTCTATTCCAACAGGACGACACTCGTCCACACACTGCTGCCGTCTCAAGATCTTGTGTTGAAGACACAGATACTACGCCGTGGTCGGTCTCATCTCCAGACCTGTCCCTGATTGAAAATGTGTGGATGCTATTGGATCAACACTCCACCCCTACCACACCATCTGCAGAACTGAGTGAGAACATTCAAGCTGCATGAGATGGATCATCACAGGACACCATTAGGAACCTCTACACCTCCATGCAGAGACGCCTGGCATGTTGCGTTAGAGACACCACTTCTGTATGAGTAGATCAATAAATATTGCCTTCCTTCTCAAAAGCATTGATGATGAGTGTATTTACATACTATATAGTCAAAAAGTAGTTAGTATTACTAATTAGTACACAGTTGGAACCATATCTGTCTGTACTGTCTGTCTGTGTGTTGGCCGACCGTCGGGCCACTGGATTGGCTGGCTGGCTGTATTGTTTGGTTACTGCTGTGTCGGGTTACAGTGCTCAAAGCATTAATCCAAACATAATTGAAGGAAAGCAAGTCCAGTTGTCAAGGAAACCAAAGAGAAACTCCATGTTTTTTCTTTTTCTTCCCCTCAGAAGCCACAGAAAATCTAACAGCCCTGCAGCTTTCCTTGCTTTGCACATTTCCCTTTTTAAAGCCCGTGTTAATAATGCCTTATTTCTTCATTATTAAATATTTGTTAATAAAACCTAATACACCAAACAGCATTATGCAAATGTAGGCACGGGTAACTGGTGGTTATAACTCTAAACTCCGTGGCATTGTGGAGTAACTGTCTCTACTGTCCAGGGAAGACTTTCAACTAGATTCTGGAACATTGCTGTGACATTTTGATAGCTCTGCCCCAACTCATTTCAGCAGTACTGGACGGAGCTCCATCATTCCAGTGGCAACAATGGCAAGAAAACCTCCAGAGCAAGAAGAAATCTGAAGACTCAGAAGAGTCGAGAGTGAAGACAGCAGCAGTAACACCTGAGATTCATAAGAGCCATAAGAATTATGTAACAAGTAAATATGAAAAAAAAATAAATTTACTATATTATATAAATACACTATATGTCCAAATATTTGTTGCTTCCCCTTCTAATGAAGGCATTCAGCCACATTAAGTTGCACCTATTTCTGACACACATGTGCAAATGCACACAGCATGTTTAGTCCATGTAGAGAAGAATGCCAGGTGTGGACTAGAGATGTATAACCCCCCTCCATGAGGTGAGCATGAGGTGTGGTGATAATCATTCAACATCCCATCCTAACTAACAACCCTGTTGTCATGGGATGCAATCAAATCCTACACAGCAAAGCTCCAAAATCTAGTATAAAGACTTCCCTGGACAGTAAAGACACTTAGTCCAACAAAAGCTAGATCATTTTTTGAATTCTCTTGATTTCAGAAGAATCGATGAATGAGCAGGTGTCCAAATACTTGTGTCCATGTTGTGTATCATCCTGGTCATTTGGAAGGTGGTGATGTTATCATCGCTTTCCTAAACGTGAGAATCTTTTGGGTTAAACTGTGGAAGATCACACTCACAGGTCAATGTCAGAGTTACTAAGAGGCAGCTTCAGGCTGCTCTGTGGTAAACCAAACCTTCTACTATCTCCAGCTATCTATGTCTATCCCTGTCTCTCTGTCCATCTATTGGATGGAGCTCCATCATTCAGGAAAACAGTTCCACTGCTGCACAGCTCCATGCTGGGGGGGTTATAGCCCTCTAGCCCACACCTGACATTAGACATGGTGCCAGTAGGTTTGTTTATCTGCTCCAGAGAGTCTATTGGCAGTACCTCTCTACAAGGACTAGACAAGCTGTGTGTGCATTTGCATGTCTGTGTCAGCAATGGGTGCAACTTAAAGTAGCTGAATGCAAACTTTTGGACACAGTTCATATTGTGTTAAAGTTTTCGTTTTCAGTTATTGGTTTGGGTGAAATATTACCAAACTCTAAGTTCCAAGCCTGAGGCATGGCCAAAATTTGAACACAAGCGTGGACAACAGGTGACGTACGGTTGACGTTGCCCCACGGTCAACACTCTGGGAAGCCAACACCTGTGACCATGCTTTTCTTGATGACCAGTAGAACCTGGGAGGCTTGTAAAGTGACCTTTCTTCAGGTGATTAGACATGAATGACCTGACAGCGTTCAGGCACACACAGCTTATCTGATCTCCAAAGACAACACGGTCAATCCAGTGGCCTCCTATCTAGTGGCAATCCAGTTCAGCCTCCTACACGCTACACCAGGATGGCCTACTCAAACACACCTGATTCAACTCATGAGTTAATTACCAGGCAGAGCAGATGTGCTTGAGAAAGGCAACTACCGGGCTTTGCTGGAGAACAGCTCTCCAGACCTGGAGATGTGCATCCCTGCCCTTCACCTAAAATCAAGCTGCTTCAAATGCTTCTAAGAAGACCTTTCAATGCCTCCCAGCAATCTCTCTGCAGCAATGAAGCCACATCTAATACTACTGGGATGAGTTGATTGGCAGAACTAATCATCTACCATCAGTGCCTAACCTCCCTGATGCTCTCGTGAGGCTGAATCCTCCCAGAAGCCCTCGCAGGGGACTAGAGGCAGTCACAAGGGATGCAAACTTTTGGTCGTGTGTTGACGTACACCTTCTCGCAGCCTCAGAGACCAAGCAGCACCGCTGCCTCTGCTCTCGATTTGCACTGGTGGGTTCCATGTGCAAATGAGCAGAAAGGGCAGAATGACCTCGAAGGCCTCATTTGGGTGTCGATTCACGCCTCGAATGCCATTAGTATTCCTAGCAGCGTCCTGGAATCACTGTTGCTGCACTTGGAAGCGGGGCTAAATGCAATGTCACTATGCCCTCTGGTGTCATAAACACAAACGACAAAAAACAACACATGATAACTTCAGCCTTAGACTAGATGGTCATCATTACTCAAGACTGGTGAGTTTTCAGTGGTCTTACGGATACTGACCGGCACTGGCTGCCTACCCAGCGCTCCTGAAACTGTAGTGGGTTGTTCTTTGGTCACATACACAAGAGACACAAACAGACTGTTTCTAAGACTTTTATTGAGAATTAACACAGTTCAGACTCTCTGGCTGCTTTTCAAGACCCCTGTCTCTCTGATTTGAGAGGCTGGCTGTGGTCTACATTCTTTTATTTAACACCTGGGTGACCCCATGGCTGCCAGGAAGAAAGAGAGGCAAGTGTGACAAGGAAATAGCTCTCGCTCGGCGCGAAAGCACAAGGGAGAGAGCAGCAGAGACCAGAGACAGACAGCAGAAGCGACACGTATGCAAAAGCGAGAGAAAAGGCCAGCAGTTGGACTGTTGCTTATACAAATTCCAGTGCCATCAAACCACAGCCTGCATGCTTTCGCCCTGCAGTCCACCCCCCATTCCTTGCGAAAGCGCCTCTGTGGCATGTGTGCAGATGTGTGTTTGTGAAAGCTGTGTAAGTCAGTGCTCCCCTGCCTCTTTCACAGAAGCCACAAGAAGGAAAATGATGAAAAGCGTGAAAAGAAGCAGCAGCCTGGGAGGACGTCTACAGCCAGCCTCAGCGCCTCCCCCCACCCAGGAACAGTGGCAGCAAGTGAGCCGGCCAGACCTTCTCCTTCTTCTCTGCCTGCCCTCCCCAAGCTTTTCCTCCTTCGCTTGTGCAGCCCTCCCCCGAGCCGGTCGGTCGGTCGGTCAGTCGGTCAGTCCTACCTCGAGTGGAGCCTCTTGCTGGCCAGCTCCTGCTCCATGTTGGTAGTGTTAGCTGACTGAGCCATGGGCTCCAGTAGCCCTCACACAGATTTCCAGCTGCTCAGCTCCTCACTCCCTTCACTGTGGCTCCTCTGAGTAATATGTGTGTGTGTGTGTGTGTGTGTGCCAGCTCCCTCCCTCCCTCCTTTCTTCTTGCTCTCTCTCTCTCTCTCTCTCTCTCTCTCTCTCTCTCTCTTCCCCCTCCCCCTCTCTCTTCCTCTCTCTCTCTCTCTCACAGACAGACTCTCTCCCCTCCTCTCTGCAATGACAGCAGCTCCTGAGGAAGTGAGGTATTGTGCAAATAAGCCATAAAAAGCATTGGAGCCCCGCCCACTGCTGTGACATCAGAGAGGAAGAATTGTTGCCCCTGGTGGTAAAGCCTATATACAATAATAATATATACAATATCATATACAACATGCGTTTTATATACCTCTAAATACCTACACACATAACTGTGTCCCTTATGTCTTATTTATTACATTGTAATTACATAATTTATAACATTTAGTTACAATATTTCATAGTAGTTACTGAACAGTCCATATTAGACACTCAATAATAACCAACAGAAACTCAATACTTTATAGTACATCAATCATTTATTATTACATAATTAAAAAATGACATTTTTAGCAGATACCAAATCAATCATAGTGGATACTGAACAATTCATAGTAGATACTGAATAATTTATTATAAATACTAAGTATTACATAGTAGATACTGATTAATTCATAGTGAATAATGAACAATTCATAGATGATACAGAATCTTTTTAGATCTGAAAATACCTGAATGATAAATCTGGAATTTAATGGGTTAACCTGAATTTAAAGACTGGGTTTGGGTGAGCAGTCCTTCCATTACACGCATCATAAACCCCTGTCTAAGGCGTCCACGCTTACACAAAGTCTCTTTTTACGGTCACTTCCTCTCTCTATCAGCGCCTACATTCTTTCAGTGCCATGGTCCCTTCAGCTGCTTGTCTTTCGGCGAATACTGCAGCCTTACTCAACCTAATCTCCATCTGCTGCATCTGGATCCTTCTCACAGTTACAGCCTTCAGTCAGTCTGTGTCTCAGAACAGAGCAGAGACCCTGCTGATTCAAAGCACATCTATCAATCACGCTGCTGTGGAAGGTTTTCCCGAAGCTTTGCTTAGAATGTTTCTTCAGGGCAGTTACATTCTATTGTAATCAACCACCTCAACCACTGCAGGTCCTGCTGCTGTTGACTGTAAATGTAATGTATATATGTGTCTAAATAAATGAGTCCCACAGGCCTATCTGGGGCGTAGGGGGAGGAGAATGTGTGGAGAGTTAATATGAAAGTGTGAAGTGAAGTGATTATCGCCCTCCTGACAAGAGTGACAGTAACCAGGTCTGGTGTTACACATGCCATCATCAGCAGACCCCTATGGACTACAGTTCAGCTGTAGATGCTGACGAATAGACTCAGGCTTACAACTACGATACAAAATCGGAGGCCTGTTTGACCTTTTCTGGCAGACTTTCTGACTGACCTTCTGAGTACCACATACAACAGTCAGTCAGAACTAGTAGTGATATGAGGGACACTAGTAGCTCAGCGATATCTGCAGGACATCCTGCAATGTTGTCTCTCATGGCAGGACTTCTAAGTGGCATTTTCAGCAAGATAATGCTCCCACAGACAGCAAGGGATTCCCAGGAATGTCTCTCCCAGACTGCAACCCTTCCTTGGCCTGCCTGGTCTCCAGATTTTCACCAATCAAGCATTTATGGCATCATCTGTGGGTAAATGTGCCGTAGGATGGCATATAGAACCTGTACACCTCCATGATCAACTGTATCTCGTCTTGAATCTAGACTAGAGGCCCAACAGGGAGCTAGAGCCTCCTATCTGTTGTACAGTTTTCCCCAATAAACTCATCATTTCACTCTAATATTATAATCATTAAGATAGATTATCATTACATTCACACAGAGGAAGTTTGTGGACACCCCTTACAGATTGCATCTATTGCTGACACAGATGTGCAAATGCACAAACAGCTTGTCTAGTCCCTGTAGAGTAGGTATTGCCTACTATCAAATGACAGGCATGAGCTACAGAGCTGGTAAGGAGGTGGGGCAGTGGTCACCACACTTCCTGATGTCAATAACACTCTTGTCTCACTTGTGAATGCAATCAAATCCTCACAGCAGTTCTCCAGAATCTAGTAGAAAGACTTCCGTGGACAGCAGAGACAGTTACTCATGACAAGCAGATTCTGTTTACCCCAACAAAAGCAGGATAAACTCCTTGATTTCAGAAGAAACTATGAATAAGCAGCTGTCCCGATACTTTTGTCCAAATAGTGTCCATGTACTATAATTAGGCTGAATCTGAGAACACTGGCCCTGGTCCTTCTGCGCAGTTTGTCATGATAACCAATGATAAGGTCATCACTTATAAATGGAGGCCTTTGTAATCGTCCTCTTTGCCTTGTTTTGCTGTTTGTGAGCTGTGCTGGCCAGTAGGCCCACCCTGTGTTTGTCTCGGTGTTGATGAATGCTTGAGGTTCGCCTCGGAGCCCCAGAAATCCACTGTTGAGAAAAAGCACATTGTGTCGTCCCACATAGCTTTGGTCTGATAATGGCTGTTTTGTGTTTGGCTGTGAATACTGAACAACATCATGGGAAGTAGAGAAAGCGAGCAGAGGCTTTGAGTGAAGGTTAATCCACATCGCAGTTCAGACGGAAGCTGTAATAAAGCTTGAAAGCTTGGATAATAAACTAGAGCAACAGTGTCTGCAGTCTCTCAGGATCACAGTAACCTACAGACATGATGCACACATCAAATCAAATGACAAGACCTATCCTTATCTAACCCGTATCAGCAAGTCATTCTAAACAGCTAAAAATATTTAATCTCAATAAAAATCCCAGTTTAAAGACCAAAGCAGCTTCCAGTGCATGTTTACTGCTCTGTCCACGTGAACATGATCAACCTGCATACAAACTCTGACTGATCAGAGAGAGGGGGCGGGGCTGATGCTCAACCTGCATACAGACTCTGACTGAACAGAGAGAGGGGGCGGGGCTGATGCTCAACCTGCATACAGACTGTGACTGATCAGAGAGAGGGGGCGGGGCTGATGCTCAACCTGCATACAGACTCTGACTGATCAGAGAGAGGGGGCGGGGCTGATGATCAACCTGCATACAGACTCTGGCTGATCGATGCCGCATGGCTGCAGGACATCACCGCACCACCACAAAACTTAACAAAAATAAAGCATATTTTATTTTGACTTATTATATTGAAGAACTCATTATTATGTTCATTTTCAACTAAAAAACATTGGATTACTGAGATGTAATGTGGCTTCTAGTCATTATAAGCAAGTAAAGGTTTGATCAAAACATGGTGAAGTTCATGCAAATATTTAAATTCTGTTAATTTTTCAAAAATAGAGAAGTCTAGGGTCTCCGGAAAATAATGATATCTGTGTTACTGTCTCCTATAATTATTTTTCTTATTCTTTGGTGAATAAAAGTACGTCAAACAAAAGGTTCCATGGTTGTCACAAGTCTGAGAACAGGAGAAGAGTGTTCTACTAGAGCTCCAAAATGTCCCTTGAAACATGATCTGAATTTGTTCTGTATGATCAGCTCTAGACTTCCCTTTGTGTGAAGTCCCTGCTTCCCTATTCTGCTGTTAAGGGAAAGACTGTGGTCTGAGGGCAGAGTCTGAGACGGTTTATCTCTGAAGCGTTCATCTCACTCTGCTGTCTCAGGGCTGATCCCCTCATACTGAAATCCGCTGTCTCTGTATTTTTGAGACTGTGGGGTCTGTGGCGTACCAGCATGGGTAAGCCAAGGAACAACGCTGAGTGTTTTCTGCCTGGGTTCAGCAGGAACATCTGCTTCTTGGGTAATAAGGACAGATGTGACAGTGCTGATGTTTAACGAGACCAGACTCAGAAGAAATCTTATGGCTTTAAAAAATTTATTTTGACCACATGAACGTCTGCTCTAATGCATCGTTTCCTCGGCCTTATCGAGAGATCTTTATGACTGTGATAAAAAGTGTCAGTAGTAATATTCTACAGTCTACATCACAAACACGTGTAGCAGGTTTTTAGTACGGTCACTGCCCACTGGGGGCAGTGCCACCTACTTTGTAGGACCACCTACAGTACACTCACAGAAGTACTGCCAATAGAATAGGACTCTCTGGAGCAGATAAACAAATATGACACTACTGGCACCATGTCTGATACCAGGTGTGGGCTAGAGGGGTATAAAGTCCCCCACCATTGAGCTGTGGAGCAGTGGAACTGTGTTCTCTGGAACGATGGAGCTCCCTACAGTACACCTGGGATGAATTGAGGTGTTGGGGATGAGGTGAGGTGGTGATCATCCAACAATCTCACCTCGCTAATGCTGTTGTGGCTGAATGCAACCAAATCCTCACAGCAATGTTCCAAAATCTAGTAGCAAAAGCAAGAAAAACATTTTTATAGCTCTGATTTCTGGAGATAAAGTGTATGAACAGGTGGCCCAATACTTTTGGCCAATGTCCCATATTAGGGTTAGCACAAACGAGTATTATTGAAGGAATTTTCCGTACGAAGGTTTGAGATTTGTGGCCTGAACTGTAGGTCTGGGTGTAAAGGTCACTGCAGGCGGCACGGCTCAGAAAGACACACACACTGTCCATAGACTTCTGCACAACTGATACAGCTGAGACTCTGCTGTCCTCTGCTGGACAAATACAGTGGAGCTCTCAGACTGTGTGTGTGTGTGTGTGTGTGTTGCTTTGATTCCTGACTGTGCTCTCTCACACAGCCAAACACACATCACCAACATATTATTATTAATGTTATTATTATTATTATTATTATTATTATTATTATTATTACAAAAGTTCCAGGTCCAGGCAGATGATCAGTTCATGCTGATGTATTGTTTATTTTAAACAAAAGATGAAAACAAAAGAAAAGGTATTTAAAGGACTGCCTTTGTTAGGCCGTGACCACGTGGTTAAAGGCTATCTCAGGCTGGTACCAGCACCCCCCTGAGGCCAGGTAGACCACTCCATTAATGGGTTTGGAACACCCCTTCTACCCGTAGAGGGAGCACAGTCATAGAAACAGAAGTGATCATAATAACAAAACAACCAAATTCAATTAACACAAATCAAAGAGCAGAGATGGCTCCTACAGAGGAGGTGCTTGGTGACAACTGAGGGGAACTGAGAGAGAAAAGGGTTAAACAGGTTGCTGGAGGAAGAATACGCCTGAGATCTGAACTAAAGAGGTTTATTTATAAGTCAACAAACAAACAACTTCACAGGACACAGGGTTTGAACCCCCACAAGCTCACGCGCTGTGTTGTGCTCCCAGGGCAAGCGCTTTAGCCAGGTGTGCTAAGGCATCGCTGGGGAGACGGAATGCACAGACCGGGAAGGATAAACCGAAAACAGCTTCTCAATCTTAGAATATTAGAAAAGTTTAGTTCAAATCTGAACAGATTATTGATCATAGTATAAAAAAGCCTGAAACAGATCACTTTATACGTAATGAATATAAAATAAATGACAGAATATAATTAATTAAAATCGCATTTCACAGTCATGGCCACTAGAAATGTGCTGCTTAGTGTAAACAGTGCAATTCTGCCACAGTGAGGTTACCTTCTGAAAATACCATCAAATCTCCAATTCAGTAATAATTTCATTGCTTTAGTTTATTTATTATATATGTAATAAATAAATGTTAGTAGTATTTTCATTAATAGTCATAATAATAATAATAATAATAATAATAATACATTTTAATAATGATCATCATTTAGAACCAGAGATCTGCACGTTGTGGGCAGTTACATGCTGTTTTCTGTGCTTCATGTCTCAGGATCAAAGTTACCTACAGACCTGATAAACATATCATGACAAACTACATCATTGTGTGATGAATTATCAGAAAACAGCTAAATTTCACTTGAAATGGAACTTCATGTCCCAGTTTAAATGCAGAAGCAGCTTCCAGTGCATGTTTACTGCTCTGTCCACGTGAACATGCTCAACCAGCCTTGTTTAATGTTCTTCTATATATACTCCTCGGTGTCAGTCTGGTGGTGTGAAAACAGCTGCAGAACATCAGGCCAGACCTCTGAGTATTTTAAAGGTAGGAACCCTTCTCACTTGGGAGAAGGGACAGTTTAAGGTAGGAAATACCAGAGTTTCACCAACGGAGTCTCTGACAGAGTTTGGCCAAGAAACCGCCACATACCTGAACGCAATGTATTGCCACTAGACGGTCCATAAATGTGCTGCTGTAAGTGTACAAAGTGCAATTCTGCCACAGTGAGGTTACCTTCTGAAAATACCTTCAAAATGAGTCTCAAATTCAGTAATAAGTTCATAACACAATAATATGACAGTGCTACATACTTCTCATTGCTTTAGTTTATTTATTCTATATGTAATAAATAAAGGTTAGTAGTATTTTCATTGTTATAATAATAATAATAATAATACATTTTAATAATGATCATCATTTAGAACCAGAGATCTGCACATTGTAAGTTACCTACAGACCTGATAAACATATCATAACAAACTACATCATTGTGTGATGAATTATCAGCGAGCTGCTGCCGCTGGCCTGCCCGCACCCGGGTTGAGCCAATTCTATTGTCTCTGGACGGTAGTTCCGCCTTTCCAGGAGCAATGGTTCTGCGATTCTTTGGGATCTGGTTGACTTTGACTGAACTTGGTGTGGGAGGAGGTGGAGTTACAGGGCTCAAGGAAATCTCTTCTTGAACAACATCTGTGTTCAGTGAAAATATACACTCCAAATCAATCTCTTTTCTTTTGTGTCTCCGTTTTCTATCCATTCCATAGTAACGATTTCATTATCTTCATTTGAAGAGGTCACCATGGCCTGATGTATCCGTCGCTCCGCTTTATTTCCACATACACACCCACAACCATTCTGCCAAAATGGCTTCTCAGGGCCGCAGGGCCAAGAGGGCGGAGCTTCCTGCGGAAGTCCTGGCCGGAAGTTGGTTGAGAGGAGGAAGCTTCAGGGTGAGGTCATAGTCCTGAGGTTGAAGCAGCCCACCTGCATTCCTGTCAAGGGGGTGGAGCCTACCGGCCCTGTTCCTGCCAAGAAGGCGGAGCCTGTCAGGATTTCATCATCCAGAACTGTGTCCAGACTGGCTCACAGAACTTCTAGGACCTAGGTCCATGTAGAAGCCCATGTCCCCATCCAGGTCTGTTCTTGCACCCGTATCTGTTCCTGTTCTTGTGCCCATATCTGTTTCGGTCCCTGTTCCTCTATTTGGTTTTGTCATCCGAGTCCCCGTCACGGTCTTTGTATCTGTCCCTGTCAGTGCATTTGTTCCTGTGCCAATATATGTAACATTTATTATGATAATTATAAGAATTGCGTTAAAGAAAATGTTTAGTTTTTATTAATGTCCCTGCATTTGTGATCATGTTTCTGTTTAATATTTATATTTTATATTTTAAATAATGATTTTCTACAGTCATGAGGTTTGTGAGTTGTGCTATATTTAGACACTGACAGTCCTCCAGTGTAAAACAACAGAAATAAACCTCATGTTCTGGCTGATGGACAGCATTTGATCTAATACAGGGATTTCTGATTTTCCATACAGATACGGCTTAATAGAAACACCGCTGCCCCGACTTTGGGGTCAAGCTGATGAGGCGCGTGGCTGGCTGGCAGTTCTATTGTTCTGTTAAACAGCGTCGTGTGGCTCTTCAGTGTCCCCCCTCCATTCCCCCTCCACCCCACGTCCTTACAAAGCTTTTGACCTGATGATAAAGAAATAATTAATGTATGCTTTACAGTAATCTCCACAATACCCCGTCAGTGGACGTGGCCGAGAGGATGAGCTTAAAGAACTCTTTGTTTAATGAGAAGTGAATCTTCAGGAGGAAAATAATGATGATGATGATGAATCTGATGATCTTTTAGTGCAGCAGGGAAGTGAAGGGACATGCTCTGTTAAAGCCTGTGGCCACCCTGATGATGCTTCATCTGCTCTGAAATGTATCTACCAACACCAGACATCCACTAGAGGTCACTCTGATGTCTTCAGATCTTCTTATTTCTCAGCTCTTAGGTGTTCTATCTGTTATACAATCAAAACAATCCAACTGTTTCCCTGCTTTGGGTCTCAACACTCAGTCAGCGTCTACCTGTAATTAACTCTATATAACATTAGAATAAACCCAAATAAACATAAAGTCAGTGGTCAGTGAGAGCGTCTACCTGTAATTAACTCTATATAACATTAGAATAAACCCAAATGAACATTAAGCCAGTGGTCAGTATCTATCTGTAATTAACATTTAACATTAGCTGACAGAATGGATAGAGTAGAGGTGGTCATAATGTTATGGCTGACATGTGATATGGAATTCATGCCCAAAATGTGTATGTAATTCTGTATTATTATTATTATTATTATTATTATTATTATTATTATTATTTATAATAATAATAATAATAATAATAATAATAATAATAATAATGTACCTATATGTAATATAGGTGTATATGATGGTTTTGTAATTCCAGTCCTGATGTTTCTTTTTTAACCAGATGAAAAACACATTCTGTGTGTGTGTGTGTGTGTGTGTGTGTGTGTGTGTGTGTGTGTGTGTGCGTGTGTTTACTCATGTTAATCCTCAGCCTGGACGTCAGGAGCTTTCACTACGTCACAGCACAACTTCTCAGCTTATTACAGCCTGGGAAGAAAGAAGTAAGACAGAATGAGATTTAAATAAGCTGCTTGCAGATTTACAAATGCACAACTGACTTCATTTTTCATTTCATTTCTTTAAAAGTGTGTGTTCTGTGAAAACAACAGCCATCTGTCTCTCTTACCTTACTGCACTGCAGTCCTATTGTTATTGTACTGGAGATGTTTTTATCACTGCTGCTCATGAAGCTCCTGAAGAGCACACTGGAGCTGTACACAGTCACGGATCTGCTCTGAAAAACATCATGAAGCCGACGCAATAACACTCAGAGAAACATGGGGGTTGTTGTGCATTTAAATGAGTTGAGAACCTGGAACATATGTTAGCAGATTATATAGATACTTAGCAGACAATATTTAGTTATGTGTATATTAGTGTGTGTGTGTGTGTGTGTGTGTGTGTGTGTGTGTGTGTGTGTGTGTGTGTGTGTGTGTGTGGGTGGGTGGATTGTGATTTAAAGTCTTACATTCATACAGTTTCAAATTTGAAACTCATTCATTCACTCATTCATTCACTCGTTCATTCACTCGTTCATTCACTCGTTCATTCTCTCATTTGTTGGTTTACAGTTTCCTAAGCAGTGAGATGTGCAAACATTGACAGCAGACTTTTAATGTAGTATAACAATGGTGCTGAGAAACACTGCTATGCTAACTGTAGTCTTGTTTGCCCCCACTTTCCCTTTTGCTGTCGCACGTAGAAAAAGATGAAGAAGCTCTTTTCTTTTCTTTTATTTCAACTTGTGAAATCATGGTGGATCATTTGTGTGTGTGTGAAAAAGTTAGGACCCCCTACGACTAAAAAAATACCCTAAAATGTCATCACGGGACCTACCGGTTCCATCAACCCAGAAATAGAAAGGCTGAATCACATAGCTGAAAGAATTCCACATGAAGGAGTGGGAAAACCTTTCTTCCAGAGACTGATAGACAGCTATAAAAAGTTTTTTTGTAACCAAAGAAGAGGTTATTATGGCATAATCACAAGACAATTGCATTTAAATAATGTTTGAAAGACATTTCTTCAGTTTTATGTTTTATCTCTCAATATAATTATATTGAACCTGGGAATCTGGCAACTGTTCCTTATGCTGTGTTAAATTTTAGTGTGTGAGAGAGTGGTGATCATCTGACATCCTGACCTCACTTATGCTCTCGTCACTGAATGCAATGAAATCCTCACACCAATGTTCCAGAATCTAGTAGAAAGTCTTCCCTGGACAGTAGAGACAGTTACTACTGTTTTGAATTCCCATGATTTCAGAAGAAAGAGTGAATGAGCAGGTGTCCCACAACACATCCCACCCATTTGCACTGATGTTATGAGAGGTTTTTCAGCCTGGATCACATTTAATGAGGCACATATAGAGCAGCCAATCAGAACAGAGATGATTTCCATATTTTAATGTCTTAAAGGAATAAAGAGAGGTTGACAAAAAGTTCATGCACACAAGCATCAATGTAATGATAAAAATAAAAATGAATATTTATTTATTAAAATATAATTTATAGAGATTGTTTAAAGATCATTTAAGCACTTTACGAGTGGTAGAAACATCTGTTGATGGTTATCTCCAGTTACGCTGAGCAGAAGGTTACCTGCAGGTGACTGTAAAGGAGAACCAGGTTAGATTATCTGTTAACGATACCAGATTAAGACATGGCTACACCTCGGTGGTTAGAGCACTCCTGAATGAAGTAGTAAAGTATTGTTTCGGTTCTTACTTGGCATTTCAGTCAAACACAAAGTTCATGTAATTGTTCAGGAAAGATCCATTTGATGAGCTCTCACACATGAACCAAGAGTCTGGCTTCAGGTCAGTTCCTGCAACAGCTGTCAGCGATAACTGTGAGTGAATTCAGTGCAAGTAGAAGAAAGAGCTTTACTGAACACTGTTGGGATGAGATGGACTAGTGAAGTGTTGTTAAACAAGCTTGGGAAAAGTTGAAATGATGAAGCACTGGACTGCTTTGGGATGAGTTGGAGTTGGAGTTGAGTTGGAGACTCCTTTAATAATAATAATAATAATAATAATAATAATAATAATAATAATAATAATACATTTTATTTCAAAGGCGCCTTTCTGGAACTCAAGGACGCCGTACAAAGAGTAAAAAAGACAATAAAATTAAAATAATAAGGAAAAGAAACACAAGGCAGTAATAGGCAGTTCTAAACAGGTGTGTTTTGAGTTCAGATTTAAAGTTTGAAAGTGAATTTAAGTTCCTTATGTGAGGTCGTAAGGCGTTCCAGAGTTGGGGAGCAGAGATTTCATGGTGGTGAGACGGGCAGAGGGGACATTCAGGTGGATGGAGGAAGACGATCTGAGGGAGCGAGAGGAACTTAACAGGGAGCCAGTGAAGCTGCTGCAGGACAGGAGTGATGTGGTGAATGGATGGGGTTCTGGTAATGATACGGGCAGCTGAGTTCTGGACCAGTTGGAGCTTATGGAGATATTTGTGGGTGAGACCGTTGTAACAAGGCAGTGAACAAGGATGGCAGTGGAATGGGGAGTAAGGGGGAGACGGAGGCGGTTGATGCTACGTAGGTGAAAGTAGGCAGACCCGGGTAATGTTGTTAATATGAGAGTGAAATGAAAGAGTACTGTCAAGGATGAGTGATGACACTATATTAAACGATATTGGCATGTGTTGGTGTTACGAACCACGTTTGAAGGAGGGATGAAGTCTCCCTGAAAACCTTTGGGACGAGGCCAATTTGTGCATATTCTACTGTCTAAAGAATGTTCAATAAGCTCACTAAGCACACCCAACTGGGGCAGGAGGCTACGGAAGCAACCCGACCAACTGACAAAGGCTGTGGGACCAAATCAATTTGCCTAATGAGAAACTGGCAAATCTTCCCAAAGCTCCGCGGATGGGTGAGAGCTGAGATGGGGTGGGGGACTGAAGGGTAGTGAGCTTGCAAATCCTCAACAATTGTTGTCGTTCCTGTCCGCCATATCTGTACCGAGCCACATGCATGAGTGAAGTCTTTTAGTCCTCCTCTAAAACCTCTTAAAACTCCTGCTCAAGCTCAAAATCCTAAGACAATGCTCCCAACCAGTGGCCAATCTTCTTAGCCTAATGGCCATTTTGCGTTTGTGTCCTGCGTGTTTTAGTTGCAATATAATGCCCGTTCTGCTTTTCCGGTAAGCTGACTAGAGCAGTTTCAAGCTTAGCGTGTGGATTGGAAAGATGCAGGCCTTCATGGACCGCAGACGAACGAGGGATAAAATATGATGGGGATAAATTTCAAAGAGTCAAACATGATTTGCTCATCTTAACATAATGCCTGCCAAATCCATATTGTTTTCACTTTGTTGCGGCCTATTATCATTATTGTTTTTCATCTGTGTTGTTCTGTTTTTTTTTTCCTCCCCTTGTTTTTCCTCCCTAATGGACGGCACAGGGATCGGTGATCAGATAACTTAGTGGGTTTGAGAATAAACAGCTCAGTATTAAGAAAGGCAAGCAAAACCACAGCCTTACCTGAGGACGAGGTAATTTTCGTTAGACCCAAAAAACAAACTCTACTTGAAGATAATTCAAGTCTCAGGCAGATCTTTCATAATATAAAAGTATTTGCAGAACAATGGGACCCTTCCAAGCATCATGCTCAGTATCAAACATTGGCCTAGTGAGAAGTCAATGAAGGTGTTTTGGATGAGATGGAACGATAAGGTCTTATGGAATTGCTTTGGGATTGTTGGAGGATTTCATCACTACTAAAAACACGGGATGAGTTGGATTCTTACGTGCATTGAAGATGGAGAATTGAAGCTCTGGTAGACACCTTTGGGATGAGTTGGTGTTGAAGCTTTATTGAACACCTTTGGGATGTTCACACATTGGGAACACATTTATGATCCAGACTCAATCGGCCAACAGTGCTGACCTCATTTATGTATTGGAGTGTAAATTAAATCAAACCTCAGGTGAAATCAGACATCTAGTGGAAGGTGGGGCAGTTCAAATAGGATTGCCCTTGAACTTGAAAGGCTTTTTGGAAGAGGAGGAGTCAAAATACATGTGAATAAACTCTGGTGCACCATCAAGACTTGTGAAAAACCTGAGCAAGTGCAGCTTAGCTGCCAGAGGGGGGCAGCATTCTGTAAGATGGCCTAGGTGTGTATATAAGGCACCACCTGCTCTCTGGTTTGGGCAGAATCAGATTGGCCAAAATATAAGATCTACTGTCTTTCCCTAGAGTTTGACGTTCTTCTCTGTTACTTCTCAGTTCTTGTCTGTAGGACATGCTTTAATGGTAGCTGGACGGATTTATTTTGAAGAAATATGTTACTTGAGAGACCTAAATTATAGGTCCACTGTATACAGATGCAAACTGAAGCCCACCTGTCCAACTCATTATTGGTCAGTTTCTAGTAGTAAGACCACTGGAGACCTGGTAGCAATGGACCTCTCTCAGCACATCAGTGATCTGATATGGTAGTACCATGGTAGTAAGCCTGGTGATATCAGAGATGTTGCAGATCTTTTTAGATATGTCTATGTCATTCCTAGGTTGAAGGAGGTTCTACCACCAACAAGTATAAATAGCAAGGTGGACCATCGAGGGAGGGGTTTCAAATAGGACATCAGTCTTTTATGAGTTGCTGTTGCAACAGCATGTGTTGTGCTGTATGTCTAAGCTTGACTTGCATTACTTACCTTGAGCAGTGTGCTCTGCCCAATGAGCAGATGCCAGAGGGATCTCACCTGGATTGGGTTTCCATCGTTGCCATGGTAGCTGTCCTCAGTCACCCAAGTAGCCTCCCCACACACTCGGGTTTCACCAGAAGGAGCTGTACCTGCACTGCTTCTGCCTAACCCCTTACCTGGGGTTATCAAATACGGAACACCTTTAAACACTGAAAAGTTAGGGTTCTTCAAGAGTTCAGTAAAGAACTCTTTCTCAACCCTGGTCCCGGAGGCACCCCTACCCTACCCTATTTTAGAGATTTCCCTAAAATATTTCTACCAGCACATCTGATCCAAGGTCCATTGTTGGCCCAACTGACATATATGGGAACCTGCTGTCATCTGGACCACCAGAGCAACTATCTAGATACCAAGAACCCATGAGACACCATTGTAAATGATTAACAATACCTTACCAACCCACCAGACCCCCAGAGATACTACAGCAACCACAACAACCTTCAGGAACACTATGGCAACCACTTTACACTATGCCTTAGCTAGCTGTGGGCTAGAGGAGTGGAACTGTGTTCTCTGGAATGATGGAGCTCGATCCAGTACTGGGATGAGTTTGGGATGTGATCATCCAACATCCTGACTCTTGTCACCAAATGCAAGTAAATCCTCACAGCAATGTTCCACAATCTAGTTGAACGACCTGGTTTCAAATCATTACCATCGATACAATAACAGGTGTCCCAATACTAATGCAATGATAATGCTCTCCCTTTGAAGGAGCCATCTGCAGTATGTTCCTCAGAGCACCTTCTGAAATATCCAGTGCAGTTCAGCAGGTCCAGTGGGTGCTTTTACTGGAGGATGTTGCGTGAGGGACTTTCGGACTAAGCTCGTCGCCCTTGGTTCTTGGCCTACTTTAGGTGGAGGTGAAAAGGGGACAGTGCAGAGTGCAGGGGGTAAAGGGATTAAAGAGAGCCCACTCGCTTCTCTCCAGTTTGGGATTTCGCCCCCCCCCCAAACCCCCCAGCACCACCACCACCACCACCCAACGCCAGACACTTAAAAGTCTGACTGGGATTAAGATAAAGAGCCAAGCAAGACCACGCGCTGGGCTCAGGGAGGTGTCCTCCGAAACAAAAGAGTGGACAGCAGAGAAGGAAAAAAGCATGGCGAAGCATTGTAATATGAGCTAATGCTCATAAGGAAGGCTAAGATAATGGGGAGCACAGCCTTTTATCTCTTTGTATGAGTGGATGATCTGTGCTTAATGCGGGGTTTTAATAAAGAAATGGCAGCCATCCCTTTGAAATCTCTGCTCTCTGGGTCAGGAAAGAGTGTATCTTGCCATAAAGTCTTGTTAAGCTTTTTGTTGTATCAGTGTATCAGAAACAACTCGTGAACCTTTAGAACCGCAGGCCTGTGTTTTCGTAGTTTGACATACTTTTATTCACCAAAACACTAGAAAAGTATTTATAGGAGACAGTCACACATGACAGATATTTGCATGAATATGACCATGTTTTGGTCAAAAGTTCATTTTGTGCTGTTTTCAATTGATTATAAGGACTATAAAACACATTATATCTCAGACATTCTGCTGGAAATGCAAGAATTTTGAATAAAATGGAAAAAAAAGAAACAATAACCTGAATGTTCTTTATTATTTTTGTTATTTATGTATGTATCCGTGTTATCCCTTCTCAGGACTTTTATTCTAAATTTTACAAACAGCCCCTCCCCTCTCATTTTTCTCTACAACCCAGTGATGTCATTTGCCCCGCCCCTTCTCACTGATCAGTCAGAGTCTGTATGCAAACGTAAATCTGCGAGGATAAAATCACTTTCCCTCAACAGCTCTACTGCTTCTGGAAGCTGGAAAACCTGTTCTGTACTGAAGTACCTTTGGAATCACAGAACCAAGCATTCAACAATGTTCACCATGTTTGATCGGATATGCTGCTTTTATCAGATTCAAGCATCAGTCGAATGCCTGCCTGAACACAGCCGCAGTTACTATTGTACTTTATTTTTATTGATATTTACCATCATTTCAAATAAGCTGTGTAACCTCAAGTTATCCTCCCAGACGTACCACCAGGTGTGTTTACAAACATTCAGATTTCTTATGTAAAATGATCCATTTTTATATATAATAATAATAAATTTAATATTACAATTCTAGTGCATCTCAAAAATGTAAATATCATGAAACATTTATGTTCACGTTAATACTTTCATTCAAAAAGATAAACAGAGGACCGTTTGCCTTTTTTAATTACATTGTGATAAAAAAAATCACATTATTAATTGTTTTTAAATGCAAAAAACTGTATTGTACTTCATTACTCTTTACTCTAATACTACTTGCAATAATATAATAAGAACAATAATATATATTTATATTATTATATATAATAATTATATATATATATATATAGACACACTTTATTATACATTAGCCTAATGTTTATTATACTTTGTCTATGCATTTGCTTAAAAAAAATTTTTTGTATTTTTAATTTTCTTCATTATTCTTTACTGTAAATTTCATTGTTTCACTTTTTTATTTATAATTATTTTTCCCAGTTTTACTTTCTACACATATCTTTTTTTTATATTTTACTCTTTTGTACTTTTACAGCTCAAATTCCAATGTATGTAAAAAAAAATTCCATCCCTTGTTAGTGATACGAGTCTTCAGTTCCAAACCAAACTAACATAAACCAACTTCTTTAGAGGTAAGAAGAGACGGTATGAATTTGATGACTGTTGACGATCATCATAACAGCAGGTTTCCTGGGATGAGCAGAGAGTTGACATGTGCCAGTCATGGCTGGAAGAGGCCCCTGGTGAATAGGAGCCTGTCCGGTCCTTTTGTCTCCAACATCTCCATCCTTTACCCCACCCCTCCCCTCCACCAGCCGCCTTCTGGAGGCTCCGTCAGCGCTGCAATGGCTCTACAAGAGGCTGATCATCCAAGCTCCTCCAAGAAAGTGGGTCATGAGTCTGAGACTGCGGGATTATGGGCCACGAGTCGTCTCTTATCCACCAGTTCTAAATCCTGCAGCTTCCCCTGGAAATAAAGAAAGATGGAGAGAAAGAAAAAAAACAACACATATACCCCCACTTGACCCAGACCAACAACACCCCCCCCCCCCAACACACCAAACACACTCTGTCAAATATGAAGGGTTAACCTCTTGAACCTTCTTAACTTCATTCAGTTTTTAGGTTTATTATTTGGTTTCCACTGGAAATCATTCAGTCACTGCCACAAAACTTATGTTAACAAACATAAAATTTAAAAAATGTTTAAAGTTAAATATAAAACATGACCAAATGTTTGTGAAACTGATCTCTTCTGCTTACAAACACTAAAGTGCTACAGAGTGAAGGTTGGAAAATGGTTGCTATGGTGTTCTTGTGCAGTTAAACAATTACAAAAACATGGTGCTGGTGGTTTACCTATTAGAGTTGATTATTAGGATGTTGTTTGATGGTTACAGTGGTATCTCATGAGTTCTAGCTAAGTGCTAAGTGGTGTCTATGCAGTAAATGTGTTACTTTTTGGTTGATTGGGTGTTTTCAGGTGGTAACACAGGTATATCATTTTTTTTTCTATTTAAACTGTTACTAAAATATGTCGTGGTTCTAGATTGCTAGGTGGTTGCTATGGTGTTTCAGGTACTTGCTGTGGTTGTATGAGATGGTATCTCATGGGTTCAAGCATGATAAGTGCCTGCTAGAATGATTCAGAAGGTCGCTGTAATTGCTGTTTTACCTTTATGTTTGTGGGACATTTTTTGGGCATTCCAAAATATGGGCAGTGATGCCATGATGATCAGTCAGAGTCTGTGTGCAGGTTGAGCATCAGCCCCGCCCCCTCTCTCTGATCAGTCAGAGTCTGTATGCAGGTTGATCATCAGCCCCGCCCCCTCTCTCTGATCAGTCAGAGTCTGTATGCAGGTTGATCATCAGCCCCGCCCCCTCTCTCTGATCAGCCAGAGTCTGTATGCAGGTTGCTCATGTTCACGTGGACAGAGCAGTAAACATGAACTGGAAGCTCCTTTGGTATTTAAAGTGGGATTTAATTCAGTTTTTAAACAAGCAAATTCTAATTTAATAATTCATCCACATTGGTGTTTTCAGTGTAGGCTTTCTAGATTTCAGAGCATTGCTGTGAGGATTTGATTGCATTCCACACAGTGTATTAGTGAGGTCAGGATTTTCGATTGGTCTGATCATCATGAAAGTAATGTAAAGAAAACGACCAAATCTAAAGGAGCAAACTTCAGACCAAAACATGTCCTGGTGATATTTACGGTAAGACATGTGGCCAACCACGATGTTCCTTAAACATCAGCCACTCATCTGTCTTCTTCCTCTGTCTTTGACTTACTCCTGAAGGTCCTCCAAAGGCACTAAAAGGATAATGGCTGTAACTTCCTGATGAAAACAATTTACAGGAATGGCGCGAGGGAGGAGAAATGACGAATGTCGGCCCTGTAACAGCCGAGTTGTGCTTTTACACCTGTATGATTTGGAGAGAGCTCAATGAATTGTTTTCTAATCAAGACCAGCTCAGCAATAATGACATGTAATAATGACACCATGATAAATGCAAGCTTTTAAACACCTGACCCCTTTGCTCTTCGTGACAGCCCATTTGTCCGAGGCGCTCTGACACCAGCCGTGATTAATATGTGGATAAATTACAAATAATAAATACATTAATTTTGTGGCTGAGTCATTACATCCATCATTAGAGGAGTTCGCTTTGCTCAGATAATGGTGTGGAGAGCAGGGGGACGAGATGACAAAGGTTACAGGCTCTCGGGAAATATGAAAATGATTTCTCTGCCCATTCAAGTGTCTGAAAATGCCGTAACAGTTTATATAACTATAATCTATAAAAGGAAAATATCAACACACCGTAGAAATGTTCACACTAACATTCCAGCATCGGCGGCTTCCCTCCTAATCAATGATCTAATCCATCTGATCAGTAAAATGAGTGATTAAATATTAATGTTCACTGGAGCAGTTTGTTGTGGAGCAGTTCTTTCATCTGTACATGAACATGGTTCACTATCTAAAACACTAATAAGCTCCTGTCTGACGCTCTTCTGTGAGTTTAGCTGAACTTGTGCAGCTGGTGGAACTGAACGGCAGTCCACCATCGTGGAAGTTAGAACACTATTCATAATAATGAATTTGTATGTGTGTACTGCAAATTATTCAGTATCCACTATGAATTATTCAGTATCCATTATGAATTATTCAGTATCTACTCTGGATATTCAGTATATACTATGAATTGTTCAGAATATACTAGGAAATATTCATGATCCACTATGAATTATTCAGTATGTACTATGATTTATTCACTGTGCACTATGATTTTTTTAGCATTTATTATGGATTTTTCTGTAGATAATGTGAATTATTTTGTACATAGAAATATATAATATATAGAAAATAATATAGAAAATATAAATAAATAATATGTGTAATGTTATTTTTTTGCCCTCTTAATTAAAAGTATCATCTGCATTATTTTTTTATATTTTTTTTCTTTATCCTAGATTTTAACCCTTTATGCTCTGTGACTTTTATTTCACCCTAAAGATTAATAATCAATAAATACATGCAAAGCAATGCAGAAACATTGGGGGAAATCAGGAACCAGCAGAGGGTTTGAGGAGTTTAAGGGGTTAAAATTGTCTTGTAATGGTATTTCGGATTAGCCCCAGTGATGTCACTGCACAAGCCTCGTGATATTGTTAATTTACATGTATTTTTATTATACCATTCATTTAAATATATAATGATTTCCACACATACACATCGTTTACATTTTTGCATGTCATTTGCATGTGATTTGCATGTCAATTGATGATGCAAAGCTCAAAACGTAAACATTCAGCATTATTCCGCAGATCAGGTCCAACATGTTGAGGCCTTTCCTTTTTGTCTGCAGGGGACAGAAGAGACCACCTAGGAGCCAGACAGGTCCTGGACAGGTCAGCATCCCTGAAAGCAGGCTTGGTCTGATGGTTATGATGGTTATCTTGTCCTAAGTGGTTTCACCTTTGACCCTTCTATCTGTGTCCGAGCCGTGCTTGCGTTTAAGGTCCGGCACTTCACTTTTGGAAAACCAGGCATAACAAAACACTCCAGCTGAAGAGCTGCAGCGGCGGCCCTCGGGGTCACTCCAGACTGGGTGAAATACGGGGGTCCGAGCACAACAACAACAGAAAGAGGAACAAACAGGAGATTCCTCCAGGGAGTAACAGTTGTTTGCTCATTGTTCTGAGCTGAAACAAGCGACACATGTTGGGTTGTAAAAGTGTCAAGGCCCAGGCTAAGGGCCATTGTGGCCGTGTCCAGTTGAAGCGTTTGGCCTTTTGTTGCCGGAGTTGCACATCATTAGCATGTCAATATTCGTAGGTTGACGCGAGCTGGATGTGGCGTCGCCCTTTGAACCGAAGCACACACACTCCAGGCACAGGGCTCGGAGCTCTGCTCCACAGGGACCTGCTGTTGACCCAAATGCTGCAGACGGGCCGTGTTTAAGAGAAACACTGGTCTTTGTTGAGATGGAGATGCGAATCTCCGACCTTCCGTTTGATTATGAAGCTTTAGGATATTGTTATTATTAGATTATTATGTTCCCTCCTGCTCAATTACACAGCAGCATGCTGCACATTCACTTTTACATCTAACAGTGAACAGAGTTCATTCTTTTACTTACTATATATTATATATTTTTAATATATACAGAGGTTTTCTGTATTGTTATCTAAGCATATATTTTTAGATTCATTTAATGTTTATGTTTATTTGACATTTTTGCTTTGATTTCTATATTTTTTTTCCCTAAATATTTAATTTCATTATATTTATTTTTGTTATATATTCGAACATTTTAACTTTGTCATCAAAGCATTCCACTCTTAGTTGTACTGTATACGAAATTAGAATTTATTTACTGATTTATATTTTTATATTGATGCTGTTGGGATGCACTTATACTTAATATTCAGTCTATTTGATTTATAGTTAAATTCATAGTACGTACTTTTGACTTACAGTTATAAAGTTATGGTTTGACTTACTTTTATTCCCCAAAATGTTTAAAAATGTATTCATCGAAGTCACATGTGTCAGATATTGTTATTTTCAGAAGGTCCTAGGCTACTCAAATGTGTCTTCATAGTATTAGATCGGGTTCGATAGTGTGTTATGTGTTTCATGTCCGTAGATGCTGTGATTTCGGGTTCTAAGAGTTAAACTAAAGACACACACACACACACACACACACACACACACACACACACACACACACACACACACATACACACACACACACATTGCACCTTAGATTCAATAACATAAATAATGAATTAATAAATGCAAACCTGTTGAATGTGATTACAGTTTTCTTAGTCTGTAGAGAAATCCTGTACTGTACTGATTATAACTGATTATAACTGTACTGATTATAACTGATTATAACTGATTATAACTGTACTGTACTGATTATAACTGATTATAACTGTACTGTACTGATCATAACTGATTATAACTGTACTGATTATAACTGATTATAACTGATTATAACTGTACTGTATTGATTATAACTGATTATAATTGTACTGATTATAACTGATTATAACTGTACTGATTATAACTGATTATAACTGTACTGTACTGATTATAACTGATTATAACTGTACTGATTATAACTGTACTGTACTGATTATAACTGATTATAACTGTACTGTACTGATTATAACTGTTTATAACTGTACTGTACTGATTATAACTGATTATAACTGTACTGATTATAACTGATTATAACTGATTATAACTGTACTGTACTGATCCAACCCTAAGGGTCTGTATGCAGCCCCACACTCACAGCAATGTTCCTGAATGTAGTAGAAAGTCTTCCCTGGACAGTAGAGACAGTTACTCCAACACAAACAGTAGAATCTCTTTAATACTCTTTCAGAAGAAACAGTGAATGAGCAGGTGTCCCAATACTTTTGTCTACTTATGTAGTGCATATTGTAATTAACATCTATAAAACCAAGTGTGTCCAAATATTTGACTCATACAGTTTGTACACAAAAGTTCTCATAGACCCACAGTGCAGCACACACACACACACACACACACACACACACACACACACACACACACACACACACACACACGCACACTAGTGAGTTCACACACTAGGGGGCAATTCTGATACAATGAAACAAAACCAGTAAAAATGTTGTACGTGTATATAAACGTTTCTACCATCAGCATAAAATATGTGTTTGAATTGAATTCGAGTGGCTGCTCCTAAAATATATGAATGAAAATGATAAACAGGCCTTGCATTCAGTGTGGAACTGTGCGATTCATCCTCTACACTAAGTAACAGGGTAGTTTTAAGTCACTGAGTGGGTTAAACACTCCTTGTGTTGCAAATTGGGCCTCTTTACCACAATCATCCATATCGTGCTGTAATTAGCCTTTCCTTTTTGACCTCGTTCACCATGTCTAATCGTGTATTCAGGCAGTTACAGTAGCCCACCGGCCCGCCGGACTCCCTCCACGGATACAAACAAAAGGCTTAATGGTGTCACCCGTCCTGAGCAGCCACGGCCCGCTGACCCCCTGAATGGCCGGCGGCCTGTGGGCGGCAGTTAGATGGCTGCGGGACATGCCGAGTGGAGCGGTCGTTTGGACAGTTTGGCCAGCTGCTGAGGAAGCCATCGCTGGCCAGTAAAAGCTGCCAGATGGAGCCGCTCCACGAGAACAATAAGAGTTGTGGCTGTGCACGGCTAGGCTAACACTAACGCTTGGCAGGCCAGAAAGCACAACCTAATGATCAGTTACTCTTGACCACAACAATGTTTTTTGGGGGGGGCAGTGAGTTGGGGTCATATTTAAACCCAGAGTGGAAGCTTTCCTTGGTATTTGGTGTTGTTTAACAGTAGTTAGCGTATGTTAATCACTGGACTCTAGATGCCTCATGAAGAAAAGAATATTGATACAGATATATTAGAAATATATTTTATTTAATACACTGTATTTCATTGTTTTCTGTTAAAACACAGATTTGTCTAAAACTTAAAAATGAACAAATGTACATTTAATTATATTTAATGCATTAAAAATGCATGAAAATAGCAAGAAAATAATACTTTTCCATATTTTTATTTATTAAAACACATTTTAAAATCAACAATATATTTGAAATGTATCTTATATAAACACATTACTTTCCTGTACAGGACAACAATGGTTGCACAGTAGGAATTACAATGCAACAGTCATTTTTACATTGAAGATCTGAAGATCAGTTCCGGGCTGGACCCATATGGAATTATAGGAACAATATATTTATAAAATACATTTGAAACTGTACACAATTTATGTGTAACTGCAAATGTGTGGAAATATTTTTAATTGATCAAATAACGATAACAATACATTTGAAATTTATCATATAAAGAAATGTGTGTTAAATGTATTTAAACGTACTCTTTTAATAAAAAGTCCAGAGGTTTCATGATTAAATATCTTTTTTTAACATTTTAAACTCACTGACTTTTATTTCTATAAACTACTGATTACGTATTAACCCTTTCAGACCTGAATTATGCTCCACTGATGGAAAAATTACTGATTTTCTTAATTCACTCACAAAAAAACAAGGCTCGATTGTTATGTTTTAAATGTCCATTAATAATGAAACTTTTAACATTGTATTTCATAAACCATCCGACCATAAAATGACCTCAAAAATGGTCTAAATCAGATAAAAACCAGCTAAAATGAGCCTTTTCTCTCACTCCTCCTTACTTCATAAATAACAGAAATAATGCAGGACATTCAGGCTGTTTTGAAATGTGTATTTTTATAAAGTAACTCATCAGAATTCATCCATTTTCAGCTTGAATACGTTTTCGGTCTTTTGGTGGATAAAAGTACGTCAAACTACGAAAGCAGCTGATGCCTGATTTTATGGTCGTAAAGGTTAATAAACTGCATTGAGTGGAAAATTAAAAGTGGCATGTTGTTTAATTCTCTGCTGAGCTAATAACCAGTGGACCACCAGCTCGGACACTGGTCGACTGTCCTCTTGCTCGCTGGGTCTTTTCTTTATGGAGATACACAGTAAAGATGCATCAGTTGGATATTTGCCAAATATAATATGTCAAAAATATTTGTAAATATATATTTAAGAAATCAATTTTTGGTCTTTTTCATACATGAATATATTTTAAATAAACAAACATGTTTTCCATGCAATTCTGCTCTGTTGTAGTGAGACAGAACTTCCACCTTCTCACCAAACATCTGCTTGAAGCTGCCTAATGTTAGCAGGATTTCTCAGTTGGGCAGATGACTTCAGCTTCAGTGTTCCCATTGGCCGATTTTCACTTTTGGCCTATGCTGTCCAGCTTACCGAGAATTCCTGCTTTGGAAATTATCCCCCAGTGCTGTTTCCAGCAGCAACAGGCGAAGTGTCCTGGGAGCTCCTGTATGGAGTAACCAAGCCTGCTTAATGAGGCGTGTGATTGGTGCCCTCCTTCTCAACACAACGCAGCCCATTCAGTGCTGTGATTGATTGTGACAGTCACACAATGAGGAGCTGGTGTATGTGGTGGCCGTGGTGGTGGGGGGGTAGCACTATTGCGAGCCCCTCCAAATTTCCCCACCTTTAAGAAAGAGCTCGTTCACACTGTCATGTCAGATACTGCTAACTTCAAACCTAAGGCTGGAGCCAACACAGAACTGTGCAAAAGTTTAGGTACCCTCATATAAATGGCACGTTTTTCTTCATTGACTGCAAAATATCAAATTATTTAATAACTTTCAGGGACAATAAGGCATGATTGTTCACAGCGAACCGTATGTTAATTATAGTTGTTGAATACATTAATGAACTGTGTATCAACCCTCAGATCATGATGTTACGTGCTGTTTTCTAGCCTTCGTAATGCAGGATCAGAGAATTATTGAGTATTAATGAGTGATTCAGGTCAGAAAACATCTAAAATTCACTGGTTTCCACCTGAATTCAGTCCCAGTTTAAAGGCCAAAGGAGCTTCCAGTGCATGTTTACTGCTCTGTCCACGTGAACATGATCAACCTCAGTCTGTATGTAGGATGAGCTTCACAAATTTCAGAATAAAAGTCAAGAGAATGGATAATATTGATAAATAAATAAATAAATAAATAAATAAATAAATAAATAAATAAATAAATAAATCAGAATATTCAGGTTGTTTTTTTATTTTAATTATTATAAATATCTTTTGAATCTAATCATTACAAATAATTAATTGCCATTCCTGTAGTTTCTTCTCAAAAACACTCTGGATGATCAACTTCAAACGTTTTTTTTAAGAGCCACAAAAATTTGAAGGCACAAGTAAATTTTTTTATCAAAACATGTTCAAATTCATAGAAATATTTAAACTGTCTTAATATTTACATCTGAAATGAAGATGGTTTTGAATAGTCAAGGATCTGCTGTAAATAAAAAGGCTCTGAATGTTTATCCACATGGAAAGAAACGTTAAATGTATGTATAAAACACAAATATTAATAAATGCATGCCTACGTATTTCATTTCTGTGTGGGAAAATTTACATTGCTGTGTGGGTTTGATTGCATTCAGACTCATGATACGCTCTGGTATGCAAATGCAAACCTCTTCTAGTATGTACAGTGATGCTTGAAAGTTTGTGAACCCTTTAGAATTTTCTATATGACGTAGAAAACAAGAACCAATAAAGCAAAAGAGACAAAAATATGACACTGTCTCGTTTAGTTATTGAGGAAAATGACCCAATATTACATAGCAAAAGTATGTGGCAAAACAAGCCCACACCATGATACTACCACCACCATGTTTCACATGTGGAACATGGTTTTTAGGCTGGAATGCAGTGTTTTCCTTTTTCAAACATAATGCTTCTCCTTTAAATCAATCGATCTGTTGGTCGAATTTGTCCATAAAACCATGCTCATCGTTGTTGTTCAGTGTTCTCCTGATGGTGGACTCATGAACATAAACATTAGCCAATGTGAGAAAGGACTTTAGGTGTCTTGGGTTCCTTTGTGACCTTGCAGACTATTACGTACCTCGCGTTTGGTGAGGTCTTTGTTGGTTGAGCACTCTTTTACCTCACTGGATCTAGAACTTGTGTGAAAATCTGATACATTTTTAGCTCAAATTTATGTATAAAATCTAAATGATTCACTAACATTTTAGCACCGCGATAAACATGGACTTAAGCTCACTATGGAGACCAATATGAACACTGTCACACATCCCATGATTCACTTTCAGCACCAGTGCTTTAATGCTTTTTATCACGTTCCAGTGAGTCGACTTTCGTGAGACCCTACCTTCACATGCTTGGTCAGTTTTAAGTGCTCCTCGGTTAGCAGATCATGAGTGTTGGTAAAGCTAATGAAGCTGCTCGATATGAATTTAGCACTTTATTAATACAGTGTTATAAGCAATGATTTTAAAGCTATGGCAGAACTGCTGATCAGGCAGTTACACTCACCAGGGCCAGTAGAGCAGAATGGGCAACCTGTGTGATGGAGTGTGGATGCCTTCATGAGCCCCAGTCGAGGTGGAGAAAGGTCATCTGTAAAATTGTCCAGTTTTCACTGCAGTCTATTGATTCTCTTACGTTCGTCATGGCAGTAATGGAGTCAGGTCCTTCATACAGATCTCCTCCAACCCACGTTCTAATCGTAACCATTATGAGCCAAGTAGTATCTATCTATCTATCTATCTATCTATCTATCTATCTATCTATCTATCTATCTATCTATCTATCTATCTATCTATCTATCTATCTATTTATCTATCTATCTATCTATCTATCTATCCCAAGGATCACAGGACCTACAGGTAGCTCTCAAGGATCACAGGACCTACAGGTAGCTCTCACCCCAGCACCAAACAAGTTTCATTTTCATGGAGGTGTTTAAACCCTTGTTGTCATAAAACATCAGGGCAAGACTAAAGTTCTCCAGAGCCATCTAGACAAAGAGCAGGACGTCTGGAACAATGTGCTTTGGACAGATGAATCCAAAGTTGAATTATTTCAACACAGACACAGCATTTGAGCAGAAGAACCTCATACCGACTGTGAAGCATGGTAGTGGGAGTGTGATGGTTGGAGCTGCTCTGCTGCAGCAGGGTGTGGAGATCTCTCCATCATAGAAACCACTATGAGATCTTTATTGTATCAGAGGGGGCTTGAGGAGAACGTAAGAGCGTCTGCACAAAGACTGAAGCTGAAACATCACAGAGCTGAAAGAATTCCGCCTGGAGGAGTGGGAACGTCTTTTCCATTAATTACATTTTATAATTGGGTTTAAAAGATGTTTCTTCAGTCGTGTGTGTTTAGTCAAATCACATCCATCTCTCAGTGGAGTTACAATGAAGATCAGATGTCCAGATATTGAAATATGTTGAGTCATAGGTGATCATGGAGTGTCCTGCAGAGTAAGCAGTCAGAGTCTAACCAACGAAAGACTAATTTAATATGATGGTTAACATTAAACTCTGTATTATTACTGTTTTATTCATTATTCATATTCGTTTATTCACATCACTGTTTATTCTGAACATACACTGAACACTGTATAACCTGTGGAACTGATAAACATGCAAATGAGTTACGTCAATAAAGCCAATATCCAACTGAGAGAGAGTGCAGTGTTAGCATTTTGCTCCGTTCACATTTCTGTGCCTCCCGCTTTATGCAAATCCCCCCAGTGTGTTTGTGTTTATTGTTTATGACTGTCATAAACATTAAAACGTTCCAGCACAGGAATACCGAGATTCCACACAGAGAATAAAAATGCCACAGAGCTTTACAAATCAGACAGATACTCCCACCAACCCCCACCAGAGTGCTCCTCCCACACACACACACACACACACACACACACACACAGAGGGAGCCCACTCAGACATTAATATTCATAGCACTTAAACTCACACTCATTTTAAAAAGTGGGAACGCTCCTCCAGGATAATGCAGGGGTTTGATCTGCTGGACCCTTCACACAAAGGCGGAAGTGTGGAGGGTCTCTTGGCTGTAAGAGGAGACCATTCTGTTGTTTCTGTTTGTGTGTGTGTGTGTGTGTGTGTGTGTGTGTGTGTGTGTGTGTGTGTGTGTGTGTGTGTGTGTGTGTGTGTGTCTGTGTGTGTGTGTGTGTGGCCCATGTCTTTGTGGAGGGCATTTAAGGCCTGATTGAGATGGCACAGTGGAGTGGGGGTCTCAGGTGTGTTAACACTTTACCAATCTAGACAAATGAGAAGGACCAGAGAGAGAGAGAGAGAGAGAGAGAGAGAGAGAGAGAGAGAGAGAAAAAGGAAAACAGTGGCAGAGAAAAATGATAGAGAACAGAGGAGAGAAAATGGGAGGAAGAAATAGGTTGAAAGAGTGGCGGGGTAGAAAGGGGAAAGAATAATAATAATAATAATAATAATAATAATAATAATAATAATAATAATAATATATTCTTATTATTATTGTGTGTGTAATGTGATAATATTCATATTATTATTATTAGTAGTAATGAAATATCCATGTATTATTATGTTTAACATTTTTATTTATTTTAACATTCAATAATAATAATAATAATTCTTTTTTTTTATTAATGTTTAAAAATTCCTTTACTATTTCAGTGAACCTTTGAAATACAATTTCACTATAAAACATCTCACTTCCCAGCAACAGCATCACAAGCCATAATGAGGCAGGCCTAGATAAGAACTGAAACTCTGAAACAGGATACCATAACAAACAAACAAACAAACAAACAAACAAACAAACAAACAAACAAACAAACAAACAGTGAACATGGCTGTGGGGTATTGTTGTGTTTGACTTAAAGCTCCTGGAAGCTGTTGGATTCTAATCTGAATAAAGAGATCCAGACTCTGATGTACTGACGGGATTTAGAGTGAGAGAGAGAGAGAGAGAGTGAGAGAGAGAGAGAGAGAGTGAGAGAGAGAGAGAGAGAGTGAGAGAGAGAGTGAGAGAGTGAGAGAGAGAGAGAGAGCGAGAGAGAGAGAGAGAGAGAGAGAGAGAGATTTTATAATTATTTAATTTAATATCACAGTAAACCATCCCACCAGAGGAGCTGACACCCTGTTCACTGCTCACTTCGTTTTCTGTTACTGGGTGACATTTGGAAACATTCTCGTTTTTTTGGATGAATCAAATAAATTCAACTTTGATTTGAAAAAAAATGAAAGTCAATTTTAAAAACATCTAAACATTTCAGAAACACATACGGTTTCCTCAAAAGAACATTTCACTGCAGGACGCTGTTTTATGAAACTGAAGGGGTGTTACGAATTACACCGACCGTACTGTGTTTATTCTAATGTTATATGGAGCTGAACTGGTGTTGGACATCCACCAGTGAACATCCACAGAATGGACACTGAGAGAATGGACTCTTATAAGTAACTGGGTCTGGTCAGTACTGGACTGTGCTGGTCAGTTAACACCACTGCACTTCACAAAAGAGGCCAGAGCTGACTCCACCTACTGAGGAAACTGAGGTCATGTGGAGTGCAGGGAGCACTCCTGAGGACCTTCATTGACACCATGTTGGCATCTAGGATAGGATAGGATCTACCATCTTTTATGGAGTGAATATGGAGAATATGAAGTATTTTGATGGCAGACAGGAAGAGACTGAACAAAAATTCTGTCCGGAAGCTCCTTAGATCCAGTGAAGGTTCTTATATAGAGTTAATTACAGGTAGACGCTCTCACTGACACTGACTTTGTGTTTATTTGGGTTTATTCTAATGTTATATAGAGTTAATTACAGGTAGACGCTCTCACTGACACTGACTTAATGTTTATTTGGGTTTATTCTGATGTTATATAGAGTTAATTACAGACAGACGCTCTCACTGACGCTGACTTTGTGTTTATTTGGGTTTATTCTGATGTTATATAGAGTTAATTACAGACAGACGCTCTCACTGACCACTGACTTTATGTTTATTTTGTTGTTATTTTTTTTTTTAAGTTATATGGTTTTAAAGGTATGAACAGGTTCGGATTCAGAGGGAGACTGTGATGTGTGAGGCCACGCCCTGTCGGGCCATTATACTGGGATGAATGATGGGCACGTGCAGCAGCAGGGGGGTGGTGTTGGGGGGGCAACGTCTGCAGCACGCGCCTCCACAAAACTCCCCTTCAGCACCGCGGACAGGGACACACGCCGCCCGCGCGCGCCACAACACACAGCCGCGCGCGCTGTAATCTGCGGGTTTTTTATCAGCCGCAGCATCATCAGCTGACGCGCGCGCGTGTCATCCTCTCCCGTCTCCTCCTCCTCCTTCTCCTCCTCCTCCTCTCTTTCTGCCCAAACACGAGCAGCCTAAGCTTCTGGCATTGCAAAACTTCCAGCACACCCTCACACACACACACACACTCACACCTTTACACTCCCTCTCACACCCTCACACACACCCGCGTTTGTGCGCAAAGCAAGAGCTGCGTTCTCAGGGTCTCGCGCACCGAAAACTCAAGCTGCGCTTTGGATTCACAGCCAGTTCTTTTTGGCTTTTATTTTTCTTTTTGCTTGTTTTGTTTCCCTGCTTTTTGGTTTTCAACAAAATGTTGCTGGAGCATCCTGGATCGAGTTGCCAGAACGCGGGGAATTACTCCAGATACAGCGCGAGCCAAGGTAACTGTCCCCTTCTGATGCGTAACACGGTCTCCAGGGCCGAACATCTGCAGGCATATAAGTGTGAGTTGGCAGTAGATAGTGTGAGAGAGGTGAAGGTGGTGTTCTGATTCTTGTGTCCCAGACTGTCTTTTAAGTGGCGTTCATTTATTATCACAGCCTGATTGGCGCAAAGCCGTTAAAGCGCACAGGTGTCCCGCACTGCAGCCGCTTTTTGCGCACCTGTTACGCACAACCTTCCGCTGTTGAAGGGTCCTGTATTCGGCCTGTTCTCTCACTTTCCACCTGTAGACTGATTTACCATCGCTGGTCCAGGGTCGGGGTGGAGGTACAGGGGTCTTCTTTAGCGCGCGACAGAAAAACTGAGACACCAAACCAGGAACCTGTGGGTTTGTCTGCGCAGGACATCTTTTCCACGCAGCTCCTGTGAGGAGGAGGACTGAGGTGTCAGGTTGCTGAGCGCACGAGCTGCACCTGCATCTGATAATAAATATGACAGAACATGCTCATTGTTTTTGCACAAAATTATACATATATATATATATAAATATGTGTTTCTTATCTTGCATTTTTTGCAATTGCGTTTAAATGTCGTTTTGGGATTTAAAACGTCGGTTTTAAGCGTCTTTTTGCCATTAGATTAAAAACACACCCTTAAAGGTATTTTTTTTATAAAGGTTTATAATATTTTCAGACATTTACAGCTAAACACCAAACGTTCAATTGCTTTATATTTGAAA
>CM067511.1:1149789-1237289 GCA_034509495.1 Acestrorhynchus altus | reverse complement strand
CTTAAAGGTGACTTATTAATATGTGTAATCAGTGCCGCTGCTGTGACTTCACGACACAAACCTGTAAACACCTTCAAACGGCTTCACCCAGGTTATACCTCCTTCCCTCCATCCTCCTCCTCCTCCTTCCCTCCATCCTCCTCCTCCATTCATTCATGCGCGCGCGAGCTTTCCCCTGCGCTGTGCGGCGGCTGGATTACAGCCCAGCGCGGGATTAGATGGACAGAGGATCTGCGCTGACATATGTCTGTGTTTTCAAGCACAAATAAAGTGCAAAACAACTTTTTTCACCCTTTCATTTTCCAACCGCGAGCAGAAGTGAACAGTGAAAGAGTGCTTCTCAAATTAATCATCACCACCGTCATCAACACCACCATCACTATTATTATTATTATTATTATTATTATTATTATTATTATTATTATTATTATTATTATTATTATTAAATGTTCTAAAGTATTAAATGTCTATATTCTGGCAGCCAATCAGACAGCAGAGAACAAACAGAAGAAAACAATAGTGTGCAAAAATTTCAATTTGGACAAATGCTGATCATCTTGTAACTGTTGTCATATTTTGCAGTTTTATACAAAACCTGAAAAAATGCAGCTTGTTTTCACAAGCGACAGCAAACAAAAACAGAACAAAATAGACATTAAAAAAAATAATTGCTCATTTTTGAGTGTAAAAATTGAACAAATTCTGTACATAAAACAAAGCCGGAGTTTTAGATTATTATACAAATATATAAACTATATTTTATGAATATCAAACATTTTTATAAATATTGTGTAACATTTAGACACAATTTCTATTTAAAAACCTAAATGATCTGCATTTTATTTGTAAAATTAAATTTTATATTTCAAATCATCTTCTAAACCTGTGGAGCTTCCGAGTCCATTCAAGTTCCTGCTCTTTTCTGTTCAGTACTTTTTGGTGTGAAATTAATACTCAGAGTAAGATCAGTCATCTGCAGCGAACCAGTTCAGGAGCTGAACCAGCACAAGACAACCAGCTTACACCCAGAAACAAAAATTAGGAGATAAATGTGAATGAATGAGAAGAACATATGCTCTTTCTTACTGTTAGAGACTTAAAATTGCTAAGAAAGATGTAAAATCTGAACCATCGTTGAAACCATGACCCGTGCTTCAACCATGGAGCCAGTGCGGGTGAGGAACCTTTCCAAGATCTGGTGTAAAATTTCTTCACCACCACCTTCCTCTATTACAAACAAGCTTCCTCGCGGAACCTCGGTTCTTTTAAGGTTCAAAGAATGATTTCTTCTTTTGTAGCACCTTTAATTTTTAGGAGTGTAGAAGAAGTCAAGGTACCCTCATTAAAGGAACACTCAGGAACATAGGAACCATTAAGATGATGAACTGAGCTCTGGGAAGCTGCACAATTCGTGGTTTGATGTTTCTCGCCCTCATTGGACAAATATTATTATTGGACATTTCTTATTCATAAAAACATCAACTGTCTAGGAAGTGGAGGAGGACGAACACTGCTTTGAAGGTTTGAATAAATTTAAAATCTTATATCAAATCAAAAATTGAGATAAGCAACTATTCTTTACAAAATATAGAACAATAATATTGAAGACGTTTGTAGAGTAATGATGGGGAGACTCGGCAGAACAGACTAATGCTTTACCCAACATTCATCAGTTTTAATCATTATTGCCTGTCCTAAAGTTTTGGCACCCCTGGACAAATGTAAATAAGTTACACCCTCTTAAAAGGACAGATTTGTCCACATTGTAATACACAATTACTGTTTATTTTCTGAATTATAAAGCAAAAATATTAAATGCAGGGTGTAGAAATGGCACACACATCAGTGGTACACGTGGGAGGTCTGCCCTAAAACGACACTGTGTATATTTGAAATGAAATGTAATGTAATTTTGTAATTTTACATATATTTATATAATATAAAATATTGAATATTTATATTGGAGTTTAAAGTTATATAAGGTATAATGACAGTCAGCTCGTGCACCTGGATGGGCATTCTCACCTGAGCCCATCCTTTGACCCACCACCCACTTTAACAACACTTCTGCTCGCGCTGGTTTACTGATGTGCAAAGCTTTGTGTGTAAAATTCGATTTTTACATTTTTACATTACAATTTTTAAAATTATTCTAAAGTAATTATTTCGTTTTTTTTTAATCTCACGAAGCTATAATGCATGCTCCACGTGTACGTGTGTGTGTGTGTGTGTGTGTGTGTGTGTGTGTGTGTGTGTGTGTGTGTGTATTTCTTTCCATATGAGCATATGTGATGCAGGTGCTTTTCTGCTCTTTTTAAATATAAATATAAATATATTGTCGTTGGGACGCCTGAACGACAGACTGTCCCGTTTGAACTGGACATTCTGATGCTGGAGGGTTTATAATGAAACGGATTGTTAATAATCAGAGATGTGTTCATTAAGGAAACCGGTTTAAGTGTTTTTATTTGAATAAAGAAATCTAACAGAGTGCGCTTTTATTTTAATCCCTTTCTGTTTTAACTGATGTGTTTTATGGTGACCAAGCCATCTGCTTTCATTTCTGACTGAAATAATTCATTCTGTTTGTATCTTAATAAAGTAATCCAGTTTTAATGTTGAGGCGGAAACAGTGTTTACTGATGAATTAATCTGGTTAATTATTGAGTTATTTTTTTAAACCAGATTATTCGGTATCATTTTTGCAAAATCTTAATCAAGTTAATTTGATGTTTTTTATCTTAATAAAGTAATCCGGTTTAATTGGTTAATGTGCTAATTATGAGTATTTTATGACAATCAATAATCCGGTTTTAACACCGAGTGTAATAATAAATGATGTGTTTTATCTTAATTAAATAATATTTTAGTGTTATTTAAAAAATCACCACCGTTATTATTATTATTATTATTATTATTATTATTATTATTATTATTATTATTATTATTATTATTATTATTATTATTATTATTATTGTTGTTGTTGTTGTTGTTGTTGTTGTACATACTCTCCTGGATGGAGAACCTCCATAATAGGGGCGTTTTAAAGTGGTGTGGATCAGTTAGTGAAAATGACCCTGAAAGCTTTAATATCAGAATTAAAGGTGATGAGTTAATGAGTCTGTTAGCAGATTAAAGCAGTGTTTATTATTTATGGAATAATCTGTGTGTTCTGATGTTTCTTGGTTCTTAGATAAATTTATATTTATACACTGATCGTTTTCTCAATGTTAGAGAAGATTAAACGACGTGAAACGACTTCCTAAGATTCCTTTTAAAGGATGTTTCTGCGTCTGTATGAAGGTCTGAACGAGATCCACGAGATTCTTCCATTTTATTGCTTTTAAAACCAAAAATCAGGTTTAAATCCAGGACTGAATGAAACTGATTCAGCTGTTGTTCATTGGTTCAGGAGAAACGGGTGTCGTTCCTATTGGCTGCTGCTGCCTTCCATTTGCATATTTCCAAATTTTACCTATAAAATAAAATAAGTGTAGAGTTAAATGTTGATTAAATAATGTTTTGCATGGTTTACACATTAACTGGTTATTTTTAATTAAATGAAATATTAATTTAATCAGATTTCAGATCAATAGATTTTAGATTTATATCAGTTAATAATATTATTGCCATAATGACACGTTTCATACTATTATTATTATTATTATTATTATTATTATTATTAATAGTAGTAGTAATATTTTTTATCTTTATTTGTATATATTTGTAAATAAAAGAGCTTTGATTTACTGACTAATCTGTTTATTTTCACACAGATTTAATGTCTTTTTATCACCTGTAGTTCTATTCTATAGTTTACTTGGTTATTAGATGTTTAATACATACAGGTTCTTACACTGAATGACCAGCGTTTCTCTTTCTTTCTCTGTTGGTCAGACATCCCAGTGTGTGCAGGCTGTAGTCAGCCCATAGTGGACCGCTTCATCCTGAAGGTGCTGGACCGCCACTGGCACAGCAAGTGCTTGAAGTGCAGTGACTGCCAGAGTCAGCTGGCTGAGAAGTGCTTCACCAGGGGAGACAGTGTCTACTGCAAAGACGATTTCTTCAAGTGAGACATGCTCTCTCTCTCTCTCTCTCTCTCTCTCTCTCTCTCTCTCTCACATAAACTGCATGTTGAATTTGACCAATGGTGCAAAAAGGTGCATAGAATTGTATTTACACAAGCATATTTGAGAGGCTTTGACCAAAATAGAGATTAAAATGAAAATGATGTATATAATTTAACTCAGATATATGTACAGCTACCCTGTTTTCTTTTTATCTGCTGTACAATTGTAAATGAATAAGTATATTTTTGAATAAAATATGATCCACTTGGAAGTTTTGAATCTGAAAAATTCAAAAATTCTATTCTGTTCTTATACATTTTTCATTTGCAATGTGGTGGACTAATGGATTATTTAAAATAATGTAATAATGATCACAGCCAGCTTTGTATATTTGCTATTAATTCCTTATTAATATCTAATATATTTCACTGTTCTGTTGTGAAATTCACACTGAAGCAAACACAAATCCCTGACCGTCTTGTCTTTGTCCCTCCCTGTGTTTCTAAAGGAGGTTTGGGACAAAATGTGCAGCATGCCAGCAGGGTATCCCCCCTACCCAGGTGGTCCGCAGGGCTCAGGACTTTGTGTACCACCT
Source organism: Acestrorhynchus altus (assembly GCA_034509495.1). Classification (NCBI taxonomy): domain Eukaryota; kingdom Metazoa; phylum Chordata; class Actinopteri; order Characiformes; family Acestrorhynchidae; genus Acestrorhynchus; species Acestrorhynchus altus. Next base: position 1,232,624 of record CM067511.1, on the reverse strand, counting down.
GCACTGCTTCGCCTGCATTGTCTGTAAAAGGCAACTGGCCACAGGAGATGAGTACTACCTGATGGAGGACAGCCGACTGGTCTGTAAGGCTGACTATGAGACGGCCAAGCAGAGAGGTGGGTTTGATGACACTGAAATGAATGTGTGGATGTTTGCATTGAAGGTGTGATTGAGGGATTGAGGATTTTTAAAATTAAACAAAACAAAATAAAATGAATCGATGGAAGAATTGAAGTGAACAACCAGAAAATCACAGACAGTTTTGTTTTCTAAAATATCAATAACCTGGTTGAAATGGAATTAATGAATTATAGAAACTGAAATTTTCCGATATCTGATCATGATTCACGTTGAAGGGACACGAATGGTTAGAACATTAACAAATATTACCTTAAAAAATAGAATCTGAACTATAGAATTAAAAGAACTGATGAAAAGTAGCATGTTATTTTCATCTGCTGCTTCATTGTCATTATTGTAAAAATGCTCTTTAAACTTGAAAATTTAATACAAATTTTAATAACTGAATTAGAAATAAGAGGTAACAGTAATTTAACAACAAGAAGAGAATTTAAAGTCATTTATCTGGTTGGTTTCAGTGAAGTTGAAATAAACGTACGAGCAAAAGAAAAAAGGAAAAGAGGGGGATTCTCTGCAATCACTCCAAAATAAATAATAAACAAAAGAATGGTCCCGTTTAAAAACAGGAAGAGAAAAATATCAAGGAAAGATACACCTTTAAATATGACATGTGGTATTATGCAAAAGTTTGTGCACCCCAGGTCAGATGAAGACGTGAAAAACCTAAATATGAACCTTTCTCTGCTTATTGAAGGCGTAATGTTATGCATTTGCTGAATTTAACAGATAAAGTACCTGAAAATATTTGCAATATGTTCAACTGCAAATGAAGTGAAATAGAGTTACGGTTTAGAGTGGACAGAAGTTACATTCGTGCATTATAACGTGACCAGGGGTGCACAGAGGTCTGCACAGAGACCATGTGGATGTGTAAGTGTGTTACATTTACCATTTAAAAACGAATAACCAGCCGATGCTGCCTGAAGTGCATTTTGTTTGACATCCAGAACAGCTCCATGCGAGGCATTTAATTGTTTCAACTTCTTTAATCTGATGACCTCATATAGATTGGCCGCTTTTAACTGTGAACTTAATCTTCCTGGTCGTGAGGTCATCTATAAGCATTTGACCCAGCCCAGCTAATTGCATGCTGCCGTCCTCTGAATCGATAGCAGCCAGTGCAATGCCTACACCCCTCCAAGAGCTGTACAAATGGTGTTTCAGAAGGAGACGAGTCCCGTAGAGGAGATGGTGTGTGATATATAGACCCAGTGACTGCAGGGACAGAGTAATGCATCAGCAGCTGCAGGGTTCTGTAGTGCATTACAGTTCTGCCAGCAGAGCAGATACCAATGAGCTGAGTGCACCAATCATCTATTAGCTCCCAGTCTGGACAAACACCACACAAACCCAGAGGCTGAATTTACACTTTTGTCTATAATCTCACAAATGTCTTCACATCCATTCCAGAAGCAAACAATCCTGATCATTCTTTAAAGGGAACGTCAGAGGAACTGTGATCAGAAGAAGTTTCATACAGAATGAATCACAGCACTGACTGAATATTTATGAATTCATGAATAATTCATAGTAGGTGCTGAATCATTCCTATTAGACACTAAATCATTCATCAAGCAGCAGATATTATATAAATCACATTGGTCATTTAATAATTCACAGGGGATTGAATACCAAATATTTCATAGCATCAAATGATTTACAGTGGATGAATAACTGATTGTACACACAGAAGAATTCATGGTAGATACTGAATGATTCGTTGCAGATTTTGAATAATTCATAGTGGGTATTGAACAATTCAGGGTAGATACTGCAGATATTTATGCAATTATGCAAAATTTAGGCCTCGTTTATATTTGCATGATGGTCTAAATTTCGTTTACATCATAATATTTGGCTATTGTTTTCTTATTTAATGTGCTTTAAAGATTTGCATCTGAAATCAAAGTATTTGTTTATTTATTTATTTATTTATTTATTTATTTATGTCCACAGAAGCAGACTCCACAGCCAAAAGGCCACGGACGACCATCACGGCCAAGCAGCTGGAAACCCTGAAGAATGCTTATAACAACTCACCCAAACCGGCCCGACACGTCCGCGAGCAGCTTTCCTCCGAAACAGGCCTGGACATGAGAGTGGTGCAGGTACTTCAGCTCTGTTTTCAGCTGCTTCCAGACCTTTGCCGACCCTTCTATCACCTTCTGAATTTTAAACTGAGCACAGATAAATCAGGAGCCCACAGGGAGGAACAGCTTGACCGACTGATTCATTTTTGAACTGAGTTTTTGCAGAAAAAGAATTAGAAATGAGCAAATTTAAAATTAGTAAAATATATAAACTATAAAGACGAGCCCTGCAGACATTAAGATCTGAATGCAGTCAAACAAATGAGAAAGAAAATGAGACGTTTTTGAGGAAAATGATCCAATATTACCTGTTTGTGTTCAGTATCTGCTGTGACCCCACTTTCTATTGGATTAAGGTCCGGACGTTGCTTAGCCAATCAGCTCACAGACAGATGTCCTGACATTTTCCTCTAGAATTTACTGGTATAATTCAGAATCCATTTCTCATATAATTCAGGGGCAGCAAAACAGGCCCAAATGATACTACCACCACCATGTTTTACAGAGAGTATAAGGTTTTTATGCAGAATGCAGTTTTCTTTCCTCCAAACACTCCTCATTTAAAACAAAAAGATCTACTGGTCTTTATCAAACTGAAGATGGTCAGCAATGTTCTTTTTGGAGAGCAGCAGCTTCTCCTTGCAGCCCTACCACGCTCACCATTGTTGTTCGGTGTTCTCCTGACGGTGGACTCATGAACATTAACATCAGTCAGTGTGAAAAAGACCTTGAGTTGATTAGAAGTTCTCTTGGGTTCCTTTGTGAGCTGGTGGACTGTTAGATACCTTGCTCTTGGGGTGATCTTTGTTGGTGGAGCACTCCTGGAGAGGGTAATAATAGTCTTCAATTTTCTTCATGCAACCATGAATCCTGAATCCCAGGAGATCAGCAGTACTCCAGGAATACTTAGACCAGTGCAATTATGCCTCTGTCAAATGAGGGTTGATGTGAACATTACCTGAAGCTGTTTGTTGATCTGTTGATCTGATGCTGTTATTCATCACACTGCTGCCAGGTGATTGGCTGTTTAGATAATTGCCTGAATGAGTGGGTGTTGGTGTTATTATATGTGAGAATAATTAGGAGCGATGTTCTGAGAGACCCAGATAAATAAGAAATCTGACACTGGTGCAGCTGAAATGTTCTAATTTATGAGTAAATGGAGTCCAGTGAAGTACAGCGAGCAGAGAGTGGACGAAGCTCATTAACAATACTAAATGGCAAGGCTTGCATATTGTCCATGAGATAAGGCCTACAGTGGCCATATATATTATTTTATGCATTTGCAAGGACACTTAAGGCTAAAGTGGACAAGCTTCTAGTGTCCATTACTCACTAACGAGAGGGAAGGTGAGAAGTTGCTCTGTGGCCTTGCATGATATTATAAAAACCTTTGCGGGAGATAAAAAAAAAAAGCATTGACTGGCCTTGAACACTTAGAAGTACAGTTTAATGTGATTAGATTACATATAGGTTAAGAGTTTGTCGTGCAAAAAGGCTTCAAACTGCAGTTCATGACGCAAAACCCTTTAACATTTAGTCATTAATGTTGTTCCTTTAAACTCAATAGTCAATAAAGTCAGTCAATTTATCAATTTTAAGTTATTTTAAAAGCGTTCAGGTTTCAAATTGCAGGTTATGGCACATTCATTAAGGTTGTTCCATTAAATTCAGTTAGGAAAGTCAATGATTTGGATGTTTTTTCATGTAGCTCTTGAAGATTAAGCTTTAAATGGTGGTTAAAGGCTTTAAAACGAATAAAATGTGATTTTCCCAAAAAGCAGATTTGACCTCATATCTAAAAATAAATGATCATTCGATAATTCTGATGTGTTTGCATGAATTTACATTGACTTGCTAATGAATTTATGGGGTTAAAACATACTGAACATTCAATTTAGCCCATTACTAACCACTGAAATCATAACAGTAACACTAATACTGGTCTAAATGGAAGCGTTCCGTGCAACCCGCCTGCTCTCGGGGTTGAGGACGACTTGTAGCTGTCCGCGAGTTAATTACGTCCTCGATAAATCTCTGCAAGGCAACGGGAGTCTCGTCGTTATGTTCTTCCCAGTGCTTCAATCTCCCGCACAGTTTAAAGAAAAGACCCCCTGCAGACCTTGAAAATGAATCTGTTCTTGACATTAATGTCCATTTCAAGTTTACACAGTTCCAGGAGAACATTCCACTTTAGCCGTATATATCAACCATATATGACTAAAATAGGGTTCTATGACGAAATGAGGGTCATCCAGTTCTTTAAAACCATTTACAACCAACAGAACCTGCTGGTGGCTTTGATTCAATGCTCATATGTCTGACAATGTCTGGTCATCTTCATCGCAGGTGTGGTTTCAGAACAGAAGGGCAAAGGAAAAGAGACTGAAAAAGGATGCTGGAAGGCAGAGGTGGGGGCAGTACTTCCGTAACATGAAGAGGTCAAGGGGCAGCTCCAAATCGGACAAGGACAGCATCCAGGAGGAGGGCATGGACAGCGATGCTGAGGTTTCTTTTACAGGTATAGAGTCTTCACTGAGTCACATGGGCTGGACGTTCTCAAGGATGGATATATTTATCAGCAAGTAAACAGTCAGATCTTGAAGTTGAGGTCTTCATCAGGCATCAGACAGGTCTTGCAGTGCGTTCCAAGTATGTAGTGGCCCCAAGGCTTACGGATGCTAATGGAGGTCTCACCTCACAGCTTACAAGATTTAAAGGATCTGCTGTAACGCTAGTCTTGGTAGATAGCACAGGACACCTTCAGAGGTCTTGTAGAGTCCAAACCTCAGAGGGCTAGATCTGTTGTGGTGGCACACAGGGCACCTAATCAATATTAAGCTTATTTTTAAACTAAAAACGTATTATTGATTCATTTAATGTTTAGCAAACAGTTATAAATATACTCTATTATGTGGTCAATAGGTTCCTCCTCTACACCTTTAAAAAAGTAGGTGCTACAAAAGCTGATTGGCTCTTTTTGTTGAGGGACTTGATCTAGAAACAGATGACTCTGGATCTCTGTTCTTTGGCATTGCTCAAAAACGTTTATGATTTTTTATTTTTATGATTATTTTTTATGAATGTATTTAGTCCTTAAACTACCACATTTCCTTAGGCATCAGAATCACAACTGGAATCAAATCAAAATAGATTGAATTGATAACTGTGTCAGAAGTGAACTTCCCTCCTCACTACTCTTTATTGTCTATCTAGATGAGCCTCCGATGTCAGAACTGGGCCACTCTAACGGCATCTACAGCAGCCTGAGCGACAGCTCCCCTGCTTTGGGTCGGCAGGGTGGACCTCACCCACCTTTTCCTCTTGATCATGGAGCTGTTCTACAGTCTCAGGACCAGTTTCATGACTTGCGAGCCAGTAGTCCCTACGGCCTACCCCAGTCTCCAGGCTCCCTGCAGGCCATTCCCAGACAACAGCCCCTCATCTCCAGCCTGGTCTACCCAGACTCTGGCTTGTCCATGGTGGGTCAGGGTGTTGGGGGACCTGGGGTCCCTCCTGCTGTGCGAATGGTGAGTGGAGGAAATGGCCCCAGTTCAGATATTTCAACTGGAAGCAGCGGAGGGTATCCAGACTTTCCAGCAAGTCCAGCATCTTGGCTTGACGAGGTGGATCACAGTCAGTTTTGATGACTGTGGATGAAGAACTGAAATGGCAGAGATGGCAGTGTGAAATGGGGCTGGTCTTGAGTTGACTCTTGAGGAAGAGCTTCAGAGGATGACTGAGGAATTGTCGTTTCACCATAATGTCAAACTCATTGTCGTTATTGTCGTCTGCATGGTACAAGGATTAGTTACTGGTTTTGGACAATAGAAACAATCCATGTGATTGGACCTGAATGTTCAACAAGGTGAAATAAACTGTGTCTAACTTCAGGAACTGCATTCTTTGAAGGACACAGTCTACGAAAGCATAGTCTTCAAGCTGGCTGTGTAGACCATGAAGGCTCAACCGAAACGAGATGGTCTGCTCTGCAGTGGATTTCGTGTGTGCATCACAACACTGCTGTTTTTGCGCTTACCGTTGTGTCACAAAATGACGCTCTTATCACCTAACAACCTTGACGACTCACCAGCCCACAATGAATCTTGGAACATGATGGCCCGCGATGGATCTGCCAGTTGGGTCCTTGGTTGCCAAGGAAAAGAAGGACATATTTCTCGGCTGGAGATGAAGGACAGCCTTGTCGCTTAGCACCGCTGTGATGAAGTCAGTCTTCAAATGTGTCCCACAAATGATGCCGGCCCTGAATTGGGACACAGCTGTAGAAACAGGCTTTTATGATCTTGTCTGCTTGGTGAGATCATCAAGAACACATCATCGATGAGGACGGTTTTACCTCCTAAAGACTGGGACTGCACTGATAAAAGGTTCCTCGTGTCGCTTATAATCGACAGGGCTTGGAAAGGACTACACCTTCAAAGTTACCAAGATGCCTGAGACAAAAACCGTCCAGATAGCTAAATTGTTCCCCATTGGACAGCTCAATCAGCACTTTGTTGATGCATTAAAGACAAAAACGTATTCTTGTCAAGACCCCATTACCACTGGTGTAGCTGTCTGGACCACAGAGCAGACATTTGTAAGCCTGAACTTTCCTTATCTTTCCTTTTTCTTCTTGATATCTAAGTGTAACATCACCAGTTTTGGTCGAAGTGTCTGGTCGTTGCCAAATGTCTATATATATATAAATATATATATATACAGTATATCGCAACTCAGCATTGTGGAGTCTTTATTTTTATACAGCCCTCCTTGGACATCATGAATACAGATATAAAATATTTAGGACTTTGTACATTAAAAAAAAAAAAAAAAAACAGGGATAGACAAGTTGTAGTTGTTGTCTCTTGTTATTCAATAGGACTACTTCTATGCATTTGTGTGTTTTCAGATGTATCTTGTTGGTTTCAGTCTGTTGAAACAGCCTAGGCAAGCAGAACCTTACTCTAATCTAAGTGTTTGTTTATGTGAAAGATGTTTTATGTCTTATTTATTCTCTCTGATGATGATTATGATTAAGTAATACAGGTCTTTAATAAATTTGTCAGTGAAATCCAGTGAAGTCGTATTGATGTCCATGTTTCGGGTGCCTGAATTTGGGTTCTCTTTATCGGAAATGCAAATTTTCCAATCTTTCGATTCTCAATCCATCATCGTACGTTGCCTCAGACAACACGGGCACATCTTTTCCACAGGAACGAAGTTAGGTTACATCCTCGCGGTCGCTGCCAAAAGTAAGTAAGCTGAAAACAGCCATTGAGTAGATGTAATATCTTTAATTCATGTGGAAATGATGTGCATGTTTGAACCAGTAAGCTCAGTGTAATGCATCATGTGTAGAGTTGGCCAGTCTTGGATATTTATTCTGTATTTTCCGAGATTAATCACATTGATCTTGTATCAGGGCACAGATAATGAAACTGGAGCAATTAAAGCAATCCAGCTGAGTCGGCGATTCGCCCAGTTGGCGAGTCACCAAGGCCGTATCAAGAGTTCAACGCCTCTTTAGTGCCGAAATTTGATGCAGACGCCACCGCAACATGTCAATTTGGAGATAAGCATGCTGTGTTTACTCAAATACACCAACGGGATAGAAATCTGCAATCCATTAGCCTGGTGGGGATCAGATGCCCCTTGTGAATTTCCTCATTTGTTTACTTATTCAAAGTCAGGTTCAATTAAATAGATTAAATTGTTACGGTGTGAGTGAGTATTTCAGACTTTGGGTTTGTGTCTAAAGTGTGTCTAAGGTGTGTTTTCACAGTCGATATTGAAAACTATATATTTTTATATTAAGAAATAAAATTAATTTAGAGAAAGTTGATTTAGATTTTCTATGTTTTGATGAACAACGTGTTCAAGTCCGTTTACACTAGGTTTACATTTTCACATAAAGGTTCATACTCTAGAGCATCTTACAAAACAGAGTATTAAAAACTGCTTTTTGTTATTAATTTAATTTGTGTAATTTATTTTGTATTCAATACATTTAAAGTGACGTTTTTGCATTTGTTGTTTTGCTTTTGTTGATACTGTCTGATCAGCAATTCATTCAAACTTGACATTAAATATTATAATAATTTGAGAAAGTGGATTCTTGATTTTCATGAGCTTTAAACCAAACAGACTTACTGCACAAGAAACAAGAAGACTTGAAATATTTCACTATAGAGTGTCCAAAAGTAATTGGACAGTGTTTGGTGCATTTTTTTGGTTGTAATAAAACATTTGTTTTGGTTTTATGCACAAGTTTTAACCACTTGTTTAGGAAACTTAAATTATAGAATCTTAAATATATATATTTTCTGCACATTGTAGTCCCAAAATCTATTTACTATTCTGCTTAAATTTTAGCTCAACAAATTAGAATCATTAAAAAACTCATTTCTGATCACAATTTCAGTCGAAAAGGAAAACTTAAATTGTTGTATATATTATATTATATTATATTATATTATATTATATTATATTATATTATATTATATTATATTATAATGTAGTATAGTACCAAAGTGCAGTAATTTATCATTAAAATATTAGTAGGTTACTAATTTGTTTTGTTTGTTTGCTAGTGTTTTTTTTTTTTTTTTTTTTTTAATATGATAGTGTAGTATATACTGTCATATACTACAGTATAATGCACTATAGTAAAGTCACATTGTTGTACTGGTATGGTATTGTAATACTACAGTACNATTATATTATATTATATTATATTATATTATAATGTATTACACACACATTGACATCTCAAGCCATTTTTGTTTGGCTTATAGCTCATGAAATGCAGAATCACAAAATATTCCTTTAAATTTTAATAGATTATTAATCACAGTATCAACTTTCAAACAAAAAAGTGTGAAACCTTTTTCAAAATATTCATTTTTTTAGATACACTAGTATTTGCTGGGCATAGTGAAATAAAACGAGCCATAATCTTTAAACATATGGCAAACCTTTTATTTATTTCCAAAAAATAAAAATAACCATAGAGAAGAAAAGGACAACGCTTGACCAGGTTTGGAAAGCAGTGTGATTTTGTGGGTGAGGTGGAGGGTGACTCTCAGGTGTAACTCCAGCTGGTTTGAGAATGTAACTAACAAACCAAGTGATTATTATTGGATAATAGTCTCTGTGTGAATGGAGTCTCAAACCGCTTCCTCCCAGCTGCTGAACCTGTGTACACATCCCAAACACCACTAATGACCCACTAAAGACCCCCACAACAGGCCCAGGCCTACCGCTGCGTAATTCAAGGGCATGGGAAAGTCAACAGAAGTGACAATAAAAGTAGTCCAAGTCTAATCTGAGTAGATCCCAGCACTGGTCACTTTACCAGTCGGTCTGTGTGGGCGGCTCGAGCGGATTTGTCACCGAGCATCCGGTGCACCCTTGTAATTCTGACTAACAGCAGGTCCTAAGCTTGAGCAGCTCCTCATCTTTCCCCCAACTGACAGGTGTGAATAAGCCATGTAGACAAAGCACAGTGTCCGGCCCCGAATGCCCGCTGAGTGAACCATCTGATGTTGAACAGGAAAGATTATCCTGCCCATTCGTTCAGATTAACCGGGACGCTTCACACATGCGTCCTGGCATAAGTATGTAAGGACATGCTCCACGTTTTCACATGGAAATATAATGTACCAAACCTGCTGTTTCACTGTTTGACATCATTCATATCTAGAAGTTCTTCTTTATATTGGACCAGAATTTCACGATGCTCCAAAATGACAAAATCTTTTACATTGACTTCTGTTTAAAGTTAAATTTTTCACTTGTTTTCTAAATAATTTAATTGGAATCCACCCTTATATATATATATATATATAGGGTGTATAATCATTTCTGTAACTGTAGTGGATTGTATATAAACATACACATATACACACTACTGATCTCAAAAAATTACAATACTGCGAAATGTAATTCAAAAATGTGTACGGCCATATTTTATATGTGTACCGGCATATTTTTGACATGGTTTTTTTGTTTTACTGTTGATAGTCTGATAATTGATTCAATATTCCAATAATTTGTGATTTAATAAGGCTGTTGATGCTTTATGATAAGAACAGTAAGACTGTCATTCATTAAAAATAATGGTTTGTTAGTCTTTTGCAGATTCGTTCCTGAGAGCTCTCGGATACATTTATGTATACTTTCACTGAAAACCATGTATCTCCATTTTCTGTCTACATACATACTGTGAATCTGGCAGTTGATATTCATTTCTTTATATCGTATCAAAATGTCATGATGAATGGACCAACAGAAATGCTCCATAATGACTTTAATTATTCTTACGTTACATTAACGTCCATTCAAAGATGAGAACATTCTGCGTTGTCCTGTAAAGTGGAGATACATGTAGATATTCATGTAGCTAACGCTGACTTATTACTCAGAGGTGTGTAACACTGACAGGTGGGTAACACTGACAGGTGTGTAACACTGACAGGTGGGGAACACGTCATTTTTTGTGATGGCTGAAGTTAATAGTGGTAATGTTAGGTGTAGCTAAGCTAAATGCTAATCTATTCATCGGTTGGACAGTTAACTACATGTTTGTCTTCAACTTCGAGCTTCAGTATCAACAGCACAACTAAAGACATCTCTTTATTTTAGTAAAAGTGTCTGTTACCTCTACATTTCCCCTTACTGGGGGTAACTTACCCTCGGTCAGTGTAAACCTTGGGTTCCGTCATATCTCTTTTGGTCTGGAAGCCAGTGTCGTTACCATGACAATGCTCATGCATGAATTTGGAGGGCGGAGCTTCTGAAAGAGCACTGAAGGGAGGGGCATGATTGTGGTGTTGAATTCAAATAAAAGTCATTTTCTAGAATCGTGCTCATTTCCTTTAACATTTGATTCATAAGATTAGTTTTAAAAATATTACACATTTTTACTTTGATTTATGCTTGTTTATTTAAACTTATTTAAAACATATAAAAATACTACTACATCTCAAAAAAATTGAACATTGTGTAAAAGTCATTTGTTCAGAATATAATTTAAAAAAATTCACTGTCATTTATTTTATGTTCACTGCTTTGAAAGTGATTTATTTGAAGCTTTTCAAGATTTTGTTTTAATTGTGATATAGATGCATAATTTAGTCAAAGCTTAATTAAAATATTGTTATAATGTGAGATTCTGAATTTCAGATTTTCATGAGCTATAAGCCAAACTGATCAACAGTAAAAAAATAAATAAATAAATAAATAAATGGTATGAAATAAACCACTTTATATGTAATGCATAAAATCTGCCACATGAGCAATACTAAAATATTTTGAGATGCACTTCTACACTGAAATTTATTTTTACTTTGTTGTTATTTGTTAATTGTTATTTATTCATAACGAGTATGAGGAACCACTGTTTATAGGCTTTAATGTATAAAGAATACAAATAAAAGGTTGATTACCTTATTTTTAATATTATAATTATCCGTAAATAATACAAATATTTTTGTTATTATTACTATATATTACTTTTTTATTAACCCCTATCATTAGTGTCATTAATATAATAATAATAATAATAATAATAATAATAATAATAATAATAATAATAATAATAATAATTGAATTAATAAGAAATTTGCAGTGTTGTTGAAGGGAAATGCAAGTAAAAAAGAAATGAAGTAATAAACTTAAAAATCAATGTAAAATTTAACCTTCATTTATAATAGGTTATTTAGTCATTATGATCATATGATCTCAGAATTTAAATAATACGATTGATTCTCATTTTTTGATTTTATCATTTTACCACCCTCTTCATCATCAGGTCAGTATTAAGAGTGTGTGGTGTTCTTTGGTATGAAGGACTGGTCTGAGGCTCTTTCCACCGGTTGCCTGTGTGTGTGTGTGTGAGTGTGTGTGTGTGTGTGTGAGTGTGTGTGTGTGTGTGTGAGTGTGTGTGTGTGTGTGTGTGTGTGTGTGGGTGGGTGGGTATGGTGTCAGATGGCCTGAGTAAATCAAGCCTGACAATAACACTTCCCCTGGGTCCAACACGTCACAACCACAATTCAAACCTAATGGAGCAGCCTGAGAGGAGGACGAGGGGGGATTTGGGTGAGCCGAAGAGGACAGGCCGACTGGGGGGCATTTAACAACTGGGACCGTGGTGGAGCGGGAGGCTTGAAGGGGGGACACAAGAGATTACCCAAAGGCTATGATGAATAAACAATCAATTAACACAAGCCGTTAATGAATAACATCCTCTGGTGGTCTGGCTAAGTGTGTGTGTGTGTGTGTGTGTGTGTGTGTGTGTGTGTGTGTGTGTGTGTGTACGATGGGGTGTGAATAGGAAGGTTTAGGGAAATTGTCAGGCCCCGTCATTGAAAAGGCTGAGATGTAAATTTTCAATTAGGCCTAAGTGTAAATAAATATGCAAATGTTCCGACAATGGCTTTTAGGTGTTACAGTTATATGATGACCGGAAAACAGTGGCGATGTTGTTGGGTGTGATTTACAGCCGAGCCGAGCTGAGCAGTGAAAACACAGAGCACATTGATATGCATCGGATTTACATTGTTTAAATGTGTAGCACATCTGCACATGAATAAAACTCATGACATCAGCACAATTATTGTTAGAAGGAACCTGGAAGTGCTGTGATGTGCTTTACGTGGAAACATAAGAGGACACAGCAATAACTAAGATATCATCAGGGGGTCAGTCAAGTCTATATATATATATAAACATGGTGGAGGTAGTTTTAAAATAACTAAAATTACAGGTAATAATATACCAAATATACATAAATATGCTAAACACGAGAGTATAAACATATTTATAATATTTAATAGAAATTATTGTTAAAATAGGCAGCATTTCTGTTACTGTGGTCCTGCACAATGAAGACTGTTCCATTGTACCAACCAGCGAGAGATTTGAGGCCTTAGTAGTGTGTGAAACTACCTCCACCATGTTTAACCTGGCTAACTTTCACTGTTGGCTGTTGATCTGCTTCTAAAAATGCTGGTTCGCACCACCAAGAGGACGACTGTAGGTCTTGGTTACAGTAAGAGTGTGTTACCCCGACTAAACTGGGGCTGATTTCTCCAAACTGTCGCTTTAACTCTACAGGAGGGACTGAGGCAGTGTGCCATTAGCACTCCTAATGACGCTGGTTTATTTTCTGCAGGTGAAATAATCACCAGCGATCTCATTAGGCTTCCTGCGGCTGCTTAGTGGTCCCTGTGGACCCCTCGTGTCTATGAGGTGTTAACAGCTCCCTCAGGGCTGCCTGTCTGCTGCACTGGAGCAGATGGCTCCACCAGCCGCCACACTTTTCAATTACTGCCCAGTGCAGAGGCTATTCCTCATCTCTACTGCCACATATGTAGGGTGTGTGTGTGTGTGTGTGTGTGTGTGTGTGTGTGTGTGTGTGTGTAAAGACAAATCATTACATATAGATACATATCATCAGTGCCCAGACAAAAACCTTGTATCTCCATTTTTTTCATTTTTCAGTTTTTTAGATGACATGAGTGTGACATCTATTCCTCACAATGTCAAAATATCATGTTGAATTTTATTTTTACCAGATAAAATGATCAAATATTTTTTTAAATGTACACTGAATTTACAAAAGGTATATTATTACTGCCATTAATATAATAATAATAATAATAATAATAATAATAATAATAATAATAATAATAATAACAATAATAATAATAATAATAATAATAATAATAATAATAATATGGGGCATGTAGGTACTTAACTGTATATTATTCACACACACACACACACACACACACACACACACATACAGATATGAGTGTTTCTAGTGTGTGTCCTTAATAAAAATGCTACACCTTCAGAAAGGCCATAAGGACTTGTCTCCTGCACGTGTCTCAGAATGCCCCCTCCTGCATATTTGGGGGGCAGTGCTGATTGAGTTTTTGCCCTGCTGGACTCAACCCACTTTACACTCCACACACTGCCCATAAATCACTGTGTGTGTTCTATGCACCGCAGCCCACGCCCGTCTGCTCGGGATGAAGCGCGTGGGCCTGCTGGCGTCCACAACACACATGCTGTTAACATCCAATCTGAATAGGGCCTTATCTCAGCTTGGGGGGTTAGAGGGTCAATATCAGGGCTATTTTTCTCTGACACCCCCCCCCCCCTCACTCCACCCCCCCCAGTGTTTCAACAGGACGCGTAAGGAATGAATACCTGTAGGGTGGATTCATCAGGTAACGGAACGTTTCAGGAAGCACTTTTTATTTCAATATCTCTGTTCAAGAGACCGACACAGCTTTATTACAGTATTTTGAGAAAATTAAAAAAAGTTATTTGAAAGCTTTTTGATTAATATTCACATTAAATGTGCAAAAAAACCCAGATCAGCTTAGTGAAAAGCTTCTACTTTGTAAAGAAATCGCGATTTGTGTCATTTCACACATTTTTGTGTCATTTTGAAATGTGTGCACTTTCAGATTTTAGTGGAAAAAAAAAACTGTGATTAAATGTTTTAAAAGTAAATAAAAAAATAGAAAATACAATAAAATGAATCAGTGTCTGTGACATGCGGGACCCACCTGCGTCCTGTCTGACCCGAAGCCCTACAATTCCTGACCACTGCTGTGTAAATTAAATCCTAATTTATTTATTTATATAATTTAATATAAAATATTACATCTTTTACGTATAAAAACATTGTAAAACTCATTTTTTGAACAGGTCAGGGTAAAAACAAATGCATCACATCACTTCGTGGTCTTGTTGTTGTTTATTTGTATTGTTTTTGTTTTTGTTGATGTCAGGCTTGGAGCTGCGAAGGGTCCGGTTTATAGTTGTGTAAATATTAACAGTCCTGACATCATCGCCCTGAAACGGACCCTTTTTAATAATGTTATGTTTATTTTATATTTAAAGCTGTTTAATCTTCCACATAGTACTTTTATTATGTAATTCATACCGATCGATACTGACCCTTGACCCTATATACTGTCTGCTGTTGCACCTTCTCTTCTTTAACCCCTTTTCTTTCACTTGGTATTTTGTTGTGGGGTCTTCGACGGGGGGGCGGTTGTCATGCGCTGTTGGTTGTCTTGGCCCTCGTACGCGCAGCGTATTAATTTGTGGCTGTGTTGTGCTTAGGTTGACAACAAATCAATCAGGTGGCAGTGAGGGTCTCAGTGATTTCATTACGGAGCAGCAGACAGCAGGGCGTCATTAACATGCTGGACCGAAGCAGTCGGCCGGCACTCGCTTCACTTTGCCTTTGTTCTCTTACTTCCACTTTTTTACTGGTTTTCTCATTTGGTCAGTCTTCTTGAACAAAGACTGTCCATCAAATCTCAAAAAACTGCCCTTTTTTACAACTAATTTCTTAAAGACAAGGTCCTTCACAACCTCCCAACACTGCAGGGAACACCAGAGAGGAGCAAGAGGGCTTCGCTCCGTTTGTTCTTTGGGCCGCAGTTCTGAGAACGTTCTGTAGACTGGAATTTCTGCCGTTACTGGTAGACCAGTTTGAGCAACGCTTCCATCGTCCTGCAGATGCAGCTCCGTCTTCTGCACTGTGGCCCAAATACGATCCCTCCTTTTAGACAATCATTAACATCCATTTGAGACCCTTTTTCCACACGTCCACGTGCACTGGACGAGCTCTTCTCAATCTGTGAATCTAACTGCACACCCTGCAGGTATTTATAGATATATAGATCTAATGTGTGTGTGTGTGTGTGTGTGTGTGTGTGTGTGTGTGTGTGTGTGTGTGTGTGTGTGTGTTTGTGTACTAACACCAAAGGGCTAGGTAAATATTCTAGATAACATGATGGTATGTTAATCACACTGAAATGTCTCACGGGTTCTAGGTACTGAACAGCTAAGTATGAGGTGCAAACCAGGGTAATGTGATGGTTTGTACACATTTTTAAAATGTAATTACACTGGAAAGACTGTCAGGTTCCGGTTATTCCGTTTAAAATGAATATGATTAAATACCTGAGAACCGGTCAGAGTATCGCAGCGGTGATTACATACCTGCTCACAATTTCACAATAAATCGAACGAAGAAGAAAATGAAAGGAAAAGCTCAGAGTACTAATTTGTACCTAGAACCTGAGACATTTAGATGGTCTGGATACTTAATTATCATGTTACATCATTACCTAGTACACTGATGTACCTCACATTTACCTGGTAAATACCTAGAACTTTGGGAACTGCAAAATAAATGGTTACTTAAAATGAATTCATTCAGGAAGACCACTGCGTGTTCCGTCACTGACCCCTTGACCCAGGGAAGTGGAACTACAGGCCGAATGTTCTTGTTCTCGGCTTCATAAGCCTTTAACTCACACACTAAGACACTAAGATCATCTCTGCATTTACAAAGAATCCCTCGCACAACCTTCCCAAAAATCACTTTATAAGGACCCACTAGACTGGATCGTCCAAAAATTCTCTTAAAAGAAATGAAAATTTTCAAATTCTACTTGATGGAACCGCTTTAAAGAACCCTGCGTGTACTCCAGGACATGTGCCCGTCAACTGTTCAGTTCTGAACGTTTGTTTTCCCAATTTTTTCATTTATTTATTTTCATTTTTTCATAATTCATGTCTCTAAGATCGCCTTATCTGTGCAGAACGGCGGGGGAGGTGGGGGTGGAGAGGCCATGCCACTAATCCTCAGGTCAAGATGTATTTATTGAAGATTAATAATAGGGCAGCAATCTCATCATGCTCTCTATGATTTTATAATTTTGTCCTGAGGGGATCAGTGCGGTACGAGTGCGCGGTGGCACGTGATGCTGCTTTTTGACATTTGGTCATAATTCTAACCAGGAACATTCGACACAGACACTCTTCCATCCAATCACACTGACAATACAGCAAATAGAAATAGAAATGGGTGTTATTTGGTAGCTCTGTATTTATATTTTTATAGTTTTTTATTTACAATGATGATACTGAATAGATACGCCTGTAAATCTTCTCATATGCTGTTGAATATGTCTGATGGTAGGTGTGTGTATCGTTAAAACGTTCATTCTAAACCTGGTTAAAGGATAAAATAAGGCAGAATTGTGGTTTCTGCAGATTTTATGTCACTTTATCTGAAAAATCCTTTAACTTTGCATGTATTGACCTTATTGTGCAGCATCCATTAATCAGGGTGTAACCCCTGAGTGGTAGTGACATTTTTAAATAAAGAACACAAACTATAATAACACAAATATAAGATGGTTATATTGAGGTTTTAAGTTAATTCTAGTTATAAATTTTATAATTCCTTAGCAAAATTTGTTTGGCAGCACACACGAAAACATTCCCATCTATTAAAAACATTTAGACCCCAATGAAATGTTTGTTCTTGTTGCTTGACACACTTTTATTCACTAAAAATATAGAAAAGTATTTATAGGAGACATATAGGAGACTGAGAGGGGGTGGGGCTGATGATCAACCTGCATACAGACTCTGACTGATCAGAGAGAGGGGGCGGGGCTGATGCTCAACCTGCATACAGACTCTGACTGACAAATTTCAGAATAAAAGTTCTGTGAAGGGATAATACTGATACATACATAAATAATAAAAATAATATAGATGTTCAGGTTGTTTTTTATTTTAAGTGGGGCACTGACTGAATAATGTATTAATATAAAAATCATTATGAATAACTCACAAAAAAAAACATCCAAATTGGCCTAGAGTTCTAAATTCTTTTTACAATTTTTTACAAATATGAAATTTCACTGCATTGTAGTTCACGCTGTTTCACAGGTTCAGTTATCCATCCATCTTCTCAGCAGCTCCTTCCTGCTGAGGGTCGGAGTGCACACGGAATCACTGGCCGAAGGCGGGAATTCAGCAGGAAATCTTTAATATGCAGCTCACACCTTAAGCATTTTCTTTACTGCCAGTAATAACTGTGATTGCTGTGGGTTAAAACACCTGGCTTACACACTTTACTGGTTTGGGGTTGGGATGGTGGGGGGTGTATTCTTTTCCAGCCATTGCGACCAGTGTACGCTGCAATATTGCATATGCAGAATGGCAGTGTCCATCTCATTGTCCTAATGGAGCCAGCGGCCATATACACAGCATACACACAGCGATGGAGAGATCCAGAGGGGGGAGGAGAGGAGATCAGGGGGAAGATAAATTTCTCCTGGGGTAACAGTTCAAGGTTCAAGGTTCAGTCCTGATCCAAATTATTTATATCCCTAATAAGTGAGTGGATTGAATAGATTGGTTGTCCCTGACCTTGGTGTTCATTGAAACCTCATCCCCCTATATCAGGCCAGGCAAAGCGCGTGGGACACGGGAGAAGTGTTGACGAGCCTTGAGGAGGTAGAATGTATGTGTGTGTGTGTGTGTGTGTGTGTGTGTGTGTGTGTGTGTGTGTGTGTGTGTGTGTGTGTGTGTGTGTGTGTGAAAGGAGGCGGAGCAGTGTGGTGATGGGGCAGGTTGTTTGCATCCCATATGGAAATGAGGTGCGAGGTGGAAGCTGAAGGGTAAGTGAAGGACAAGGGCGCGAGAACATTGTGGCAGGTAGGAAGCAAGCTGGACAGATGTGGTGCAATGAAGGAGAATGGAAATCAGATTGCTTGATAGATATTTCACAATATACCAATCAGCTCTAACGTTAATGCCACCTTCACTGTCCACTCTGTCAGCTCCTCTGACCACACGGGAGCTCTTTGTGGTTCTATCATTGCAGACTGTAGTTCATCTGTTTCTCTGCATACTTTATTCTCCTCCTTTCACCCTGATCTTCAATGATCAGGACCCCACAGGACCACCACAGAGCAGATATTATGTGGGTGGTGGGTCATTCTCAGCACTGCAGTCACCCTGACATGGTGGTGGTGTGTTAGTGTGTGTCGCGCTGAGGGGGTTTAAACACTCCAGCAGCACTGATTTGTCTGATCCACTCATACCAGCACAACTGAGAATGACCCACCACCCAAATAATAGCTGCTCTGTGGTGGTCCTGTGGGGGTCCTGATCATTGAAGGTCAGGGTGAACGGAGGAGAAGAAAGTCTGCAGAGAAACAGATGTAAATATGAATTGTTGAATTCTATCTGTTAGAAAGTTTCGGGCCTTTCATCACCATCTCCTCCATCCTGAACGTGCCATATGGGCCGTCATTAAAGCTGTGCGGTTAATTAGATATTAATACAGCACTGATTGCCTCGGCAATTAGATCAAAAACAGTCACGAGTAATGCATTCATTAACTTATTGATGAATTCGGTGCTCCGCGGCAGCTGCTGTGTCAAAGTGAAGAGAGCCGGAAAAGTGTACAAGGTTATACATTCCAATTAAATGTGCAGTATGTGGTCAGTTTGTGGTCAGGCTGTTTTGCTGATCTGTATGTGCGAATGGGGGTTATTTTCCCAGGATATTCCCAACCTCAGAGAGACACTGTCGTTATCTGGGAGAGTCTTCTAGAGTAAGAAGTACCTAGAAGTAGTAGAGAATTGCCTTTATTATTTTATTTTTAATGTATGTATCAGTTTCATCCCTTCCTCAGGACTTTTATTCTGAAATTTGAACACTGTGTGAGCAAAGAAGGAGAGCAAACAGCCCCTGGCTTCTCATTTTCCTCTATAACCCAAAATCTGGGTCAGTGAAGTCATCAGCCCCGCCCCCTCTCTCTGATCAGTCAGAGTCTGTATGCAAGTTGATCATCAGCCCCGCCCCCTCTCTCTGATCAGTCAGAGTCTGTATGCAGGTTGAACATCAGCCCCGCCCCCTCTCTCTGATCAGTCAGAGTCTATATGCAGGTTGAACATCAGCCCCGCCCCCTCTCTCTGATCAGTCAGAGTCTGTATGCAGGTTGATCATGTTCACTTGGACAGAGCAGTGGAAGCTCCTCTGGTATTTAAACTGGGATTTAACGTTGCTGTGAGGAGAATTGAGGAGGCGTGAGGTCCGGTTCTGAAGCTGATAGATTACTTCCGGTTCTCCTGCTCATTCCAAATGTATTGTATGGAGCTCCATCATCACTCCAAAGAACCCCACAGTCCAATGCAGGTGGGCTTTATACTCATTCAAGCCACGCGTAGCATCGGTCAAGGTGACATATCGCAAATGTAGTTTAAATCTTTAGGCTTAAAGACTTTTAATCTGGGCTTTTAACAGTGGTTTGGGAGAAAGGACAGGCCTTTCCTCGGCGTATATGGATGGTAATAAGCGCTCTCAGGTGATCTGCAGCTCCTTTATTTCATAAAGGCCACACCTTTAGAAGGGAAAAGGCCTTGTAGGGTGAATTTATGGTGAATAAATGTGGAGGTTGTGAGTGTGGCAGTGATATTGATCACAGCGGCCGGCGCAGCTTCAGTGGCCCGATCCCTGACCCTTAAATAGCGAGTGAATCTCAATCCAATAGACTGAAGTGTCTGAGCTCGGTGGCCCACGCCAACCCCCCATCATACACAAACACACACTTCTGCGCACACACACACACACTCTCTCCCACCACCCATCCCTGCCGATCGATAGTGGCCACCATGATTTCTACATTATGGATTGGCAGCCTGCGTATTAATATAATGGGGTGTTTGAATGTGTGTGTGTGTGTGTGTGTGTGTG
This sequence comes from Acestrorhynchus altus, assembly GCA_034509495.1. NCBI lineage: Eukaryota > Metazoa > Chordata > Actinopteri > Characiformes > Acestrorhynchidae > Acestrorhynchus > Acestrorhynchus altus. Next base: position 1,211,796 of record CM067511.1, on the reverse strand, counting down.
TGTGTGTGTGTGTGTGTGTGTGTGTGTGTGTGTGTGTCTTATCGTAACAGATCATATCCACTCAACTACTCATACTTTTTGCACCATAAGTGATGGAAAAACTGCTATTATGTTTATAATATTGTGTTAAAATGAAGATCAAACGTCCATAAAAACGACAAAATATTTTAGAAGACAGAGCAGATCATAGGCTCCTCAAATTGGCCTTCATTTGAGATATAAATAAGAAAAGAATTTAAATATTTATATTAACTTGTTAATTTATATTTATTAAACTTTATATTAGTTTGTTTTGTAAAGACAATTAAAAAAATAAAGACAATTTTGCACCAAAAGTGACTGAATTTTTACTTTTATTTATAGTTATTTATAATACTGTGATATTTTATGGTATTTTATGGATTTTCTGATCAAATACAGTATAAAAGTGTTACATTTTTATGAAAGATTATAAATGAAAGTGAAGTTATATACAGTAGAACTAGTAGTTCTATAATTATATAATTGGTAAATATGGTACAACAGAGCATATATGAAGCTCAAATTACAGTTTGTACAACTTTGTATGTCTTTTCTTTTTCTTTGAAACACCTGCATTTTTTTTATTTTAAATCTAAATTTATTTTGTATTAAAGTTAATATTTTCAGTTTTCATGATAAATGGACTTATAGAAATGCTCGAAAATGACTTCAAATCCATTAAAGCGTTTCTCTTTCCTACGTAAATTTGTCTTTTTGGAGATACAAGTTTTATCTTTTGCACGACTGATACTATTTTTGATACTATTCACAGATATACACGTATCTAATGTTATGGGAAAATAAAAGTATTAAACAGCGATTTTCCCCAAATTCCGGGGACAAAACATACAGCGAACATCATCAGTTTAAAAGCAGCACTTATAATCTGCAGTGATTTTTTCTTTGTACCTAAAGAGGCTTAAGTAACACCTGTTAATCCAGATATAATACGCTTTTCTTTTCAAAGCCAATAGCAAGGCCCGGCCTTATTGTTTTGAGGAAGCGTCTCTGACACGCATTTTTATAAACAGATCACATCGGAAACAGTTCAATCCGTTCCGTCTGGGTGTGTGAGAAATGGGTTAGGGACGGTCTTCCGAAGCGAACTGCGTTCATACATTTTTATTTCAGAGATATTTGATCTCCCGGTTCAAAGGCTGCTCCCCACGGACGTCTCCAAGTTCAAAAGGGCAAGATGGACAATCTCTTGTTCACTGGGCAGCATCAAACAGCAGCTTTACAAACCCCCGGTAGCTTTGACCGAAGAGAGGACTCATTTACTAATAGACTGAGACCACCGCAGCATCTCCTGACCCCCCCAAAGCCCCCAGAGGGGGGATCTGTATGGATGGAGAATGGACGCTCCAGGGTTTCTCAGAGTAACATCTGAACAATCTGCAGCTGTTTGGTTGATCAACATGGGTATCAGTGTTGAGTGGCTCAATTTAAACTTGTATATTACATAACACACACATATATATACACACATATATACACACACATATATATACACACATATATACACACATATATACACACGTTTATACACACACATATATACACACATATATACACACACATTTATACACACACATATATACACACACATTTATACACACATATATATATATATATATATATATATATATACACACATTTATACACACATACACACACATATATACACACTTTATTGCTATATATAATATTCATATTCATCATCAAAATGCACGGTTGCGAAACAAGACTGCAGTGGTGTCGTACCACAGTCATTCAGAATGGCCGTGGGTCATCTTCAGTGACACGTCCCGCATTTGTCACACCAACAGAAGGTCTGGTGTCAGGGTGGAGGTGCAATTTCATACGATGCCAGATCACCTTTGGTCTTCATTACAGACACTTTGAGTCCAACGTTACGTTAATGAGGTTCTGCAACCAGTGGTTCTACCTGTTCTGAACACTCACTCTGGTCCTCTATTCCAACAGGACGACGCTTGTCCACACATTGCTGCTGTCTCGAGATCTCATCTCCAGACCTGTCCCTGATTGAAAACGTGTGGGATGCTGTTGGACGCTCTATCAACACTCCACCCCTGATTGAACCACTTGAATTATATATTCAAATTATACTTATACTATTCATATTATACTAAGTCATTGTAAGTCATTTTGTTTATACTGTGGAGAACCGCAGGGTTCTATTTTAGGGCATTAAGAGTTTCCGTTATGACAGTAATGTAGTTATGAAAGTGAAGAACTAATGCAGGGGCCTTTATACTGGTTTAAAGAGTTAAAGCTAAACTAGAGTTAAACTATGGAAACTTTCGGGAAAGCATTATTAAAATATATATATATACACATGTGTCTTATTCATCTTCATCTTCAGCAGCTTTTATATGGTTAGATGATGTCAGGTGACCTTTAGAAGGCAGCACTTACAGCGTACCTGTAAAATCTGAAGAAGGCCTGAATGTTTACCATCAGACAACCTGCAGTAAAGTTTATTAAGCAGGTTTCACTCCTCACTACTGGGAATGAAGATATCTGCTCAGACTGGAGACCTGGGGACTGCTGGCCATCTGTGTGTGTGTGTGTGTGTGTGTGTGTGTGTGTGTGTGTGTGTGTGTGTGTGTGTGTGTGTGTGTGTGTTTTAGTGTTTTATTAAGGTTGATTGGAGATCAGAGCAGAAGCACACATAACCCCCTTTACTGTTTCTTAAAATATTAAAATGATGGCGATTGCCTCGTCTCTTCCATTTGGCTGAGCGTTTCGTCCGGCGTGTGCAGAGCAGACTAAACCTCAGCTACTGGACGACCATGGATTAGTTTAATGTGTGTGAGAGCCTCTCCTGTTTATTTAATGTGCTGCTCTGTATGCACTTGTCCTGTGTGTGTGTGTGTGTGTGTGTGTGTGTGTGTGTGTGTGTGTGTGTGTGTGTGTGTGTGTGTGTGTGTGTGTATGTGTGTGTGTGTGTGCATAAGCAATGTCCTAGATACCCCGTGAATATGTGTCTCGAACACATAAATGTTTGCTTTTGTACAATCTCAGCACACAAAGTCACATGTCTGCCTCTTATTTACTATATGGGCAAAAGTATTGGGACAGCTTCTCCTGCTTTTTACATAGTAGCCGTTTCTACTGCCAGGAAATTCTTTCTAGATTTTGGACACACAGCTCAATGCTGGGGGGTCTTTATACCCCTCTAGTCCACGCCTGCTATTAGACATGGAGACAATAGGTTCATGTTTGTTTATCTGCTCCAGAGAGTCCTATTGTTTTGGCAGTGCTTCTCTACAGGGACTAGACAAGCTGTGTGTGCATTTGCACATCTGTGTCAGCAATGCAACTTAATGTAGCTGAATGCCTTCATTGGGAGGGTCCATAAAAATGTGGACATATGGTGTGTATATGTGAAAATCTATATGTAATTTGTATTTTTTTGACATATTGACCATTTTCTGGGTTGTGTTTGTCTCACACACACACACACACACACACACACACACACACACATACACACACACACACACACACACACACACACACACAAAACACACAGTTCCTGCTAATAACGGCCCTCCCTCCCCCCTTTCTCATCCTGCAACAAACACACAACCTTTTTATGTAATGAAATTACAAGGACTCATATGCTCCATCATGTCTTAGAGTTATGGGGACGTTTTACATAAAATTCATATCGGGGGGCATTGTCCGGGGGATGCATGCGTGCATACGGATTTACATTTTCAGACGTATTAAAGAAATGAGGCTGCTGCACTAAAAGAGGGGAAAGGAGGGAAAAAAGCCTGTTTGCCGGTTGCCTCGTCTTGAATCCTGGCAGCCGTAAATTTTACAAAAACCTCCTCCACCTTTACGCCTCTGACTCGTTCTGCTGTCAGCAGAACATGAACACACACACACACACACACACACAGTATGTCCAATTTTTTATGGACATTCCTAATGAATGCATTCAGCTACTTTAATGCACACTCAGCTTGTCTAGTCCCTGTAGAGAAGCACTGCCAAAAGAATAGGACTCTCTGGAGCAGATAAACAAACATGACTCTATTGTCTCCATGTCTAATAGCAGGTGTGGACTAGAGGGTATAAAGCCCCCCAGCACTGAGCTGTGGAGCAGTGGAACAGTGTTCTCTGGAATGATGGTGATCATTCTACATCCTGATTTCACTAATACTGTTGTTGATGAATGCAATCAAATCCCCACACCAATGCTCCAAAATCTCACAGTAGTTTTTCGCTGGACATTACAGACAGTTACTCCATCAAAATTGATTGAATGAGCAGGTGTCCCAATACTTTTGTGCACGTAGTAGATAGAAAGGCTTGGTTTGTCCGGGTTACACACTGTCCACTTCACCCTTAATTCTCCATCTGTAAACGGTCACTCGGTCTGTGTCGGGGAGCCAAGCAGGGGAGCCTTTGGCCTCCGTCCTCCGGTCACTCTTAATCCAGCGTTTCTCTTGTGGATTTCAACAAGCAAATCTCATATTCCCAAACAGTGGATTATGCATTTCTTTTATTACAGCCGGCCGGGGGGTGCAGAGCCGACTGACCAGATTACCAGAGAAGCTGAGGGACTTAAAATTTCGAAGGGAGATATAATAAAATATCAAGATGTGAGAGGGGTTTGGGGGGCACTGTAGAATTATGAAGCTAAAAATAAAAAGGTACAAGAACTGGGTCTGTTGGAGAATGGTAATCCGGCTAAGCTCGGCGTGTCCAGTTAAGCACTTAATCAGCCTCTGAAGCGTCCGTGGTTATGGTTCCTCGGGAGAGAAATTCATGTAAAAGACTCTGAGGTCACACTTGTGAAAGGAAAGGAGTCAAAGTCTTCAGAAGGTTTCTAAAGTAGAACCAGTTTTGGAACTTTACCTCTTTAAACCCAGTATAAAGGCCCATGCATTAGTTCTTCACTCTCATGACTACATTAGTGTCATAACCAAACCTTTGAGAACCCTAAAATAGAACCCCGCGGGTCTCCAAAGTATAAACGAAATTATTTACAATGACTTACAAGCGTTCTGTATTAAAAGAACCTTTTAATAAGAGTCTGTGTGCGGTTTGAGCGTGTTCACGTGGACAGAGCAGTAAACATGCACTGGAAGCCCCTCTGGGATTTAAACTGGGAGCTGTGGAACTGTGCTGTCTGGCATGATGGAGCTCCAGACAGTACTTTTCACAGATATGAGTTGGGGATTTGGAGATTACGTCCAACGTCCTGAACTCCCTAATGCTCTCACTGAATGCAATCAAATCCTCACAGCAATGCTCAATGGTCGACACCAGAGAGAACAGACATAAAGAACAAAGAGAACAGGACAAAAGGAGGAAAAATAAAGAACTATAGTTAAAGTGTGATGCAAAGCTCCCAGTGAGGAGGTGGTGTTGGGTAACATCAGGAAAGAGTCCAGTAGAAAGATGTCCCTGGACAGTGGAGACGGAGACGGAAGCAGATTGTGTTTAACTGGGCAACTCAATGAAGCAGTCACACAAATGGTTCTTTTTAATACCCTTGAAGAAGGAACAGTGAACGGGCATGCGTCCCAATACTTTTGCCCACAAAGTAAAGCTGCTGGACAAACTATATTTATACACTCAGCGAAAGACAGTGATGCATATCATCTCCGCGCCATAACCGCTGAAGCACCCGGAGAACAGCGGCACGGCAGCGGATAGTTGGGGGGATGAAAGAAGGGGCTAAATGACCTTGAACAGAACAACAACAGTCAACCTTAATGCGTCGCATTACAAGATATGTTATAAAACACTTTTATGGGCGGGCAGTAAAAGGTGTGGTAGTCTCGGCATGCTGGACGGCCTTTTTGAAGGCCGCGTTTGTAAATGGGTCAGTAACCGCTGGTCCAGAGGTTGCAATGCATGACTCATATTCTGAGTTCACCTTGGATGAGCTTTCACGAACACTACCATGTGAATTCCATCTCTACGTTCGGGCCAGCGCACCTGCTCCCATTCCTCCTCTTAAAGTCCTTATAGGTGGTATGAGCACACTGACGACTCTTTGGTGCAGCTGTTTGTTTATTTGTTGGGCTGTGGTTCATTGGGGTTCTCTGTGATACGGTACCGTACTTTCACTGTAGTACAGTTTCTGCTCTTTAACGGAGTTAGATTGCGATACGGTACCGTACTTTCACTGTAGTACAGTTTCTGCTCTTTAACGGAGTTAGAGTGTGATACGGTACCGTACTTTCACTGTAGTACGGTTTCTCAACAATTCCATAAATCATCCAGATGTGCTGTCACTTCAAAATGATGTTAAATAACAACATATATTGCAGGTTATTACTATTTTGACCAGTGTACTAACAAAGCCCGACTTTACTCATTCAATCATCATTTTGTTCTCTCTCCATCCCCTCCATCTTCTCTTTTCACCCTCCTTCACACTCCTTCCTCCTCCCTGACTGTTTAATTCATGCTATGGATGCTTGGCCAGGACTTATTGATTAAACCATAAATTACCCAGGAGTCGTTGCTGGACGTCCCGGTGCAAGGGTCTCAGAAAAGCAGGAAAATAAGAGAGTTTTCCATGCGGCTGCTGCAAATTGTTAATTAAACTCAAATCAATCGGGTGGGTTTTAGCATCCCGCTCACCTTAGCAAAGTGACGGAGGGATCGATAAGGCGGAGTAGAGGAGGGCCGGCTGCTAAAGTAGAAAAACAAAACCATCACACAACAAAACATCTGCCATAGCACTCATTCTAAGTGTTATATAATAGTAAAGCAGCTTTTATTAGGTGTCGCACACTCTTAAAGGGTCAGCAGACTGAACACTCCGAGTTCCATTTAATATAAAAACTGTTTCTTTTAAAAACTAATTCACTCCAAAGGAAAACACAGTCCGGTAGCCGGTATTAAAGATCAGTAACAGTGTAGTTACTGAAACTGTATCAGAAACACAGTCCGGTAGCCGGTATTAAAGATCAGCAGAGTGTAGTTACTGAAACTGTATCAGAAAACACAGTCCGGTAGCGGTATTAAAGATCAACAACGAATGTAGTTACTGAAACGTGTCAAACACAGTCCGGTGGCAGTATTAAAGATGCGTATGATATAGATTGCGAAACTGTATCAAAACACCTGATCCGGTGGCGGTATTAAGATCGCAGCAGTGTAGTTACTGAAACTGTATCAAAACACGGTGGTAGCGGTATTAAAGATGCGGCAGCAGTGTAGTTACTGAAACTGTATCCAGAAACTGATCGGTAACCCCGGTATTAAAGATCAACGGTCAGTTACTGAAACTGTATCAGAAACACAGTCGGTGGCAGTATTAAAATGCGGCAACAGTGTGGATACTGAAACTGTATCAGAAAACACAGTCCGATGGCGGTATTAAGATCAGCAACGGTGTAGTTACTGAAACTGTATCAGAAACACAGTCCGGTAGCCGGTATTAAAGATCGTAACAGTGTAGTTACTGAAACTGTATCAGAAACACAGATCGATGCAGCGTTATTAAAGATCAGTAACAGTGTAGTTAACGAAACTGTATGAGAAACACAGTCCGGTGGCGGTATTAAAGATCAGCAACAGTGTAGTTACTGAAACTGTATCAGAAACACAGTCGGTAACCCATTATTAAGATCAGCAGTGTAGTTACTGAAACTGTATAAGAAACTACAGTCGGTAGCGGTATTAAAGATCAGTAACAGTGTAGTTACTGAAACTGTATCAGAAACACAGTCCGGTAGCCGGTATTACAGATCAGCAGCAGTGTAGTTACTAAAACTGTATCAGAAACACAGTCCGGTAGCTGGTATTAAAGATCAGCAACAGTGTAGTTACTGAAACGTATCAGAAACACAGTCGGTAGCGGTATTAAGATCAGCAGTAGTTACTGAAACTGTCGAAACACCAGTCCGGTAGCGGTATTAAGATCGTAACAATGTAGTTACTGAAACTGTATCAGAAACACAGTCCGATGCTTGTTATTACAGATCAGCAACAGTGTAGTTACTGAAACTATCAAACACAATCCCGGTGGCACAATTATTAAAGATCAGCAACAGTGTAGTTACTGAAACTGTATCAGAAACGCACGGTCATTGGCGGTATTAAGATCAGCAGTGTAGTTACTGAAACACAACATCAGAAACACAGTCTGAGTAGCAGTGATAAAGATCAGCAGTGTAGTTACTGAAACTGTATCAAACACAGTCGGTGGCGGTATTAAAAGATCAGCAGCAGTGTAGTTACTGAAACTGTCAAAAGCTTACGATAAAGGTGGCAATTATTACAGATCAGCAGCAATTAGTAGTTACTGAAACTGTATCAAGAAACACAGTCCGGTAGCTATTATTAAAGTCAGCAACAGTGTAGTTACTGAAACTGTATCAAACACAGTCAGCCTTGATGATAAAGATCAACAGTATTAGTTACTGAAACTATATCAGAAGCACAGTCGGTGGCAGTATTAAAGATCAATAACAGTGTAGTTACTGAAACTGTATCAACACGATCCGTGCTTGGTATTACAGATCAGCAGCAGTGTAGTTACTGAAACTGTATCAGAAACACAGTCCGGTAGCCGGTATTAAAGATCAACAGCAGTGTAGTTACTGAAACTGTATCAAACCTTACCAGTCCGGTGGCCCGTTAAGATCAGCAGCAGTGTAGTTACTGAAACTGTATCAGCACATTGCTGTGAGGATTTGATTGCATTCAGTCACGAGAGCATTAGTCAGGATGATGGATTCCCAGCTCAGAAATGGGTGCACCGTAAAATTGAATGCGTTCACCATTAGAAAGTGTCCACAAACTTTTTGGACATATAGTGTATCCTCTCATGAAGAGGACCTACCGGGTTGCTCGCTCACTTTTCTTTCTGTGAAGAAACTCAACGGATCTGTTTCATCTTTATTAATTACATCCTGCAGATTTGTAGTCTAATTGCCCTGCAGTCCTACTTGTAGCAAATCACTGGTGTATTATACCAGTCATGGCCTTCAAACAGATGCCCCAAACTCCATAAATCTACCAGGATGGAAAATAACAAGGAGTTTGACCTCTGGCACCTAAATCTCGCGAGGCGATAAAAGTTAGCGCTTCGGGCTGATTTCTCCCCTAAATCACACAGTTTGCTCAGTACTGTTTACTGAAGCTGCAAGTCATAATTATGGCACCAAACCAGATTCAACAGATCGTCTTAACTTGCGAACTCAGGCCATTTTATTCCTGTAAAATTACAAGGGTAAAAGCTCTGGGCACAGAGGCCTGATTCTGAGAGAAAGACTAAACATACAAATAAAACATCCCCTTCAAACTACTGGAACTTTATTCATTTCTAACTGAATTAAATCCCAGTTTAATGTCCACGTGAACATGATCAACCTGCACACAGACTCTGACTGATCAGAGGCGGGCTGATGCTCAGCCTGCATACAGACTCTGACTGATCAGAGAGAGGGGGCGGGGCTGATGCTCAACCTGCATACAGACTCTGACTGATCAGAGAGGCGAGGCTGATGCTCAACCTGCATACAGACTCTGACTGATCAGAGAGAGGCGGGGCTGATGCTCCAACCTGCATACAGACTCCTGACCCCAGTCGAGAGAGGCGGGGCTGATGATCAACACTGCGCCGAACTCTGACTGATCCAGAGAGGCGGGGCTGATGCTCCAACCTGCATACAGACTCTGACTGATCCAGAGAGAGGGCGAGGCGATGCCAACCTGCATACAAGATTCTGACTGATCAGAGAGAGGCGGGGCTGATGAGTCAGCCTGCATACAGACTCCCGGCCCCAGAACCAGAAGAGGCGGGCTGATGATCAGCATACAGACCTGACTGATCAGAGAGAGGCGGAGGCTGATGATCAACCTGCATACAGACTCCTGACTGATCAGAGAGAGGCGGGCTGATGCTCCAACCTGCATACAGACTCTGACTGATCCAGAGAGAGGCAGGCTGATGCTCCAGCCTGCATACAGACTCTGACTGATCAGAGAGGCCGAGGGCTGATGTTTGTCACACAGTGTTTAAAGTCCTGAGAAGAGATCAAAGTCATACTTTATAAATAATAAAAATAAAAGATTACATTCAAGTTGTTTTCATTTTGTTTTTACTGTTGTCAATTAAAATTGAAAGAACTTATATTACTATAAACATCCTTGTAGAGATCTAATCATCCTGTAGTAATTCTTTTTCCAACAAAACCTCTGGATGATCGATTCCCAACAGGAATTCTGAAAGAGATTTTAGTCTTATAAGCAAAAAGCAAGTGTAAATGTTTAATCAAAACCGCGGTCAAATTCACTTTAAATATCAAAATTCCATCCATTAATTCATCAAAAATGTATTTATCATATCTGTAGGTTACCTGATCTGAAGAGGGCATCTTAGAAAAAGGGTGGTAGTTAAACTTATGTCACTTTTTGAAGGAAATAAATAAAGGTTTCTTGTGTGTGTGTGTGTGTGTGTGTGTGTGTGTGTGTGTGTGTGTGTGTGTGTGTGTGTGTGGGTATGTGTGTGTGTGTGTGTGTGTGTGTGTAATCTTGCGTGCTGCTCTCCCTAATCTGTGGCTGAAGCCTCAGCATAGATATTTCTTTTCTTTACTAGACTCAGCTTTTAATTCCCATGATCCTTGGTGCAGGGTCAGGCCACCCCACGCCCCCCAACACACACACACACACACCATTCTCAGTATGAAAGATACACTACATATCAAAAGTTTGTGGACACCCCTTCTAATGAATGAATTCAGCATACAGACTCTGACTGATCAGAGAGAGGGGGCGGGGCTGACGCTCAACCTGCATACACACTCTGATTGATCAGAGAGAGGGGGCGGGGCTTAAATATCCTTGTCATAATTTCTGAGAAGTAAATGTTTTATGGTCATTTTAGTAAAAAAATTAATCAAATTGTAGGTGTAAGTGAATTTTATTCCGCGAATAAAGATAATTTCATTAGTCTAGAATCTTCTGAAAAAAGAAAGTCAAACTTGAAAACATCCACAAAATTGGCTTGGGTTCTAAAAGGTTATGGATGCTGGTCCCAGATGTTTTGGTAGCTCTGATGAACAGTCTGGCCTGTGTGGGTTCTCTGAACTTTCATTGTAACATTTGCTGTTGATTGTTAACAGATTGCTTTGAGAAATTCCTGGCGATAGGCCAAATTCAAGGTAAACAAGGGGCAGTTGAGCTAGAGGAACGGGCCTTTCGAAACTTTCATTCTCTTTGTACAACTTTGGAAATCACTTCTCTCCAATTCCCAGCCTTAATGTCGGGTGAAGGCCTTCCATGTGCCTCTACTGGCCCCAATAACCGCGGATCCAGGGACACAATTGATGGCATGATCCGACAAATGTTTCATAAATGAAACTTTTATTGCATCAGGTATGCTCGAGATAGGAAGGCAATATTCAGGCGTTGTCATGGACCGCGAAGATAAAGCAGCTGAAATGGCCGTGAGTGTGGTTGGAGGAAAAGATCAAGAGAGGAATGGATTGCTCTCGTTTGATTTGGAAGGAAGCTGTGGTTGTGGTGGTGGGGGGCTGAAGTGAAGGGGGGGAGAGCGAAGAAGAAGATAGGAGAGGAAGAAGAAGGAGGGCTGGTGTGGAGATGAGTCACTTGCATACCGCCATTTTTCACAGCAGACAAAACATTTGCCTGGATATCAATTTGGAACCCATAAAACAGTCTTCCCTTCTGCCCTGCCATCCATCATCTTTCTCCCACTACTTCAACCACCCCCCACATCCCTCCACCACTCCTCCCCCTGTCCCTCTCTCCTGCATCCCTCCTTCTCCTTCTCTCTCACTCTATCACTATGCCCTCACACTGCATACACACACACACACACACACACACACACACACACACACACAGGGTTGTTTATATGTTTTTTTAGCTGTGGGGTCATGTCTGGAAATGTGCTTAACACTCTCTCTTTCTCTCTCTCTCTCTCTCTCTCTCTCTCTCTCTCTCTCTCTCTACATATATATATATATATATATATATATATATATAAGACACAAAACCAAATGAGGTTTAGTCTTGGTGTTTGTAACCCCCAGCATGTCTGTGTGTGTGTGTGTGTGTGTGTGTGTGTGTGTGTGTGTGTGTGTGTGTGTGTGTGCTGATGAATGCTGGGGCTACTATTGATCGCGATGGCTGATGGATGATGGTCCAGCTCTGAGCGATGGGCTGCTGGGGAAGGTGCCAATAAGGGCGTTGTTCAGGGCGGAGCTTTGGACACTGGACTAATGTGAAATGACCGGCCTGTGGTGACTCCTGATCTGCCTGGAGACTCACTTACCCTCTGTAACACACACACACACACACACACACACACACACACACACACACACACATAGAGTTTTCTTGTGATTTAAATGCATCTTTAGCAAACTTAACAAAATCATATATATAATCATTTTAACATCTCTGCATGGAGGTGTAGAGGTTCCTAATGGTGTCCAGTGATGATCCATCCCATGCAGCTTGAATGTTCTCACTCAGTTCTGCAGATGGTGTGGTAGGGGTGGAGTGTTGATAGAGCGTCCAATAGCGTCCACACATTTTCAATCAGGGACAGGTCTGGAGATGAGACCGACCACGGCGTAGTATCTGTGTCTTCAAGACGAGATCTTGAGACGGCAGCAGTGGGTGGACGAGCGTCGTCCTGTTGGAATAGAGCACCGGAGTGTGTGTTCAGAAAAGGTAGAACCACTGGTTGCAGATCCTCATTAACAGAACGTTAGACTGTTAAAGTGTCTGTAATGAAGACCGAAGGTGATCTGACATCGTATCTCAACCTGCATGCAGACTCTGACTGATCAGCAAAAGAGGAAGGGCTAATGACATCAAATTTCAGAATAAAAGTCCTGAGGGATAATCCTGATACATACATGAATAACAAAAATAATAAATGATATTGTTGTTGTTCTTTGGCCCACTGTCCAGTATTTTGAAGAATGTAATATAAGTATGTATTTTAATGTAATAATTACAAATAACTCATCAATATTTCATTTTTGATCAAAACATGGTCAAATGCATACATACATTCACTGTTACAAAACAATCTCAAATTACAAAACACAACATTTCAGTCAACGATCTCCTGAAAATAATATCTGGCAGGTGTGGTTAATGTTTATACTTTACATTTATTAAATATTAAAGTGAAGAAAATTGGCTTTAAAGAAGTAAACTACATTTTTAAATGGTGTTAAAGTGGGAACTCCTCTACAGGCTGGGTAGAACAGTGCTGTGACGAAACACACACACATGCACGCACACACACACACACACACACACACACACACACACACACACACACACACACACACACACACATTCTCCCTACCGGGAAAAGCTGGGGTTGGGCTTCAGCCTGACACTGATTGAGCTGTCAGAATGATGAGTGGGAGCTACAGTGCTGAGCTCAGGGAAAGAGGGAGGAATGTGGATGGAGGGATGGAAGAGGGAGAAAAGATGAGAGAAAGCAAGAGAGAGATGCAAAATGAGATGCCCAGCACATCACACATTCTTACACACACACACACACACACACACACACACACACAGTGGCTGGCTCTCACAACACACCACTGTCAATGCCATTCACTGTGTGTTGTCAGTTTCCGGCAGAGCTCCACACTTTTCCTCTGACAGCTCATACGTTCTCCACGGAGCTGGCTCAGGCCTCGTCTGCCTGGAGTTGGAACACATCAAACTTTAAAGTGATGGATATCTCAGCTATCTTCAATGGGGAGGCGGGGGAGGAGGGTAGTGGAGGATTCTCATTGGCCACATTCAAGAACCTGTATAAAAGATCAAAGGTGTTATACAAATACCTGCGCAGATCAAACATCACACCATTCTTCTCCTCCAAACACCATCCTTCTCCACCAAACACCACAATTCACTACCAAACACCATCCTTCTCCACCATCATTCTCCACCAAACACCTCCATTCTCCACCAAACACCACAATTCACTACCAAACACCATCCTTCTCCACCAACACCATCATTCTCCACCAAACACCACAATTCACTACCAAACACCATCATTCTCCACCAAACACCACCAATCACCATTCTCCATCAAATGTCATCATTCTCAAATACCATACGTTTCAACAAACACCACCATTGTCAAACACCCTCACTCCAAATACCATGATTACCTACCAATCATGATCATTCTTCACCAAACACCATCATTCTCCAACCACCATTGTTCTCAAATACCATCATTCTGCACCAAACACCATCATTTTCCAACAAACACCACCCTTCTTCACCAAACACGCACATTCTCAACCACCATCATTCTACCTCAAATACCATCATTCAATAAAAAAAGACCACCAATCTTCAGATACAAATCTGGATTGTGGGTCAATCCAACAGTCATTCTGTTTGACAATCTAAGTGTATGATGATCTCCTGTATCTTTAAACCTGGATGGAACATAAACAGTAACACGCTGCTCTAATCTTCTGTAGTGTTTTAGGACGTTTAACAATGAAATCGACACCACTGGACAATGTTCATCCACACCTCAACTTCCCCAGGTCAGGTTTGTGGTGAAGAAAACAAACACACAGTGTCTGGTAGGACAAGCGTGGAGGAAACAGGACACTGGCTGACCAGGGACAGGTGCAGCAGCGTCTTTAACCCGCTGTCCATCCGTTGGGGAGGGGGGAGGGGCTTTAGAGGGGAAAGTTCAGGTGATCTGCAGGGTGGCCACACCTGGGCCAGCTGATCAGCGGGCTACCCCAGTGTCAGGTGTCCAGTTCACGTTTCCACGGAGTTCCATCTGCCCACGCTCTGGATAATTCAGCAGCAGCAAAACACACTTTGTACCTGCTGACTGGAACAAAACTACACCAGTACAGCACAGATAGCAGCTGGGTGACACTGGGGACACTTTTTCTAAACTTTGACGTCTATTAAATTTATTACTCAGGTATTTATACATAATTCAGTGCGGGATTCTGTTTACCTTCCGCACTAATCAGAGTCTGGACCTCTGACATTTGTTCTGACATCAAAGGTTGATGGAAACCTGGCAAAAGCCTGCTTCTCCACTAAAGACCATCACTGTCCAACAAGCACAGTCTTCACAGCCGAGTCGGAACAAAATCCAAACTTGCTGGACCTGAAATCTATGACTGATCAGAGAGAGGGGGCGGGGCTGATGCTCAACCTGCATACAGACTCTGACTGATCAGAGAGAGGGGGCGGGGCTGATGATCAACCTGCATACAGACTCTGACTGATCAGAGAGAGGGGGCGGGGTTGATGCTCAACCTGCATACAGACTCTGACTGATCAGAGAGAGGGGGCGGGGCTGATGACATCACTGACCCACATATTGGGTAAGAGAGGAAAATGAGGAGGAAGGGGCTGTTAGGGGTTTTTTTTCTCACACAAATTTCAGAATAAAAGTCCTAATAAGGGATAATACTGATACATACATAATTAACATAAATGATGAAGGTTTATTATTTAGATATATTCTATATTTTTATATGATGATTATTATATGAAAGATCAGGTTGTTTTTTATTTTATTTGGATAGTATATTCAAAAATGTATTACTACCAATCTGATCATTACAAATAATTCATTGAAATTGTTGCATTTTCAGCTCAAAAACACTCTGGATGATCAATTCCCAACAGGAGCTCTACATGAATAACGTGTTTTTAGTCTGTAAGTAAATTCATGAAAAGAAAAGAGAAATTCATACAAATATATAAATCAAGCCAATGAATGAATATTTGAGTGTCCTAGGATGTTCTGTAAGTAACTTCTGGTGGAGTCCCACAGGGTTCTACTGTAGGGCCCATGAAACTGATCTTAATTATTATTGGTCCAGAAGTGAAAACAGGGTCTGAGGGGTTAAAAATAAAGCCTATGGATGAATAAATGATCAGCGCTATTCCCTCTGTGACCCAGCGGCTTCAGGGTCATAGAGCTTCATCCAGTCTTATTCAATAAGCACAGTTGAATGTTGAAGCCCCACCCTCTCCTTTCATCTGCGTCTTTTTCTGCTACTTGGCCTCTTACACCTCGGAACCTATAGCAATACATGCATTCATAATTCATCTGGGGCCTGTCCATCTCCTGCTCTCACAAACAAACACCTGTAGATCCACAGGATGTGTGTGTGTGTGTGTGTGTGTGTGTGTGTGTGTGTGTGTGTGTGTGTGTGTGTGTGTGTGTATTGTGGATAAAAATATCCTGGCTGCATTGCCGTTCAGCTCAGGCCCGAAACGGGATCCTGGTGGGGATAATAGTGCGACTCTATCAATAATGGAGGAAAAGCTGAAACTCCAAACCAGTAGATCCGAGGTCACCCAGTGCAACACATGAAACCCGAGAGGAACCCGCTAAAAAGAGATGCAGCACCAATATCAACAGATGAACCACCCAGCAAAGCCAGTAAGTACACTTAAAGACCCCATATTGCGGAAGACCCCTTGTCCTTCTTGAAGGTAGTTCCCATATAGCTGCACCCTGAAGGAAGCGTGGGATTGCAGTTCTATTGGGAAGGAAGGACTGATATGATCAATATTTCTTGATCTTCACACACAAAAGCGTCCCTCGGTACAGCGTCGGGTTTAACGCAACATGCCAGACGTCTGTGCGTGGAGTTGTAGAGGTTCCTAATGGTGTCCTGTCCATCCATCACCATTAATGAGCAAAATGTAATGAAAAATTGTAGGTTAATTTTCATCAGGCAAGTTAATTATCAAAAAATTCATAAACATATATGATTCTGTTCCTTTTTGCATCTCATAAAAAGATAAAAATCTCACGTGTGACACTCTCCTATAAATACTTCACATTTTTGGTTAAAAGAACGTCAAACTATGAAAACAACCCACAAAATTGGCCTTGGGTTCTAAAGGTTAACAGAGCCCAGTCCGGTGTAGCAGTGCATTTAACGGTGTTCCTGCTTCAATCACTCTGGATGATGTTGTCTTTATTGGTGAGGAATTTCCTGCTGAATGACGTGTTTCTTTATCAGGGACATGAACACAGAACGGAGGAAAAACACTGCACCACCTCCCAGCTTGACCTCTTAATAGGGGGGCAGTTGTTAAGTGAATTTCGGGAATCTCATAAACACAAATTGTCGTCCGTAATCTCCTGCCACGGAGAGGAGAAATATAGCGGCGGAAGGTAATCAATCAGACACTTAGAGCCCCGCTAAAGGAAGGGGCCGTTATTCAGTCTTCCACCGGCCGCAGTAAAGCACTGATCCTCAATTGGTTTGTTCCGGATAAACATTAAAGCCATAGTCTGGTGAAATTTCACACGAGTGAAACAGCGTCAGGAACCGGCCTATTTGAGATTAGTTAACAACTCCAGAGTGTGATACTTTAGTCATGCTGTTAGTGCCATTGTAAATTATGGGGTACTCACTTTTATTGATAGTTCAGCTCCAGCGCAAAACTAAACAAGCCAAAATCCCCGTCCAGAAATCTGATTTACGGTCATATATGCACAAACTGTATATCACAGAGGACTGGTTATGTACATATACATTTCTGCCAACGACTCTTCAATGAAGGCCATATTTGTGCAGGTGTTGTTGGACAGTAGAACGTTGTAGCACAACGCAACTCAGCTGGTCTTGTGCCTTTCAAGCAATCCTACGAGCCGCTGTGTCTGAAATCTTCCGGACCTTTTATTGACCTCCACTGTCCCTGTTGTCTCCCATTTCTTAATTAATAATTTCTTCATTTCGGACTGAAGAAATGCTAACGTGAAAACGCTTCACGATCTTCTTATAGCTTCTCCTGTTTTATGGGCGTCAACCATTTCCATTTTAAGAGTGCTAGGCAGCTGCTTAGAAGAACCCATGGCTGCTGTTCCCTGGGACAAGGTTAGAAATTTGCATCACCTGGCCTTTTCCTAATGATGATTGTGAACAAGCCATAACCCCATAGATTAGAGAGAGAGAGAGAGAGAGAGAGAGAGAGAGAGAGAGAGAGAGAGAGATCACTTTGTAGTAGAAGTAATCTAATCTCCTCCAGAATGGCGAGTGGTGAGCATGTTAACAGCTTTGGGTCCTGTGGGAGTGTCTCTCTGCCAGCCTACTTGCGGTAAGAGAGTCTGATGGCAGCCTTCAATAATCAAACCCTAATATTTATGACAAGGTCAGAATGGAAGCGTGTTCTCTGGAGTTGGGTAATTGGGGATGAGCTGGGGGGTGATCATACGACATCCTGACCTCATGAATGCTCTTCTTGCTGAATGCAATCAAATCCTCCCAGCAATGCTCCAAAATCTAGTAGAATTTTTCTCCGGACCCCTGATTAGTCCAACAAAAGCAGGGTGAAATTTTCTTATTACCCTTGATTTCAGAAGAAACCGAGAATGAGCAGGCGTCCCAATACTTTTGCCCATATGGTGTAATTTCGCCGACTACGGTTTTAAAATGAAGAGTCCAGCCGTTGTGACCTTTAGCTTTACAGAGCTGTGCCTGCTTTGAACTGCTGGATTCTCTTGCTGTGAGCAGGGTTGTAATGTTTCCAGTGACCAAACGGTAACCAAACCTTACTGCGGCATCGCAAAAGATACCTCATAAGAGCCCAGCCTGAATTGGTGGGTGATGTAATAGGGTTAGGTCACCGGCTCCCACTCCTTAACCCCTGACCCTTCAGCTCCTGCGCTGCAGGGGTATTTCTTTTCCCGCGGACACCGGAGCCATGTTTTGGACAGGTTAAAGGAAGAGTGGTAAGTGACCTGCGATCTGTTTGTACTCACTGTAACTTTAATGCGGCCTGATAAAGGTGGATCCCATGGCTTTGTGATGGATTAAGGCACGAAGGCCCAGCGTGGAAACTGATGCTTTTATCTCCACTGATTCAGGCCAAGCTGTGGTTCACCACACATTTAGGTTTTGCCCATTAACTTTAATGAACGTCCAACTGAACTTTCCGCGAGTCCTGCTTTGGCGCAGCCTGAGACGAAACCAAGGTGGATCCTGTGCCACGACCAGGTTATGGAGCTACCATAACTTAGCATCAATGCAGTCCATCAGGGTTCCAGCCCTATTTCATGTGATTGTCCCCGTTTTATGACGGTGCCTCGTTCATTTGTAATAACATAGTAATTATATGAGACAGTCTTTAATATCGTTACCTTTGACTTCTCAAGTATGTAATTAATTGAGATGTAAATACTAACAGATGTTTAATGTCTTCATGAATGTTTTATCAAGGTTTTACCAAATGCCAGATTTTTTATTGTTATTTTTTATGATATGGTTTATTATTATTAGTATGTTATTACTCACACTGTGATGACATCACTATTTTGAGTTTTCTGTATGTACTGTGCCGGTGTTTGAAGGCATTCCTGACTAATAAGAAGACAAGTTGTGATTTTGTCCTCACTGTGAGGACCCTCGGGCCCTACGAGTATTTTTATTATTTATTTTTTCAGTACTATGTGGGTCTCGAATCTCTGGGGTGAAAGTCCAAGTCGAATCTTGAGCCTAAAGGTTGTCCTTCCTGAATAAACCTGCTTGTGTGAAAATGTTGGCTGTGGCATTTCTACTCCTCCGCCCGAAGCTGCTGTGTGACGTGTGTAAATCACACAAAGTGAAATGATGGATTTTCCTGCAGAACCACAGCAGGACCTTCAGCACGGACATAACTCAGCACTAAAGGAGCCTAGCGTGACCCCGGCGTTTGTCCGATAGAGCCGCACAATCGACGTGACAGTTTGACCCCAGTTACCCAATCAGTCTAATGGCGGCTGGTGGCTCAAGGCCCGGTTTGTAGCTCCGTCCGGACTGTGGGTTTCTAACTGTGGGCATGTTTTAACTGTCCTGCCTGGTGCTGATGTTCATGGACGGAGCCTCATTAGCTCTGACCTCTCTCTCAGCTGGGCCGTTAAACTTAACAGCCTTAACGAACCGCAATTATAGCGTTCCATGGCTGTAACCCAGCCCAGCGCAGAGTACTGGTACCAGTGGAGCAGCCCAGCTCCTCTCACTCTTTCTGAAACTGTGTGTTTGTGGAAATTGACAAAAGCTTACGTTGAAGTACGGAAAGGTTTCCAGGAAGAATAAATCCATACTGATTATGGGATGTATGTGGGATCAATGGTTTTAAATCTGCATAAATTGACTTTCATAACTCTTTATGACAGCATTCTGGATATAAGATGTCATGACATGAACACCTTTGATATATTTAAACGTACAGACGTTTGATCTTCAACTGTTCTGAGAGATGGAGGTGATACAACTTAACATAAAACTGAAGAAACAATAGCTGGTATCTCCTCCTTTGTCTGAATTAACGTCAGTTAGATGTTTCTATAACCGTCTACCGTCTCTGACATGGACTGGAAGAAAGACGTTCCCACACCTCACGCTCTTACCTTCTCCTCAAGCCCCCTCTGATACAATAAAGATCTCACAGTGGTTTCTATGATGGAGGGATCTCCACACCCTGCTGCACCAAAGCAGCCCCAAACCCTCACACTTCCACCACCATGCTTCACAGTCGGTATGAGCTTCTTGTTTGGTTTGAGTCAAACGTGTCTTCTGTATCTGTTACTTTGGACTCATCTGTCCAAAGCACATTGTTCCAGAAGTCCTGCTCTTTGTCTAGATGTTCTCTGGAGAACTTTAGTCTTGTCTTGATGTCACTTTGACATCAACCTGTAGGTCCCATGACATTTTAGGATTGTTGGATCTTCTTTGCTCATCTTGTGGTTCGGATCTTAGGCTGAACTTGTTAGGACGGTCTGATCTCACCATGTGGGCAGTTGTTCTAAATGTTCTCCACTGGAATGAGTGGAAATGATGTTCCAGACATTGGAACGGCTGATTTCTAATTGTTCTGAGATCTTTCAAATCCCTTCCCAGATTCATCTGCATCTACATCCATCTTTCTGAAGGCGTCAGAGAGCTTATCGTGGTGATCTCACTCACTTCAACACTCAAGAGCAAATCTAATGAGGTTTAAATATGACCTGAAGATAGTCTAAACCTGCACCTGATTCTTGAATTCTATGATGTTTAGTTACATCGAGTGTCCATATGTTTAAATAGAAATTGCTATAAAAATCCCAGTTTCTAAAGTGTAAAAGCTGCTTTTGGTGGAAAGTGCGGAGCAGATGAACCTGGACTGATCTGAAGACTCCTGCTGCAGCAGGGTGAGTGTGTAGGCCAGGCTGGGCTCGGAGGCTGGGTGCAGGGTGAAATCTCTCACCGCTGTGCGGGGGATTGTAGATTTGGGTTAAAGATGGAGGAGCGGGGGTGGGATTAGAACAGTAAAGCCCCTCGGAGTCTCTTGATCCATCCCGCCGAGACTTTGGCCTTCAGGGGCGACCGACGTGTCACACAGCCTTAAGCTGGCCAGTGGAGAACAGCTGGGTGGGCAGTACACTGGATCTGCTCTCACACAGCTGCTCACTGTTGGCACACACATTCACACTCACACACACACACACACACACACACACACACACACACACACACACACACACACACACACACACAATCATAACTAATTCACACACTCTTCCCCCCTCAGATTCCAAATGTTGTCATTCAGCTATAATGATGACTGATCAGAGAGAGGGGGCGGGGCTGATGCTCAACCTGCATACAGACTCTGACTGATCAGAGAGAGGGGGCGGGGCTGATGCTCAACCTGCATACAGACTCTGACTGATCAGAGAGAGGGGGCGGGGCTGATGACATCAATGACCCAGACATTGAGAAGGGAGGGACTGTTTGCCTTTTTGCTTTGGTCACACAGTGTTCAAATTTCAGAATAAAAGTCCTGAGACTTGATAATAATATTAATACTGAAACATAACAAAAATAATAAAGGACATTATTATTATTAAATAATAAAGGACATCAGGTTATTTTATTTTATTTGGACCACTGTCATATATTTGGAAGATTTTATTATTATTATTATTATTATTATTAGTAGTAGTAGTAGTAGTAGTAGTAGTAGTAGTAGTAGTAGTAGTAGTATTATTATCCTTGTCAATCTAATCTTTACAGATAACTCATCAAGATATGGTGTTTTTTTTTTTATTTAGATCTAAAAGTACATTAAACTACAAGAACATCCCACAAAATTGGCCCAGCGTTCAAAATGTTAAAGAAAAGGGGAGAAATAACTGCATGAATTGGATCTGTTTGACTGTATTGATCTCAAACAAAGCTGGTCTATAAACAACACACAGAGTGTCGGCAGACAAGACACAAAAACACTACACACACACACACACACACACACACACGCGGGTGGAGGTGAATAAATTGCACGTCCTTCTCCAAACAGAGCAATTTCTACACCATCTGTTCCCCGAGTGTAAATAAATCAGTGTGTTGATGTGCAGTGTAAGCACCCTCACCGCAGCCAAAAGTGCCCCCCCCAGCTCCCCCAGCTCTAAATCCTACACACAAATTCATGGCCTTGTGTACATGCACTATTTTACTGCAGAAAGAGCAAATGCAGGCAAAAAGATGCAGCGTCCTTCAGCGCGACACACTCTGAACTCCACCGTAATTATTCTAATGAAATGGCTTCGTAGATAATTACTCTGATCTGTTTTCTGCATGAAATAAACTGCTCTGTTCTTCGAGGCAAGGAGTCGAGTTATATACTGCCATTATACAGAAGTGATGACATCACAACCATAATCAATACGCATACTGATGCTTAGATATGAGAGTAATGTCATGAACATATATAATCATAAGGACATTTGATCTGGAGTTGAACTATATTGAGAGATGGAGGTGAACACAGTTAGGACACGCCCACATTTATTACTACTTAAAATGCCCGTCATTTAAACCTCAGACGTTAGTTTGGTTTGCTCTTGATTGTTGAAGTGTGTGAGATCACCATGACCAGATCCAAAAAGCTCTCTGAAGCTCTCTATTTTCAGAAGGAAGGTTGTAGATGCAGATGAGTCTGGCAAGGACCCAAGAACAATTGGAAACCAGCCGTTCCACTGTCTGGAACATCATTTACAAGTGGAGAACATTTAAAACAAGTTCCCACATCACCAGATCAGACCGTCCTACCAAGCCCAAGCCCAAAAGCAGAACCACAAAGAAAATCCAACAGTCCTAAAATGTTCATCACAGGACCTACAGGTAGCTCTCACCACAGCTGATGTCAAAGTGCAGCCCCTTCTAACAAATGTATTCGGTTACTTTAAGTTGCATTCTATTGCTGACACAGATGTGCAAATGCACCCACTGCTTGTCTAGTCTCTGTAGAGAAGTACTGCCAATAGAATAGGATTCTCTGGAGCAGATATATAGACCTACTCTCACCATGTCTAATACCAGACACTGACTAGAAGGGTAAAAGCCCCTCTTTAGGAGTTGGGGTTGAGAGTTGGGAGTTGGGGGTGAGGTGGGGTGATCATCC
Organism: Acestrorhynchus altus; assembly: GCA_034509495.1. Taxonomy (NCBI): domain Eukaryota; kingdom Metazoa; phylum Chordata; class Actinopteri; order Characiformes; family Acestrorhynchidae; genus Acestrorhynchus; species Acestrorhynchus altus. The sequence goes on along the minus strand of CM067511.1, from coordinate 1,188,333 downwards.
AACATCCTGACCTCAACTTTGATTCCTGACACCGAATGCAATCAAATCCTCACAGCAATACTCCCTGGACAGTAAAGAGAGTTACTCTTTTTAATACCCTTGATTTCAGAAGAAGCAGTGAATGAGCAGATGTCCAAATACTTTTGTCAATATCGTTTAGATATGAGAAGTTACTAGTTACTGCCCCCACTGGTGATACTGTAATTACTGTAATCTCAATTATCTGTGTTTATATTCAATACATTATGTGTTTTACACACACACACACACACACACACACACACACGGCCTGTTTTTTCCAATCTAAGTGAAGTATATTCTGTAGGTCGTGTCTCACTGTGCTGGAATAACTCCAATCTTGACTCAATTCCTGACCATATTGCCGGACCCTTCCGACTACAACTCACATCCTCCGAAATCCAGGAAATCTGGAGCTCACACACGCACACATACACACACACACACACACACACCCCGCTGATCCGCAGCACTGCAGATGTTTCTGTGACTCTGTAATCCAGCCTGGTCTCCTTATGCCAAGGATTAACACTCTGGCCCAATCTGAGAACAGACACACAAACACACACAAACACACACACACACACACACACACACACACTCCTTCCTTAAGACTAACACAGACGGATTAGTTCTGGGTTCTGTTATTCGGTCAACATGAGTGCCACCAGAAGCTCATCCAGAGAGCCACTTTTAACCCATAACCTTCCAAAAGTTCAGTCTGATGTCATTATTACATCACTGCACCACTAATTACAGAATTTATTACATAACTACATACATTTACGGCAATAATTAGAATGAAAAGCTCCTTATCTGGACAGTAAGTGTTTATGTCCTCAGTAAAACACTAGAATAAATACACACACAGACACACACAGACACACACACACACACACACACACACACACACACACACACACACACACACACACACACACACACACACACACACAGTGCCTTGGATAAGTATTCATAGCACTTGAACTTTCCCACATTTTATGTGACCAACGCAAAGTGATGTTGTGAAATGTGGAAAAAATTGAAAAGTGAAAAGAACATTATATTGAATATATTGAATAAATCAAAATCTGAAAACTGTTGTGTGCATTTGTCTTCAGCCCCCTGTTATCAGATACCCCTAATAAAACCCAGTCTGACCATCAATAAAATAAAACAGCCGTCAGTAAATAGAGTAAATATGTGTGATTTATTCTCAGGAGAATGACAGATGTTCTGTGAAGAACTCAGAAGTTCATTACAAAACATTAGTGACCGAACAGCTTCATGAAAACCAAGGAACCAGACAGGTCAGAGGTGAACTTGTGGAGAAGAGTAAAGCAGGGATGGATTATAAAAAATATCCCAAGCTATGACCATCTCTTGGACCACCGTTCAATCCAGAAATATGGCACAACTGCAATCATACCAAGATTTGACAGCCTTGAGAAGCAGCCAGGAGGCCCATGGTCACTCTAGAGGAGCTGCAGAGATCCACAACTCAGGTGGGAGCATCTGTCCACAGGACACTTAGTATTTAAATGATTTAGGATATTTATAATAATTTCTACAAATAAAACATTATTTTTATGATTTATGTATCAGTGTTATATCTTCTTGAGACTGTTATTCTGAAATTTGAACTCTGTGTGAGCAAAAGAAATTGAAAAAAGCCCCTCCCTTCTCATTTTCCTCTGTAACCCAATATCTGGGTCAGTTATGTCACTAGCCCCGCCCCCTCTCTCTGATCGGTCAGAGTCTGTATGCAGGTTGATCATGTACTGGTGGACAGAGGTTTGGTATTTAAACTGGGATTATAATTCCGTTGAAAATGAACGAACAATAACTGATTAGTGATTAATCAGTGCCATGGTTTGTTATGATATGCGTGTCACGTCGGTTGGTTACTCAGATCCTGGGTTACGAAGCCTGGAAGACGGCATGTCGCTGCACACAAAGTGCAGATCTCGGGTTGTAAGAGTTAAGTGAGTTTAAAACCGGATATTTCCGTTTGTATGCAGACGAACTGATTTATGCAAAAATATGCAGCTTTGATAACAAAGTGACTGAAATGGCAGCGATAAATAATGAGAATACTGAGAGTGGAGAGGCAGATTTAATGGTAACAGCTGGTTTGTGGGTGTGTGTGTGTGTGTGTGTGTGTGTGTGTGTGTGTGTGTGTGTGTGGCAGGTTTCGGCTTGTGTTTTAGGTTTGAAGGAGAGAAATGATCCAGAAAAGCCTCATTCTGAAGTCGCTGCATCAGTAATACACGCCTCCGGACTAAAGATAGAAACATAAAATACAAATGAAACATATATAAAAGCCCCTCCTGCTGCAGAGGGTTATTTGCTCCCTCTCTGATTCCACATCCAACACAAATAAGCAGAGCTGTATCCCACAAACTGAAGTGACACTATAAGTAGAAAAGGATGACCACCTCTTTGTTTCAACCCTCACTGTCCATCCTATCAGCTCCTCTGACCACACAGGAGCTCTTTGTGGTTCTGTAATTCCAGACTGTAGTTCTTCTGTTTCTCTGCAGACTTTATTCTCCTCCTTTCACCCTGATCTTCAATGATCAGGACCCCACAGGACCACCACAGATATTACACTCTGGTACAAGTGGAACAGATACAGCAGTGCTGCTGGAGTGTTTAAAGCCCTCAGCGTCCTGTGAGCACTGATGAAGGACTAGAGGACGACCAACACAAACTGTGCAGAAACAGATGATCTTCTGTCTCTGACTTTACATCTACAAGGTGGAGACACTCGGTAGGAGCATGTAATAGAGTGGACAGTGAGTGGACACAGGGTTTAAACACTCCAGCAACATTGCTGCATCTGATACACTCGTACCAGAGCGACACACACTAACACACCACCACCTGGTGGTGCCGGGGTGGACCTGTGGGGAGTGAATGTAGAAACAAGGAGGTGGTCTTATTTATATATTTGTGCTGTATAAATATTACACATCATTCTTTATCTCCAACATATCAGCTTTCAATGGAAGTCAATGTGAGAAGACTTTATTCCAAGTCGTTTTGGATCATTTCTATTGGTCCATTTATCAAATTCTGACAAAATATAAAGGGAAAGATGACTTTAGCACATATATACACAGTACATATGGGATATGGATGACCTCATGTTTGTGTGTGTGTGTGGGGGGGGGGTGTGTGGGGGGGTGTATTTATGGCTTGTTGGTTATAGTTCTTACAGCCCTGTGTTCTCGTCAGGTCTGCACTGCTGCTGTATCTGACAGGTCTTTGGGGAGGTCATTAAATGAGCCTTTAATTCCAGCCTTCAGCAGCAGCGTAATTAAACTTCCTTTCATTAAAGTCCCTCTGTTCTTATTAGCCACTCATAATTGATTTAATTTGTCTCTCCTCAACTATTGGCTCTGACCTCTACTTACTTAATGAATTAATTGATCCTGGGCCAGTGTATTTGGGTTGGTAAGAGGATTCGGACATCTTAACCCTTTAATCTTGTCCTCTCTGGCCACTGAAGGATCGCAGCTATCTGACCAGACATTCCCAGATGCTCCTGGATGAGGAAGGCTCCCAGTCACTCCGTATCTGTTCATACTAATAAATAACTTTGTTAAATGATTATTTAAATTATATATATCGTGAAAAAGAGTGGAAAGTCAATTCTGACACATATATAACCAAACAAAGCCAAATGATTTCAGTTTGTTTTATATATATTTATTTATTCGCATCTTATAAGCTCGGAATACTTTATTCTCCTCCTTTCACCCTGATCTTCAATGCTCAGGACCCCACAGGACCACCACAGAGCAGCTCCTATGTAGGTGGAGGGTCATTCTCAGCACAGATATGAGTGGATCAGACACAGCAGTGCTGCTGGAGTTTTTAAACCCTGTGTCCACTCACTGTCCACTCTATTAGACACTCCTACCTAGTTGCTCCACCTTGTAGATGTAAAGTCAGAGACAGAAGGTCATCCTCTAGACCTTCCTCAGTGCTAACAGGATGCTGAGGGGTTTAAAAACTATGGTGTGGTCAGAGGAGCCGATAGGAAGGACAGGGAATGTTCTAGTCTGATTGGTCCAATAGTCCTACTCTTCTGTCACAAGAAAAAATACACTTTACACTCAACATGGACACAGAATCAAGAGTCCAGGGAAATCTGACCTTTATATGTTGCACTGGCCCAGCCTGTGTGTAACTTCTATAAACCAGGCCTTGTGGAATTAAGCAGAAAAATAGAGAAATTCTGCCCCCTGGTGGTGATTGGAGTTCAATCCATCCAACTGTAAATGTTTGGTTTGACCCACAGTCAACCATCTCAACCTAAATGTAACTATATATATATATATATATATATATATATATGATCCAGCTTTTTCTTGCTGATAGAGCAGTATGGTCATGGTGTTCATTTTTGCTGACCAGTTTAGTCAATCTGGTCATACTGATCAGCCAAAATGATCAGATGTCGGTCATGTTTAACCACTTTAGTTATTCTGGTCATAGCTGTGATAGCCATGCAACTTGAATGGTCATGCTGGTCAAAATGGACATGATGGTCATGCTGTTCAACCAGGTTAGTCATGCTTGTCAACTAGTGTGGTCATGCTGTTCTGTAGGCCAGCACGGTCAAGATGGTCGTGCTGGTCAATTATCTGAGCCATGACAGCCATTCGGGTCAACTATTGTGGTCATGTTTGTCAACCAGAATGGTTGTGTTAGTCATGTTCACCCACTTTAGTCATTCTGATCAAACAGTATAGTTATCCTGGTGAAACATAATGGTCATTCTTGTGGGTCATACGGTTAGACATCAGTTGTAAGCATGAGCTGAAGGGCAGGACCCTCACATTCACAGGACCCCTCAGAAGTGAATAGAGACCACGGTACAGGTCATATACCCTGACACATTGTTTAAATGGCACCTTGAGAAATTATAACAATGGCAGAATAAACCAGTATGTGGAACAGCCTCTCTCGTTCACTTTGGAAACAATACTGGAATAATAGTGAGGTGTTGAGAACCAGACCGGAGGAAAGCAGTGCCAAGCCTATTCCTGATAAGATTCCCTAAGCTTAGAACTGGGAACAATGGAAGTCTAATCAACCCTCTGGCAGATTACAGTAACACATATGATATACTTCCACGTGTCTGGGAATGTATATTAATGTTTCTCAGGAACTTGTGTACAAAATCACTACTCAAAACACTTCTGGACTCAGCGCTGCCTCTGAGGCAGAACGACTGCAATTGGTACAGAGAATAACCAATTAAATAACCACTAGACAGAGCTTTAGGAATGTGTATCTGGTCTTTGGAACTTTAAATGTGAATGCATTGCATGAAAGGTGTGTAATTCACTTGAAAATGATATCCAATTAACTAGCCTCTAAGGCAGCATCTCACAGCTGCTGTTCAATCTTTCCTGTACCATGTACCAAGATGTCTTCTCTTAGCGTGACAGTGTCATGTTCAGTAACTAAGTAAGAATTCTTGACAGTTTTCCTGCACAATATTAACGAACTATTAAGCAAGCAAAGAAAATGCTGCCTTAGAGGCAGTTTTCTGAGAATACAACATATGAAAAGAGTTTCCTAAAAAAACTGAATTGCAGAACTTCCCTCTACATATAGAGCACCAAGGAAACAATATACACCTCGTAATGTACCCCCAGACCCAGACCTGGACCCCATCCGAGCCAAAAAACAAAGCTAAATGAAGTCACCTCAACATACAATCATTTAGCCTGCCGGGAGATTTTATCTGACTTGAGGGCATCAGGGAGCTATGTATTTCTATGAATATCATATAATAAGCAGGAGACTCCCGGAACTTCCGGGAGACTAAGGGTTTTTGTTTAAATTAGTTAACCAGGTGCATGTATTCTGCCTCAGAGGCAGAACTGCATTATATAAGCTTCAATCTCAACATAAAAAAACATTCATTTTGACTTTAAATTTTACAGCCCTGCTGAAAAATCTAGATCAGTGTTTACTGGTAGATGGTATATAGTCTAATTTAAGTTTATTTATAGCACTTTTTTCAATGGAAGTGTTCTCACAAAGCAGCAGAACCGAGGTCGCCTCAAAACGGGAGTCCCGATGTGCTCGACAGCAGAACTTTTTAACAAAATAACACAACAGAATGAAACGAAAAAGAAAAAGAACTGGACAGAAAGAGCAAAATGATCTAAAGCTTAGTCTCATGGTGAAAGTCCATGCAGGTTAAATGTCTCTAGTGTGGCGCGAGTGAGCAAACGCAAGGATTCCCAGGGAGGGTTGGGTTGGGCACCATCAGGACAATGAAGGACCAGGTGTCCCAATACTTTTGCCCATGTAGCGCATGTAGTATTTAGTATTGCCTGCGGTTTACGACCGTGACCCAGAATCATAGAGGTCGTTACCCAGCTTGCTAAAAAGTTTGTTGGCAAAGAAATGTGAGGAAGTGCACTATTAAGAGCATCCTCCCATTTTCCCCTCGATTTCCGTGTCCAGATCAGCCATCAATTCCGTCTGCCACTCGAATTATTACCGCGCTGATTAAATTAGTAAAAGCAATCACACTCTTCAAGCGAGTTAATTGAGAGAATTTATTTAGGCCCTCGACAGCTTTATGCCTGTTTGATTAAGTATTATAAGGTTTGTTTTTCTGATTTTGCATAATATATCTTTAAAGCCCATGCAGAGTGATCAGCTGGCCCATTAACGAGCGTAATGAAGGCTTTTTAAAAACGCCTCTCTTTATGATGGATCTAGCTGGAGATCTGCGCTGTCTGGCCTGCTGACAAATACGCAGGATGCAATCTCACCGCCAGGCCGTAAATCTGCTCGGTGCCGCTGAGAACACTGGAAAAGTTGGACAGAGGTGAAAGCAAGTTTACAAGGGCCCCCAACAAGGGCCCTCACAAACACTTCACATCAAATCCACAGCTGTAAAAAAAAATCGGACCAGTTTAACAAACAGTGTCTCGTTTTGGTCAACAGTACATTCTGATCTTAGCCTCAGAAACTGTGTGGCTCCTCCCCCTCGTCCCACCTGCAGGTTCAGGGGGCCTTCCAGTTCTCAGACTCCTGACCACAGACATATATACCTAAATGCCAAACTGGCTGCTGTCCATTACTGCAATACATCAGTGCATCTGCCATATTGGTCCAGACAAGACTGACCAGTAAACAAATAGAATCAAATGGGGACGCAGATTTTAACACTTACATTCTCAAACAATTTTAAGGAGTCACCAGTAACTGAATGACCAGAAACTATATAACCAGTAAATGTATAACTGTGACTGTATAACCAGTAACTTCATAACTTTGAGTCCAGAACACACATTAACATTTGTACTAATGCAATAACCACTGTATGTTCAGGTCTATGGTGAACTTTGTTTACAGGAAATGGATTTCAGACACAGCAGTGCTGCTGGAGTGTTTAAACCCTGTGTCCACTCACTGTCCACTCTATTAGACGCTCATAATAGGATGACCAATACAAACTGTGCAGAAACAGATGAGCCTCTGCCTCGGACTTTACATCTACAAGGTGGAGACACTCGGTAGGAGTGTCTGATAGAGTGGACAGTGGGTGGACACAGTGTTTAAACACTCCAGCAGCACTGCTGCACTGTCTGTTTCCAACAATCAAAAACACATGGTCTGGGGGGTCCTGAGCCCTACATTTATTCACACACACACACACACACACACACACACACACACACACACACACACACACACACACACGGCCTGGTCCTTTAACGCCTTCCTCTGTTGCCGTGACAACTAGCGGCCGGCTGCACTTTGCGACACGCCGTATTCTGCGCCGCTAGGAAGAAGCCAGTGTCTTTTCTGATGAAAAATGGTGAATAATGGTGACTAATGGTGATCACAGCCGGCTCCCTGCTGTCCTGTCCGCTCGGCCGAGCCGTGTCCGAGCTGAGGAACCGGGTTCTGAGGCAGAACCTGCTCTAATTACAGGTAAATCACTCTTAGACCTGTTAGCACGGATGCTAATGTAGCCTGAGAGAGGAGACAGATTCACACAAACTCACACTTTCACTCTGATTTCACTGACTTTTCTCCAAAAAACCTGCTTTAAACTCACACCTGCAGGCTTTACCAAACCCCGTGATCCCCACACACCACAAACACACACCTTTTAACACTGAAATACACACAAAGACCCAGTTAAACACAGATTAACCCCTTTATTTTCAGTTACTGTCAGAAACCAGAGTCAATAATAAGTGAATAATAAGGCCAGATTTCAGTGCATTAACCTTTCTTCTGAAGTATTTATCAGTCATTTTTAAAATAATTGGGACAAATGAAGAAACAATTCCAAATGAATTGCATTAGAAGTTTAGTGTATTACTGTTTACAGCTTAATGGGCCAGTAGAAATGCTCCAAAATGCACTGGAATTAGTGCTGCACGATACTGGAAAAAAACTGACGTTGCAATAGTTTGTCGTTCTGCGATATGTGCTATATAATGATGATGCCCGTTCCTTTAAGCAAAAAAAGAATCACCTGAATAATGTAAATGGCAAAGCAAAAATGAATGGAGTTAGAAAAAAATAGGAAATTTGAGAGGGAGGTGGGTAAAAGATAATATGACCAAAAAAAATCAAGAAAAATAAATTAATAGGGCCCTGGAGCGAGGGATGGATGGATAGGAGCTCCGGTTTCTTTACAGTGGTGGTGAATGAAAGCGTACGTCAGTCGCCATGACTACAACACACAGCCAATTAATTTACTCTCCAAACCCAGCAGTGAAGCTACCACCACCATGTTTCTCTAAGTTTTATATGGATGAAATGGATGAAAAGCACAAGACTGTGCAGGAATCCAGCCCTCTCAGGAATGATTGGCCGATAAAGGTGGGTTTGTTTATTTCTTGATTGATTAATTTCTCTTTCATTCATCATATTCTCTTTTTTCTCGTTTAGGCTCCTGTGGTTGAGTTGCCATGCCACTGCACTGAGAGGTCATGCTGGTCAGGAGGCCCTTCCCCAGTGCGAACGGGCAGCACTGAATGTCTTCAGCTTGTTCTCTTTCACTGTAATGCCTGAAGCGACCCATGAGACTTTGGAAGAGTCCTGCCAGCGGGCCTTCCTGAAGCAGTGGGCTTTCTCAGCCCACTCATGCCTGTGATTCCGATCCCGCGGCGGGTGCGGTCCTTCCACGGCCCCCACACCACCTGCATGCACTCTGCCTGCGGCCCGGCGCGCACCTCCCAGCTGGTGCGCACCAAGTACAACAACTTCGACCTGTACCTGAAGTCGCGCTGGATGTACAGCTTCGTGCGGTTCTTGCTGTACTTCGGCTGCAGCCTGTTCACCTCCCTCCTCTGGGTGGTGCTGTCTGTGCTGTTGTGCCTGCAGTACGTCTCTGTGCGAATCTTCCTGCGCCTCCAGTACAAGCTGTCGGTCATACTGCTGCTGCTGGGGCACCGGCGGCTGGACTTCGGGGTCCTGAACGAACTGTTTATCTACAGCATGCACGTCACCATGTTTCTAGTGGGAGGCCTCGGCTGGTGCTTTATGGTTTTTGTGGACATGTAGAGATGCGTGACTTTAGTGGGGCGTACTTGAGTGTACGGGGAAAATGTAAATTTTAAATTGGCTTGTTTTAATGGTGTGCGTCATTCCCACATGAATTAAATACACTAGAAGTAACACGGTTGTTACCACAAGTGGATTAATGGTGGACCGAACCCCATTACACCACCGATGTCCTCTGAAATTGAGGGTTTTTTAAAGAGCGTTCCCCATTCTGCACTAGATACTGGATCATCTTGTTCACATTCAGCCCCAGAAGTGCTTCAGTGAGGTCAGCTACTGATGTTGGATGAGTTCTGCCACTCCAACTCGTCCCAAAGGTTGCTCCGTTGCCCCAGAACCCCACAGAGAAGCCTACAACTCATAAATATAGGGAGGTAGTGGATGGAGCTACTTCACTACATCACTGCAGAAAACTCCACAGCCCAATGTTGAGGGGCTTCGTACCCCGTTAACCCACACTCACCATCAGGAGCAGCCACCTTAGGTTCTCATGTGAAGCTCCTCTTCAGTGTCTCATCCTGTTGGTCAGTGCTTTCCTGTGAGAATAGGGCCATCAGCAATTAAAGAGGGTACGTTTGGACGTATGAGGAGTTTTTGTTGGAGCTCCACCACTCCAGAGAAGCCCGTTTCCCGATACTGGGGGTCTTTATGCCTCTCTAGCCCACACCCCCATCAGATATGGTGACCTCCCATTCTATTTGTCCATGCCTTTCTATGGATTGTCTGGATACTTTTGGACATCCGGTGTGTTTAATTCATGTGGAACCCATTTTAATCAAGTTCAGCGCTTCACCCTTTTCACTCTCCCACTCGCCCGTCTTATCAATGTGCCATCTTTTCAAACTGTAACGGACATCGTTACGTAAGCACTACTGAACACGTATAATGGCTGCAGGACCAACCCGGCAGAGCTGACCAGGCTTTGTATTTAGTTTTGAGGCTACAGTCACTGTGAGTTAGAGGACCTCGAGGACTTAAACCCCAACTCTATCTGCTGCACCTGCACTGCAGTGCTGATCAAACATTCTACTAGTGCATCTCAAAAAAATGGAATATTGTGAAAGTTTGGGATTTTTTTCTTCATAATTTAATCCATAAAGTTAACTTTCGTATATGTATATTCCTTACATATATTATATTTTCATAATCTGAGTTTTAACACTTACAGATCGACTGTAAAACAAAAACGAACCCTGACTTTACATATAATGAAAATAAATCAGATAAAAATAAAATTAAATCACGATTCATAATTAACTTTATATATTTTTTTGCAGATGCACTTCAAACATTGTTTAACGACATTGTCATGATAATATTCCGGGATATTTTGCAGATCGTCCTGCTAAAGTTCAATATACTCATAAAAACAATGTATCACAACAACAGAATTCACCCCAGTGCGGTAAAGTAGTCATTTTGCCCTCCCTGCTCTGTACCTTCTAAACATAGTGACTGTAGTTTTAACTGTATAAGTGTCATATTGTGTGATCTGTCAGTCATCACTCTTAACAGGGTGGTTCTTTTGTTGTTCTGTGCCAATGCAAACCCAGCATAATATAGCAAACCTGTCATCGCGAAACTTCATTTACAATAACATTGTAATTACATACATAAAGAGGTCACGACATTCAGTCTTAAAATGTTTTTGTTAAAACTGATTTGCGCACTTTTTACGAAGATTCTGACGTTCGCATATCTTATCGTTCAGTTATGAGGACAGTTATGAGGACTTTCTCTCCTGGCTTTTCTCAAGAACTAATTTAAGAACATTTCTACGATTCCATTGCATCTCAAAAAATTGTATTTTGTGGAAAAAGTTTTTTTTTCAGTCATAATTTAATAAAATTTAATTTAATTTTGATATCCATTACATTTAAAGTGGTATATTTCTTTATTGATTTATAATTTAGTCAAATCTGAATTGAAATATTGTAATAATGTGATTGTAGGTTTCTGAATTTCACGAGCTTTAATTATGAACACAAACTTTTTCACAATATACTAATTTTCTGAGATTGAGGTTTTCATCAATGAGGTCCGACGTCCTGAAACGCATTTCTCCACGTTCACTGTGTCATAATGTCTTTTATGTCAGTCATAACCGGGTTTTCTCTTTATGTGACATTGCAGACCAGCATAAACTTGCTTTCCTTTGCTGTCGTAGCTCGACCTCATTTTCTCCAATGGTTGCTTTATTAAGGAGGGTGACATTAATGTGCATTAATGTAGCGTTAAGTCATTTCAGCCTCAGTTCACACAGTGTAGCTGTGTTTACTAACGGTGTGAGGCAAAGAGGGATGTACCGATATGAGAGTTGTGCCAAAATGTAAACAGAATTTGAGATTAAATCTCTCTCTCGATCAGAACGACAGTCAATCTGTATTTTCTACTTCATCAGTCCAACATCACCTAAACACTCTGCTCTTCAGTTCAGTAAATACATATCAGTCAAATCTAATCAGTTATACCAACTATTTTTGAGGTATTAATGTATCTGTTATGGTTCATTCTGCTCGAGGGGCCGGATTCGCAAAGGTTCTCTCAAGAAAAAACTAAAAATTAAGCAAACATTATAATATCCTTTATTCACCAACCGTTCTTAAGAAGAATTTCTCTCATTAAAAGCCACGTACGCACTTTTAACAAGATTAGCACCGATGTTCGACATTGTGTAACTTATAAAAGACAAAAGTCAAACTACGCTTAAAAAATCTTAAACTCGGGCCCTGGTTAATGTTAATTTTCTTTTTTCCCCAAATTCAATTTCATTTTTTTCATATTTTGTTTTCTTCTTTCCAAATTTAAAAATCTATCATCTCAGAAATCAGTCCCAAAAACAAATGATCTAAGCTCTTCAGCGTTAAAAAAGCTAATCTAAGAAGACTTTCTTCCTTTGTGAGTCCGGCCGCAGGTTGCTTAGACCTTTAACACTAAACCTGTTTCTCTGATGCCAAACAGACCATGATCTCCATGCCCCGTGTGTCACTGTGCCTCATTTACGTGCCAGCCTGACACAATCTGCTATTGTTTGGGGATCAAGACATCATATGCCTCATACTTGGCCCAGCGTTCCCTCTTGTTTTTGTTGGATTTTTTTGTGAAAGTGAAGCACTCAACTGACATTTAGGCCACTGTACACTGGTCAGAGCGGACTGGTGGAGTAGTACACTGGTCAGAGCGGACTGGTGGAGTACGCCTGTCAGGGCTCACGTGACCTATATCGGAGAAGTTCTAGTGGTCTGAAGGAAGGATCAAATGGTCGAGTTCATGTCTTATTGTTTGTGAAATCCTCTCACAGCGAAGTTCACTGGCCTCTCAGGAACGGCACCTTTTTATGAAATAAACCTGTTATACGTTGAAGGCCTCCTGTATTCTTTCAATTTGAGGTGTGCTTGTCTTATAATTCCAGACTATAGTTCATCTGTTTCTCTGCAGACTTTATTCTCCTCCTTTCACCCTGATCTTCAATGATCAGGACCCCACAGGACCACCACAGCGTGGTTAGTGTGCATTGTGGTGCTATGTGTGAATCCCCTCAATGTGACTGCTGGACCGAGGATGGTCCACAGCCCGAAATATCCAGCAAGCGGCGTCCTGTGAGCACTTATAGGAATAGATTTTAGAACCTTAACACTAATTAAAACGTGGATTTATGTGTAAAAATATGATCCGGCATGCTAGAACACGAGAACCTGAATGTTTAATCTTCCAATCCATCTTGGAAAGTACCTAGAGATACACGACAGAGTGTCCAGTCACTTGATAAGGGCAAAGTGGCTAAATCTACTTGTTTAGGATGGACTTGGCCGCAGGCTTTGTGAGAAGAGTGTGGCTCACGGTAAGGCCTATGTCTAGGATGACCTTGACTGCGAGTTGCATCTCGTGGGAATATAAGTTGTACCACTCGTGCCAGGAGCATGTTTTAAAAAAATCCAAGCCCTGTATTGGATTGGATTATCTCCATTGACAACCAATGAACCAGTCACATGTATATAATCATATCCAATGTAGGTATGGTTATATAACAAAAAGAGGAATCAGGTGAAGGGTGTGCAGGGTAGGTGTGTCTCCAGGATCAGGGTTGAGAAACACTGGTCTACTAGGTAAGAGTGTCTAATAGAGTGAACGGTAGAGGACGCTGTGCTGCACACGGTGGAATTTGTTCTGCACTATTAACCCGTCCACACACTCACGTACACAGTAGGGGCAGTGAGCGTGCATGCCCGGAGTGGTGGGCATCCCTAGCAGTTAGGGAGTGCCTTGTGTAAGTCATGCCCTGCCATAATTCATCTCTCTCTCTCTCTCTGTGTATATATATATATACTTTTTTGTGCCATAGCCTATATATCTATTTGGAAAGTGTGTTTAGACTTTATGGATGCATCTATACATCTATCTGTCTGTCTGTCTAACTATCTGTCCATCGTTCTCTCTGTCTCTCCAAATATATATATATATATATATATTGTGTGTGTGTGTGTGTGTGTGTGTGTGTGTGTGTGTGTGTGTGGTCATGCAGCCGGTGTATGTCTTGAGTATAACTTCATGTGGGTCACACCTAGAAGCTCTTCTGCTGGGACACTTTGCTCAGTCTGAAGATTTGTATGGAAAAGAAAGGAAGGTATCCCCTAGCCTCTAAAACTCCAGTTGGGACAGTGGTGTATGAGATCCAGTGTGTTGGTCAGGCCTTTGCTGTGGCTACTGCCTGTGTCTTTAAAAAAAACAACACTCCCTAAACGACTGGAGAATGATGTCAGGCTGGTCCATGTGAGCTGCAATCACTTCCTGAGAGAGAGAGAGAGAGAGAGAGAGAGAGAGAGAGAGAGAGAGAGAGAGAGAGAGAGAGATGGGGGCAGAGTGGTAGCAGGCTGGGAGAAGTTTGGATGTGGGGCAGCTGTGCAGTGGAGGGAGGATCAGTCTGGGTAAATACTGCTCTTTCTTCTCTGCAGCTCGTGCGTCTTTACTGCTCCGCTCGCGCAGGGTTGCCATGTTTAACTGGAGTCCGAGATCAAAGCTGTTCTTTGTTGTTGTTTTTGTTGTTGTTGTTGTCGGGTCGGTGGCCGTGGCGCGCGCGCGGCACTTTTGCAACATTGTTGCGAGCGGATCCAATCTGAAGACGAGCCTTTGATGTGCTGGAATGTGCGCAGAGACGTTCCATAATCTGACACGCGCTCATTGCGTCATCACCCCCCCCCCCCCCCCCCCCCTCCCCCTAACCCTGCCGGACCCGACCGTGGTCAGTCCAAACTTCATCCTGCAGCAGAACTTAGGAGAGCTGCTCTGGATGCTCCACATCACAGCCAGCTGACCTTTACTGGACACCAGACCTGCTGAACGTCACTGTGCTGCTTCTGCATCTCCAAATTAAACACCTCATATGTAGGGGTTCATCACGCAGAAGAAAGTGTCTGAGAGCATGTGGAGGACACAGTCAGCGTGTGGTTCAGTTCCACCAGCAGCGCACCTGATGCAACACCACTAAGCCCTGTTGTTAGAAACGTCACCAGAGTCCCTCAGGAGAAGTTTGGAGATGTTTCAGCAGAGCAGGGAAGGAAAAGCACCACTTTTGGAGATGATAAATGCCATAAATGCAAATGTATATAAATGTTGGACTGTGATGTTCTAGATAACTGGGTCAGAACATCTCAAACGGGCACGCTATAGTCAGTACCAATCAACCTAACAACTGCTGAACCACGGCAGCGTGGTGGTAGCCACCTCCTTTTTTGTCAGGACCCCACAGGACCACCACAGAGCAGCTATGATGTGGGTGGTGGATCACACTGACATGGTGGTGGTGTGTTAGTGTGTGTCGTGCTGTTACGAGTGGATCAGACACAGCAGTGCTGCTGGAGTGTTTAAACACTGTGTCCACTCACTGTCCACTCTATAAGACACTCCTACCGAGTGTCTCCACCTTGTAGATGTGAAGTCAGAGACAGAAGCTCATCTGTTTCTGCACAGTTTGTGTTGGTCGTCCTCTAGTCCTTCATCAGTGCTCACAGTATGCTGTCGGCTGGACATTTCTGGTTGGTGGACTGTTCTCAGTCCAGCAGTGACCGGGTTTAAACACTCCAGCAGCACTGCTGTCTCTGGTCCACTCGTAGGAGCTGATAAAATGGAACAAAGAGGCCGTGATAGTGTTGTGACTGCTGGGTGTGTGTGTATCACCTTTCATGCGTGTCCTACGTTGAGTTTAAGGACGTGTGTGTGTGTGTGTGTGTGTGTGTGTGTGTGTGTGTGATATACACTGCAGTGAATGTTGGAGCTCAGTCTGTAGGTGAAGTGCTGAAGTTTAAGCAGGCTGGGTATCTGCTGTAGTGAAGCAGAGCAGTGATTGAGTGTGTTCTGAGGTCCAGTCTGGTCCAGTGGACTCGCTGAACGAAGCAGGTTTAGGTGGTTCAGTTAACGTTGATTCAGATGATGACTAACGTGGAGAAAGGAAGTTTGGTCATAGGAGAGAGTGTATAGCTGCATGGAACTTGATGACCTGTGTGTGTGTGTGTGTGTGTGTGTGCTGTTTGCTGTCTGGTTTCCAAGACATGTGACTGTGCACAATGCTGCCTTTCCTATGCAACTAGCATGTGTTCATCATGGCATTTCCTGCACTCTCTCTCTCTCTCTCTCTCTCTCTCTCTCTCGCTTTCTCTCTCACACTGTCTCCCTTTCTCTCACTCTTTCTCTGTTTCTCCCTTTCTCTCACGCTCTCTCGCTCTTTTTCTGTCTCTCTCTTTTTCTTTCTCTTTCATGCTCCCTGTCTCTCTATCTCTGTCTCTTTCTCTCATAATATTATATATTATAGTCGATCCTGAAGAATTGATAGTTTTATGCTACATACTGGATAATTCATAATGGATACCGAATAATGTACAGTAGATACTGAATAATTCACAGTAAATGCTAAATAATTCATACTGGATACTGAACAATTTACAGTAGATACTGGACAATTGATAATGAATACTGAATAATTCATAGTATATTCTAAATAATTCATAAGAGATATCGAATAATTCATAATGGATACGGAATCATGCACAGTAGATCCTGAATACTGAATAATCCATAAGGGATACACCCAGAAGGCCATGATTTTCTTTCTCAACACAAGCTTTTAACAACACACTATTTCACAGCTTCGATTGGTGTTTCTCCATTTATCTGAACATATCGGAGCTATAGATTCACATTCTTCAGCATATTTAACTCGTATATTCTCAGAATCCTGCTGTACTTTAACCCGTATCTGTAGGAGACAGTAAGTCCATTAGTGATTACTGATCTGATGGAGGAGATTTCGGAACAGTGCATTTAGGCACTGCAGTAATTGTTGGAATATTAGTGTTTATTACTTGTTAGTCACAGTGTTGTAGCTCCAGAGCGCGAATAAAAATACAGCTCAGACACCAAACTGTGCTCTTTAACGTTCGTGCTGTTGCAACATAATGAGCTGATAATACTGCAGCATGATATGTTTGCAACTGTTTCTTCTCTGGCATTTTATCATACTTCATTCCATTAGACCGTGTGTGTGTGTGTGTGTGTGTGTGTGGATGCAGTAAAGATTGAGCTGGATTGTGTGTATCATTACTGCTGTATCCCTGCGTTGGGCCCACAGGGAAACACACCAGTATTAAATACAGCTGTTAGTCCAGCAGGCTTGAGTAGAACTCTATACACACCAGATCCTGCCAAGCTGCCTTCATGAAACCCTTCAGCAACAGAGGTTTATATAAACTGTACATCTACCCTTAGACTTAACCCCTTAAACTCTGTGTGCACAACACAGAATGCAGGAGAATTCATAGTGGTTAATGAGTCATTTACAGCAGATGCTGGTTAATAGGAAATACTCGTAGTCGGTGTTCAACAATTCATACTGTTTCATAGTGGATACTGAATAATTCATAATGAATACAGCATAATTCATAGTGGATACTGAATAATTGATAGTGGTTACTGAATAAGTCGTATTGGTTACTATATGATTCATAGTAGCTACTGAATAATTTCTAGTGGATATGGAATAATTCATAGTGGTTACTGAATAATTCATTGTAGGTACTGAACAACCTACAGTAGATACTAATTCATAGTGCCTGCTGGATTATTCATAGTGGATACTAATTCATTACCTTCTATAGTAGTTGACTTGTGAGTTACCATAGTAACGCCCGTATACTGGGCGGTATAGCCGCTGTTTAACCCTCCTCCTCAGGAGTCACAGGAATCCAGTCATCTGCCCCGCACTGGGCTCAGCCCTCGTGTGTTCTCACACAACATACAAGGCCATGTTTTTCTTTCTCAACGCAAGCCTTTAACAACACCATCCTCGGCTTGGCCGCCTGCCAACCCCGAGATGACGTGCAACAGCTGTATTTTTGCAGCCTGTCCTGGGTTGCCCTCCGCAGGCCGAACTCTACCAAACATTCCACACGGGGGGCCGAAGGGGGCCATGCCAAATGCAGTGAGGCTTTAAGTTTACTTTACATGCTGTGTCCCACTGTGAACCCATAGAATCCCCCAACGAACTGCACCAAAGCCCCCCTGCCCACACCACAGGATGCTCTTCTTACCCACAAGCCATTAGGCTTGGGTGTCTGTAATGGGTCTCTATGCTTTTGGGTGAATTGCCAGTTTATTGGAAACACCTCTGAGACACGCTGCAGCCAAGCTGTTACTGTAATCTTACCCGCTCCCAGTGTGGGTGGTACTGGTACCAGTGCATGGTTTAATACTAAGGCGCTACACAACATTGGTTATTATTGGTTATTACACAAACAGTCCGGCAAACGTTTGGTTTAACAATAAGATCTCACAAATATTTGACCACACCCTTCAAGACAAGTGCTCAGTGTCTTCAGTGGCCGGCCGGTCAGATGGCTTACTTTAGGGAGTGTATATGAAATAGTCAGAGTGGCGCTGTTATGACAGGTCGTATGACATGTTTATGACACATTATAACAAGCACAGCCAGGAAGCATTTCCACACCAAACATCTATACCTCACAGTCGTCTCATGTGAGCTGTGTTTGTCCTTTTTTCCTCGGTTGTTTATTCAGAGCTGGCCAGACTCATGCTGCCTCTTGGCCCTTGCAGCTGCTTTGGCCCGGCGAGTATGAAGCGAGTGCAGAGCCCAGCGCTCATTTGCTCTCTTCTTTGCGTTGCGATGAAACAACTGGACAACAGTGGTCTCGCGTTCACGATACAATGCAACCGTAGATGCTTTAACAGCTCTGCGTTTGTTTGGAGCAGTTTGGGTCAGCCAGTCAAGCCAGCGACTCAACCAATCGCATTTAAAGCAACACTGCGTTTTTATCTTTAAACCCGCCGCTCCAGAATCGAGTCGATGCCCCGCTCACTGTAACAGAGCGGAATAACACTGTCGTTGGCATTCTGGGCCGGAATGCTGCTACTGCACTATGGAAGTTGTTGGGGCTGCACAAAAACCTCTCTACCATATTAGTGAACAATCCTGTAGTGTTGCTCTACTGCCTGCTGCTGTATCTCTCAGATTGTCAACGAAGGCATGTGTACAGCAGTCCAGTAGGGGGCGCTCAGAACATGATCTGTATTTGCTGCAGTGGTGGAAGTGTGATTCCATTATGAGAGAATTTAAAATCACATTTCTGTGAAAGACTGATGGATAAACTAATAGAAAGATGTACAGGCGGATGGATGGATGAATGAATGAATGAATGAACAGGCCAATGTTTGAAAAGGTGGACAGAAGAATGAACACAAATGGATGAATGAATGTCGAATGTCTGTACTGGCAGACAGATGGAGGAGTAAATTAATGAATGAATTAATTAATGGAGAAATAAACCAGCAAATGGATGAATGAATGATAAATATACTGATGGATGGATGGATGGATGGATGGATGGATGGATGGATGGATGGATGGATGGATGGATGGATGGATGGAAGAGTGAGAAGTATGAATGGATTAATGAATGGACCAATGTATAGGTGGATGCATGAATATATGAAACAGATGGAGGACAAAGAAGAAAGAGGGATGAGTCCATGAATGGATGTATGTACTGTACAGATGGATGGAAGGATGGATGAGCAGACTGAAGCACAAATGTAAGGATGGACGTGTTTAAACCCAGATGGATGGATGGATGAACGGACGAACAGATGAAAGAACAGTAGAGCTGAATGAATGGACCGGTTTGCAGGCAGATGGATGAATGAATAATCCAGCAGATGTATGAATGAATAATCCAGCAGATGGATGAATGAATGAAGAGTAAAACCAAAGACCAGCACAGAAAGCATCAGGTCTCGTTTGGTGGATTACAGGGCGTTTGGGATGAGAGTCGCTTTAATCCAATCCGATGGCACGGATTTCACTTCCTGCCTGCACTCGTATGTGACTTTGCGCTGGTAGTTTTTACCTAAATAGGAAGCACACCAGGCAGTTCATCTGACGTGCTTTCATGGGCCAGAAGTTCAGGAGGACGGGGTTCCTGCCATCTAATATTCAGCGTGTTGTTCAGACTGCCTGAACCCTCGCCTGGCGCGTATTAATAGTAACTACGCAGCTCTCACTATGTGTACAATGTCATGAGATACTGGCATGTATTACTGAAACAGGCCTCGTTATACTGTACATCAGACTGAACTGACCTCCATCACACTCAGCTGAGCTACATCACACTCAGATGATCTCCATCAGACTCAGCTGACCTCCATCAGACTCAGCTGAGCTGCATCACACTCAGATGATCTCCATCACATTAAACTGAGCTACATCAGACTCATCTGACCTCCATCAGACTCAGCTTACCTACATCAAAGTCAGATCATCTACATCAGACGCAACTGAGCTTTCTATTCAGAAATAATCCCTCCCTTCTCTTCTGCACTCTTCTTCTCCTTTCTCATTTTTTTCTGTAATCCAATATCTGGATTAGTGATGTCATCAGCCCCGCCCCTCTCTCTGATCAGTCAGAGTCTGTATGCAGGTTGAGCATCAGTCCCGCCCCCTCTCTCTGATCAGTCAGAGTCTGTATGCAGGTTGATCATCAGCCCCGCCCCCTCTCTCTGATCAGTCAGAGTCTGTATGCAGGTTGATCATGGGGAAAGTGCCCCGTACATGCACATTAAAGGATCTGTTGCTAATTCAATTTTTGACAGTATTAAGCTTAAGGTTTTAATGTTATGGCTGATTAGACTCACTGCTCCAGTTATGTTTGTGTAATAAGAAATCTGAGCTTTAATTCATTCTCGGCTCTGACTCTGTTAACAGTGGACGTCTGCGCTGTAGCTGTAGGTACTGAGGTGTTGCGGTGGCGTGTGGGCGGTGTGTGTTCACGCCTTTTCCTTTGTTGGAGGATAAACAGTAACTTATCTCCACATATGCTTTTCTTTTTCGCGGAAAACCTGTTCACCTGCACTCAACCATGATTCTGAGTACTGAAGCGAAAGGAAGGCTCCTCTCCCAGACTGACCCACAGGGGGGTCAGAGATCAGTGTGTACAGTGTGGGACCAGGAAAGGTATGCTTTACACTGTCAATAAACTTACCATCTCAGACCAGTTTAAAGGCCAAAGGAGCTTCCAGTGCATGTTTACTGCTCTGTCCACGTGAACATGATCAACCTGCATACAGACTCTGACTGATCAGAGAGAGGGGGCGGGGCTGATGACATCACTGACCCAGATATTAGGTTACAGAGGAAAATGGGAAGGGAGGGGCTGTTCGTTCTCTTTTTTGCTTGTACATTCAGATTGTTTTTTATTAAATTTTTATTGTTGACTGTTTTGAAGAACTTGTTTAATCTAATCATTACAAACAGTTCCTCAAATCCATCATTCTTCCATTTTCAGGTTAAACTCTGGAAGAGGCGTCTATGAAGTTTTGATAGTTAAACTGGAAAGTTCATATGTAAAGTGAGTAAAACTGTATTTACAGATCAGCTTGATCAGATTTACAGCTGAACTCTAAACATTTACAGTCAGTAAAAACGCTGTAGGCCCGAGAACTTCACAGCAACCGCTGAGTTCACTGGTCGACCTGCAAAGCCGAGACAATTTCACTGTGGAATTTCACAGCAGATTTTTACGGGGACAGTTCAGGACATTGATACGGGCAGTGATCAGCCCAGTAAGGCACGCATGTCTGTGGAGTTAGACTGGGAGTAGACTGGTTTACAGGCCTGCCTTGTGCTCAGAGCCGTGGAACCTCGACTGTAGAAGTTTGGTATGGCCTTTGTGTGTGTGTGTGTGTGTGTGTGTGTGTGTGTGTGTGTGTGTGTGTGTGTGTGTGTGTGTGTGTGTGTGTCAGGAGGGGGGGGGGTATGATGAGAGTTAAATTAAAGGCCCCTTTCTTCTGCCTCTCCCCTCCCCCTTCCCCCCGCTCTCTGTGTGAGATTTCTGGTAAGTGACATGGCTGGCCTTTGGCATAACGCCTGGCATGATCACATGGTATGGATGTCACGCCAGTTTGTGTGTGTGTGTGTGTGTGTGTGTGTATGTGTGTGTCTGTGTGGGAGGGAAGGAGAGAGTGAGAGAGACGGGTAAGCTAGACAGAGAGAAAATGAGCGTGCATGTCTCTGTGTGTGTGTGTGTGTGTGTGTGTGTGTGTGTGTGTGTGTGTGTGTGTGTGTGCGAGTGTGTGTTTTAAAACCCATGTATTTTATGGTTAAGTCTAGGGTTATTACATGTGCAAATACCAAATACACTGCATGTCCAAATATTTGTGGACACGCCTTATAATGAATGTATCAGCTAAATCATTAAGAGAAAACCGTCCTGTATCTTCACCACAAAATTCACTGTGTGTGTGTGTGTGTGTGTGTGTGTGTGTGTGTGTGTGTGTGTGTGTGTGTGTGTGTGTAGGCAGTTTCTTTCTGTCCGTCTTTTTACCATAAATGAAAGTTCAGGCCTTCCACAGAGAAGTGAAAGCTTGTTATGGGTGTGAATGAACACACACTGTTAAGTGAGAGAGAGAGAGTGTGTGTGTGTGTGTGTGTGTGTGTGTATGACTCATCTACACTAGAAGGGCTAGAAATGCAAACACTAGTGTAACTGTCCTGCATGTGTGAAAAATCATAGAATATCTAATAAAGCGTTCTGTCAGTGGAAGTGACTTTGCTCTCGTAGGTGAAGCTGCTGAGCTGCAGAGCCTGTTCTGCGTGTAAACACTTCAGTTATATCGTATAAAAATGTATGATTGTGTCGGATTGTGTACAGTGCGTCCGGAAAGAATTCCCAGCGCTTCACTTTTTCCATATTTGTTATGTTACAGCTTTATTCCATAATGGATTCGATTCATTTTCCCTCTAAATTCTACACACAAAAGCCCACGACGGCAGAGAGAGAAAGGTTTGCTTGAATTTATTCAAAATAAAACCCCAAAATAGAACATGGACCTACGTTTTCACAGCATTTTGATCAATACTTTGTTGAAGCTCTTTGGCAGCAATTTCAGCCTCACGTCTGTCTGAGTTTGATGCTACAAGCTCGGCTCCTGTTTGGGAAGGTTCTCCCATTCTTCTTTGCAGAACCCCTCAAGCTCAGATTGGATGGGGAGCATCTGCGCACGGTCGTTTGTAGATATCTCCAGAGATGTTCGATCGGGTTCAGGTCTGAGCTCTGGCTGGGTCACTTCACAGAGTTGTCCTGAAGACACTCCTTTGTTGTCCTGGCTGTGTGCTTCGGGTCGTTGTCCTGTTGAAGATAAGTCTTCGTCCCAGGCATTATGATAGTTCTTCTTGTTTTAAGGTATGTGGTCCAGATCTGGGCCACGTGCATTAGTTCTGGTCCTGATGGAGACCATGGATCAATTTTGCTGTTTAAGATTTACCACAAATTCTTTACTTCACTCTCTTAACAGACTTGCCTTAAAAATAATAATATTTTTAAATCTCAAAATTCATAAAATGTCATTTAGAATCTATAAACCTGAACAACCCACTGCTTTAGTCTTTTACCAGCTGGGATTTGCGGTGGAGCTGTGATCATTCAGAATCAACCAGGTACCTAAAAAGTCCAGAAGTGTTGGTACCATGCAGTGGAGAAGCGCCTTAAATAAGAATAAAGGCAGTTTATTATTCCTAAAGCAGCTGCAGTCGTAGCAGTTGTACAGTACAGTGTGTGACTGTAATGTGATTTTAGTGCATTTGCTTCCCCTCCAGGCTGAAATACTAAACGACCTCGTTGTCGTTTTTGATCTAAAGTGTAAGACATGCTGCAACACGGCCTATGAAACCTACTCTGAACAGGATCACACATTAATAAGGTTTATGACGTTCCCCGTAGCAGTGTTCTCCTTCTCTGTTGGGGCTGTTTTATTACCCCCCGCAGCTGTTTGGTGGACCGTGTCCTGTGCACTGTATGTGCTGCTTGTGTCCCGTGCCAGATTTTTGGGGCAAATCCAGGAGAGAGTGGAAAAAGCCTGGAATCTGAGAAGGCCACAAATCCTCTTCTTCTACTCCTGCTCTCCTGGGCGTAGCCGAGTCCTCCAGTTCGTACTTTAAAGCGATAGTTCCGTGAAAAGTGAAATGTACGAGGGATCACTGAGCTCAGATACAGCCAATCAGGCAGGTTTGGCGTCTTGTTTAGCGTGGATGATGGAGCTCCATCCGGTGCTTTTAAGATGAGTTGGGGTGACGGACATCCAACATCCGGACACTAACAGCCTTGTCACTGAATGCAATCAAATTGTCACAGCAATGCTCGTCTGTAGAACGTCTACAGTTACTCCAACAAAAGCAGATTCTCTTCATCGTAACTCTCTTTGGCCAAACCTTGAAAACTGCTATTCAGATATCGATACTAAGTATTAATTAATGTTTAATTAAACAGCACTAATTAAAGTCTGTCATGATAATTACTAATATCTCCTATTATATATTTTATGATATATAGTTTTAGGAAGGAAACAGGAAAAAGCCTAAATGTTGACTTTGTTTAAACAGGAGTTTAATTTTATTTGTTTTATTTGTTCAGGATATTTTAAAATAATCCAAATTCAATTTCAAATAATGTCAATAATATGTTGCTTTTTAAAACAATGTAATTGCATTATTTTACTATATTATCATATTGTTTTATATCAGTGCCATGAAGTGGTCTGAACCCCTTTCATGCATGAATTATGAAATTCTTTCAGGCTGATAAAATGATTGAATTGTGGACTTTTTTATGTAGATGTTTAAGAGACTGTCATGTGACCACCCCAGTGATCAGCTACAGGTGTTATTGCATTGCAATACATTAAATGTCATGTTTTTAACATAAACAAATGAATTAAATAAGTGTAAATTAAATTATATTCATAAATAGAATATTAATTTAATTTAACTTAATTTACACAGACCAAAAACCAAATAAAATAAATAGAAATTAAATCAAATTAAAATTTAAATAAATAAATAAATGAGTGAGCAAAAAAAAAAATGCACAAAGAACATATCCTTTTTAAATCGTCCACTGTATGTGTGAAATATCTAATTCTTCGTGATAAGATTTATCACGATTTTTATCAAATTATCACCATTTTATTATTGTCTACATTATATTTTGTAACCACAGTAATGTATGTGATCAACATTCTGGACATTAATTTAATACAAACTTTATTATAAATATTTACTTCATTATAACTTATTTTTGATGGTATATTTTTAATATCTCTGATATTCAGCTGTAGTGTAATGTATGTACGTCTGCAGGTGGTGTGTGCCCCCCCCCGGTATGTGTGCTCTGACCCACAGTATCTATGCACAGTTATTTCTGTCACATATGTTCTATATCTATGTGAAGATCCACAGCTGTTCGCTCATGTCTGACAGCGTTTTTGCTCCCTGATCCAAATATTTTAACGCTGAGTATCACCCGATCCCGGTCTGAGGCTGAGTATTGGCTGATACTGATACGATCCGATTCAATCGGTTACCTTAATACCTCATCGACCAAATACGGTTCTGATCCGAGTACCTTAATGCTGACTATCAGACATTACGATCCAGTCTGAGTGGCCGATACAATCCAATCCATGGACCTCAATACTAATTCCATCTGAGTATCTTAATAGTGAGGATCAACCAGTACCGATCCAGTCTGAGAACCATAACACTACATACCATCTGATACCGATCCGATCTGGGTACCTTAACATTAAGGACCAGCTGATACCGATCCGATCTGGGTACCTTAACTGTGGTAAAAACAAAGGATCGTACTCAGGATTTAATTACTGATGCAGAATCTCTTAAAATGTGTCTGGAAAGGCTCTGATCTTGTTCCACTGGATCGGATCAGGACGTCCCCACTACATAGCCCTGCTTTTGTTGGAGAAACTGTCTCTACTATCCAGGGAAGACTAGATTCTACTAGATTTTGAAGCATAGCTGTGAGGATTTGATAGCATTCAGTGACAAGCGATAGTGATGATCACCGTCCCGCCTCATCCCCTACTCCCAACTCATCCATAAAAGTACTGGATGGAGCTCCATCCCCTGTGTTCCCTGGACTGGAGCTCTGATGGAGTACTTTGATGAGGTGGGGTGGTGATCATCCAACATTGTCACATAACTGACAATACTCTATTTACTGAATGCAGTCATTTCCTCACAGCAATGCTCCAGGACCTAGTAGAAAGTCTTCCCTGGACAGCAGAAACCGTATCTCCAACAATTTATACGCCCTTGATTTAAAGAACCACGAAGGAGCAGGTGTCCCAATACTTTTGTCCACATCGTGTATGGCTCACTGAATCGTTCGGAATCGTTGAGAACTGAATTGAATCGTTTCCAGTAAAGTCGTTCAGCTTCTGTTCATGGCCAGATCTGTCATATGACATGGATCGCCTCGTAAGACTCAGAGCAGGGCTGATCTTTGACCCCCTTTCCTGGCGCTCGAGACCCTTTTACGGTTTTGCTGTCTGTTCTAATTTAGCGGAGTTCCTCTCTGTTCCAGCCACAAACCACAGACACTTTCTTTAACAGCTGTTATGATAATAAAGAAACACCCACAGTCATAAACGTAATGAAAATAGACGAGGCGACAGCAGGTCCAGCCTCCGTCTGAAGAGAGCTGCTGGTAAATCAGACTGGGAGGCTGTGCTCTGCTCTCCAAGCCTTTTTGTGCTGCAGTTGTGCAAGAACAGTGATTGGATGGGAGCCAGTTACTCAGAGAACATGGTCATACAAACGCTGTGCAGTGTTAAAACCACTGACAGGAGATGTGAAGAACTGATCAGGTCCAGTGGCTCCTGTCAGTTGGATCTACATGTTGGCCCGCAGGTGAACAGTCAGGCAGGTCTTGGGGGCTATTCCCGGTATGCAGTGGTCAGTACCTACCGAAAGTGTTCCAAGGAAGGACAACTGATGAACCTGTGATGGGGATATGGAGCCCAAGGTTCAGTGAGGCTCATGGAGGTCCCACCTCACAACTTACACGACAGAGTTTTAGCCCCAACTCCTTTCTCTGGACGCCTTTGCAGTTCAGAGGAATGACCACTGCTTGTCGTCATGTCTTCATAAGCAGGTCATGTTATGGAAAGGCACACTGCCGCTGATCTCTGTGTTTCTGATACAGTTTCAGTAACTACACTGCCGATCTTTAATACCGGCTACCGGACTGTGTTTCTGATACAGTTTCAGTAACTACACTGTTACTGATCTTTAATACCGGCTACCGGACTGTGTTTCTGATACAGTTTCAGTAACTACACTGTTACTGATCTTTAATACCGGCTACCGGACTGTGTTTCTGATACAGTTTCAGTAACTACACTGCTGATCTTTAATACCGGCTACCAGAATGTCATTTCACTGGTCTTGGTGCCAGATATCACAGTCTGTAGTCTTGTGCAGTCCATGCCGTGACTGGTCAGGACTGTTTTGGTGGCAGGAGGCTGCTATATTAAGCAGGTGGTTTTAATGTTATGGCAGGTCTGTGTAATTTATCACGTAAGATGTATTTTTATAATGCATATTATACTTTGCACTTTGGAGAATCAAAAATCACTTTAATTCTTTAATAAGTCTTTCCACCCCATATGCAGACTGTTTCAGGTATATGTTTAGAACACCAGGTTCAGATACAGTCGGCCCATAAAGCTATTTATAGGAGATGAGATGGTGCAGTAAAGTTCATGTGTAGAGCACATGCTCACCAAACCCCATCTGAATCCTGTACTGAAGCCTTCACCTGACTTCGCTCTAGTTCCGTACAGTTTCCTGGAACATTGCACTTTATTATCCACATCTATCAGATCTTTTCACAGAATATTTCAAATATTTGTGGACACCCCTTCTAATGAATGCATTTGGCTACTTTAGGTTGCATTGCTGACACAGATGTGCAACTACACACAGCTTATCTAGTCCCTGTAGAGAAGTACTGCCAATAAAATAGGACTCTCTGGAGCAGATAAACAAACATGAACCTACTTGGCACCATGTCTAATGCCAGGCGTGGACTAGAGGAGTATAAGTGGGCAGGTGATCATCTAACATTCTCTTTGATTGATTCAGAAGAAATGATGAATGAGCAGGTGTCCCAATACTTTCGTCAATATAGTTTAGCTTATAAACTCAGGCCACCACTGATGGTGGTCTCTGTATGCTTAGGTTGTGGGACAGCCCGGTCCACTTCACGGTTAAGGAACCTCAAGGCTTACCACAATAGAATAGAATTGAGTAGAATATAATAGAATAGGACCACACCCATCAAACAGCAGCAACCAATCATGCTCACCATACTCTCTACTGGAAATCACCTGCAGGACATGGGGGCTCATCCATGGGTGGAGTTTCGTCCAGATTGGGACTTGAACCTAAGACCCCAGCTCTGGGAGGTGAACATGCTGTCCACCAAGCCACTGTAAAATGCAGGGTTACAAAACTGGTGTGTGTGTGTGTGTGTGTGTGTGTGTGTGTGTGTGTGTTTGTGTGTGTGTGTGTGTGTGTGTTTGTGTGTTTGTGTGTGTGTGTGTGTGTGAGTGTGTGTGTGTGTGTGTGTGTGAGTGTGTGTGTGTGTGTGTGTGTGTGTGTGTGTCTGTGTGTGTGTGTGTGTCTGTGTGTGTGTGTGTGTGTGTAACACTTGCAAAAGAGATGAAAATCGTAAGTTGACTTTCCACTCTTAAATTAACGATAAGCAAACCGATTAAACTAAAGCAGCCGTCAGAGCTTTGGAAGCCAAATAAGAAGAACCCAAGACAAACAAGAACAATCTGACTGCGATCTGAATAGCAACTGCATCATACAGCAGTTTGCTCTTGTGTTTACAGTGGCAGGGTTCTGCAGTCATTAGTGTGAAGTGGTTTTGCATATGATGACAGCGGGAGATCACGGAGCTGGACATTTTACTATAAAATCACGGTCAGAAGGGTTTATTTACTCGTACAGATAAGGAGCCCCACGGCGCAATTCCAGCGTTCCATAAAGAACATTTCTGTGGATGGTCCCTGTTTTAAATGAGATTTAAAAGTTTAAAGAACCTCCAAATAAGACAAATCCTATAATAGAATGTACTAGAATAGAATACTGTACTATAGCATTTCATAGACAAGAGTATGATACAGTGGAATATCAGTGGTGATCTGACAGAACACTGTCTGATAAAGTATGATCAATAGAACACTGATAAAATATGATCAATAGAACACTGTCTGATAAAGTATGATCAATAGAACACTGTCTGATAAAATATGATCAATAGAACACTGTCTGATAAAGTATGATCTGATAGAACACTGTCTAATAAAATATGATCTGATAGAACACTGTCTGATAAAATATGATCAATAGAACCCAGTCTGATAAAATATGATCAATAGAACCCAGTCTGATAAAATGTGTGATATGATAGAATATATGACAGAACTCATGAGACAGTGAGACGCTGGACATGGTGGTAGAATATCATACCATAAAATTCTGTATCGATGTATAAACTGAAATAGAATTTGATCAAATATAAAACAACGTAATGTGTGATACATTATGATCCGCTGTATTGTTATTAGTACCCCGGCTCTGATCCCGACGTTCTGCCTGTAGGTTTGGAGCAGTGCTGGTGCTTTTCTGTCTGGTTCTGAATCTCCCTGAAGGCAGTGTTCTCCCTGTTCTCCAGCTCCTGTGTGTCCGACACCGGTCAGCGTGTGCTCTGTTTTAGACTACCCTAACCCAAAAACCGGAGAACTGAGGCAGAACAGGAGCAGACACAGACAGAGACTTCTTGTCTGATGGAACGAGGCCATGAGACGTCTATAAAACGGTGCTGATAAAATAAGCTGGAGGAGCGGGAAGAGGAGAGTCTCTCCTGCTCAGTCTGTTCTCTTAGATTCCGGAGTTTCTGAACTTCCTTCTTCCGAATCTTCTCGATGGGAAACGTTGAAGGTGATATGAAATGTGTTTTACACATTTATTACAACTTATAAAAGCCTGAAATTCAAATCAGGTGCAGACGATTCGACCGTCATTAGAGAGGACTTATTTAAACCTCAGACATCACCATGGTTTGCTCTTGATTGTTGAAGTGAGTGACGAGATCTGAAGAGCTTGCTGAGGCCTTCAGAAAGAAGGTTGTAGATGCAGATGAGTCAGGGAAGGGAAGATCTCGCAACATAGCCAGATCAGACCAACCTAGCAGGTTCAGCCCATGCCAGCTGTGAAGCATGGTGGTGGGAGTGTGATGGTTTGGAGCTGCTCTGCTGCAGCAGGGTGTGGAGATCTCTCCATCATAGAAACCACTATGACATCTTTATTGTATCAAAGGGGGTTTGAGGAGAACGGAAGAGCGTCTGTACAAAGACTGACGCTGAAACATCACAGAGCTGAAAGAATTCCGCATGGAGGAGTGGGAACGTCGTTCTTCCAGTCGATGTCAGAGACGGTAGACGGTTGTAGAAACATCTCACTGACATTATTTCAGCCAAAGGAGGCAAAACCAGCTTTTAGGGCAGAGGGGTCTGTGTGTGTTTCCGTCTCTCTGTTCTGCTTCACAGGGAATCAGGGCAGTTTGTCCTTCAATCCGGAGTCTGGACAGTAGAGGAGCGCTGCCGTTTATCCTCTCCTGAGCAGATTTAATGAGCCCTCATTACCTCACTGACCGTGATGTTCTCCACACTGGTTACAGATCAGCAGAATAGTTTTACGGTCCTGAATGGTTCTTTACAGCATGTGAAAAATGAGAATGATAGATATCTTGGATTAGTATTAGCACTGGAGTTATCTTCTGGATATGAAGACATGGACCTTTAATGGTCAGAAGTTCAGGTTTGTAGAAACACTTTGTAGAAATAACTGCCTTTAATTTGACTCTTTACCAGTAAGAATATGATCTGATATCTAACACTAGTTAGAGTGTTTTTAGGGCTGAGTAATATATCATATCTTTTGATATATCGAGATAAATTTTATACAAACATGGCCATATCATAACATCACTGTGCAGGTGTCCATCGGTGGTTTGGGGAGAAATGGTTTGGTTTCCAGAGGGACGATGCTCTACAGATTATGGTCTAGTTCTGATTATCTCGTAGAAACATCAGATGTGAGGATCGCAGGTTCGAATCCCATGTCATGCTGCTTGCCATCAGTAGCCGGAGTCTGAGAGAGCAGACCTGGGCCATGCTCTCTCTGGGTGGGTAGATGGTGCTCTTGTTCCTCTGAGCGTGTTGGCTGCCCAAAAATGCACTGGTGACCGAAACGAATACAGCCCCTCCTACTGGTGTATGTCATGGTACAGTATATTCACCTTTACTAAAGACTGTTTGAGTGGAGCTCTAGGTGGTCGGTTCCTTGCTGAGTGAAATCCAGTGCTGTATGAGAGGTCTGCCTGTGAGGGCTCACCAGACCTGCTGTTACAGTGAAGGATCCACGCTGCTCTAGTGTTTGTACGTGTTTGTTGTCTACGTGTGTCCAGCAGGCCTCATTACTGGTGCTGGTGACATTAGAGCTCCAGCAGAAAGGCCTGCTGTTCCTGCTGGTGCTGATCATTGGCCAGAAACTCCTCAGAACTGAGCCTGGAACTGCATCTAAACAGTGGACCTGATAGTGTGAACTGATCTTCAAAAGGTATAACATTAAACATAACTTTAAAAAGACCTGAAAGTGTACATTTGTCCTCCACATTTCTGATACAGTTTCAGTAACTACACTGTTACTGATCTTTAATACCGGCTACCGGACTGTGTTTCTGATACAGTTTCAGTAAATACTGTGAGTGAGGTTTTTATTGCCAATAGAACAACTTAAGTGTCCTGCAACTAGTACAACGTGGATTATATGATGTGATACCAATATATGGGGCTCCTTCAACCTACTTCAGATAATAGAGTTGAGAAATAGGCTTTGAGATGCTGTTGAGGATTGCCCTGAGGTGGATTCGTGAAGCTTCATTAATTTTGCGCTGGAACTTTGATGTTTTTTAGGGACTCAGGTTTGACCAAGTTTACTGGAAGTCGATTCAGACATGACAGACTGAGCGTGCGCTTCAGTGTGACACGGGTGACCGAACTGTAAGAGCTTCAGTATCATGTCTTTTATCATGTGATTTAGTGTTGATTTAATTCAGAGAAGCGCTG
Organism: Acestrorhynchus altus; assembly: GCA_034509495.1. Classification (NCBI taxonomy): domain Eukaryota; kingdom Metazoa; phylum Chordata; class Actinopteri; order Characiformes; family Acestrorhynchidae; genus Acestrorhynchus; species Acestrorhynchus altus. The sequence continues at coordinate 1,156,194 of CM067511.1, read as the reverse complement.
TCTTTATTCAGCACATGAAGACTTCCTGCTATGAATAGTATAATGGAGTCGCATGCAGAGCATACAGTGGGTCATGTGGTATGTATGGCGTCACTGGTGTCATTTCGGTAGTGCTTTCGTGGGAGACAGCTGAATTATATTGTATATGTGCAAATGCACACACTGCTAGTCTAGTCCTGTACAGAAGTATTGCCAATAGAATAGGATGTAAACGTGAGTGTGTTGGCACCATGTCTAATGCCAGACGTGGGCTAGAGGGGTATGAAGCCCCCAGCATTGAGCTGTGGAGCTGTGGAACTGTGATCTGTGGGATGATGGAGGTCCATCCAGTGAGGTGGGGTGGGGTGGTGATCATCCAACATCTTGATCTCACTAATGCTCTTGTGGCAATCAAATCCTCACCACAATGTTCCCAAATGTAGTAGAAAGCCTTCCCTTCCGGGGTACTTCTGTCCAAATATTGTATATGTGATTCTCTGCTCATGTTTTGAAGTTTCTAGGTGAATAACCTGTGAATAAAGAGTTAAGATTATTTTTAAGTGGGCCACCACATTTCTCCGCAGTCCCTCCGCGTCTATATTAAGGAACTTGATGGGCATGTTGGCCTGAAGTGAGATGATGGGTCTTTATTGGTTAACACGGCTCTGACAGCTATTTCATTACAGACAACAAAGTGGAAATAGTTTGGAGGAGCTTCATTAGTGTTTAGTCAGGGAGTTTGCTGGTGATATGAGCTGGAGTCCCTGCTGCGGCTGCAGTATCCTCTTCTGAAAAGTGCAAGAACATGCTCAGCAATTCTGCCGTTTACATCTTTAAAAACGATGAAAATCCAAAAGCCCCGTTCAGATCAGGTTCTGTATATCGTCCCGTTGGAGCTATAAGCTTCTGTCTGACATTTTTAGCAAAATTGTATTATTTACATATTTTCATTTCTTAACTGTGAGATGCTGCGGATCTTCTCCGTGCAGTTCTAGGCTTCAAACCTCAGGACAACCTACAGATGAATGATATCAGTAATCCAGCTCTTATCAAGCTGAAATTCACTCATTTCCACTGAATTAAATCCCAGTTTAAATGCCAAACGAGCTTCCAGTGCATGTTTACTGCTCTGTCCACGTGAACATGATCAACCTGCATACAGACTCTGACTGATCAGAGAGAAGGGGCGGGGCTGATGATCAACCTGCATACAGACTCTGACTGATCAGAGAGAGGGGGCGGGGCTGATGCTCAACCTGCATACAGACTCTGACTGATCAGAGAGAGGGGGCGGGGCTGATGCTCAACCTGCATACAGACTCTGACTGATCAGAGAGAGGGGACGGGGTTATAGAGGAAAATGCCTATATTTCATTTGGACCACTTTCGAGTATTTTGAAAAACGTATTATTATAAATATCCTTTTCAATCTAATCATTACGATTAATCATCACAATTATTGCATTTTCAGCTCAGAAACACTCTGGATGATTTCCAACTGGATTTCGGAGAAATAAAGTATTTTTTGTTGCTTAAAAGCAAATAAAATGGCGCAAGTAAATGTTACAAATACAGATATTAAGGTTCTGTTAATAGTCACATGTCAAATTAAACATTTCTAATGTTTTGGTGGATAGACGGACACCATACTATGAAAAGATCCAGAAATCGAGTTGTAAAGGTTAATAGCAATTACACAAATCACAGGTAATCACAGCAAATTGTGTGATTGTGATTTTTTTTTTTATAAAGAACAGTTATAAAACTTAAACCTCCAGCCTCCCCCGTCCATATCATCTCGTTGCCGGAGTTTCCAGGGAGCTGTGCTGCCTCCGCATGCTCTGAATGTCTGCTGTGCTTTTAGACATGAGAAACGCTGCAATGTTTGAATATTTATGAAGCAGGATTGTTCATAAGCCGAAGCAAAGCTGTTCACTAAGGGCGAGACGACCAGGCTGCGTGTGAATGTGCCACAAGCGGGTCGGAGGGTTCGGTGAGGGGGGTTTCTGGACCTCACTGATGAACATACTTCATCTCTTCGGTTCTCAGTGAACCCGCTCTCATAACCGCCCTGAAGGCTTAAACTTACTCGATATACTTTATATCAAACTCGTTATACACTACCGGTCAAAAGTTTTAGAACACCCAGAATGAGTTCATATTTCATGCACGATGACTGTCTCAAATTGATTTGTTTTACTGCTTTACAATCAACCACAACATTAGGACCAGCTGGTGGTGGGTCACTCTCGGCACTGCAGTCACACTGACGTGGTGGTGGTGTGTTAGTGTGTGTTGCGCTGGTATGAGTGGATCAGACACAGCAGTGCTGCTGGAGTGTTTAAACCCCTCAGGGTCACTGTTGGACCCGAGAATAGTCGCGTGGTCAGCGTGCTGTGAGCACTGACTCAGTTCGAGCTCTATCCTCACTGTCGTTCTATACCACGACCTATTCGAGCACCTAAGACCGAACTGATGCTGACCAGCTGCTCTTACACTCAGTCGCTCTGCACGTGCTCTGTGCAGTTACACATTCTCACCACAGAGGGCTCTCAATTCCCAAATCCACAAAATTTTAATGATCAGTCAGGTGTGCCGCTGATGGAATTGGACACATCCAGGTGAAATCTGGAGTATAATGGGGGAGTTACCCTAACACCCTTCTTATTGATCAGAGAAACGATTGATGACATTGGAGGCAGTTTATTGAGATATATGCTGTATATATGTTTACACCACACGTATGTACTGACATAAACACATAAATAACACTGTCTGCTGGTTCTCCGTTTGTACAATCCTGTTCTAGACTCTGTTCCTGCTTCAGGCTGGAGGAGTGCTTGGAGGACTTGCGCTCAGGTTGATGGGTTCATTTCTTTATATTGTTATCAGAGATGTGCAAAGTCTATATTTAGTGTGTGTGTGTGTGTGTGTGTGTGTGTGCGTGTGTGTGTGTGTGTGTGTGTTCGCTCTCTTGTCCTGACTTGACATTATTTCACACACACACACACACACACACACACACACACACACACACACACACACACATCCACCCCACCCTTCTGTTCATGTGTGTCTGCAGACTCTGTACCTTCACTCTGCACTGCAGCAGTGTTTACATTAGAGAGAGAGAGAGAGAGAGAGAGAGAGAAAGAGAGAGAGATTCAAGTGTATTAAAGAGAGTTCATTTTGCTTCTGTTGGAGTAACTGTCACTACAGGACTTTGCAGCCCTGCTGTGAGGATTTGATTGCATTTAATGACAAAAGCAGCTCATCCCCAGCTCCCTTCATCTCAGAACTTCTGGGTGGAGCTCCATCATTCCAGAGAACGCAGTTCCACTGCTCCACAGCTCAGTGCCCGGGTTTGGGCTGGAATTTGAATCCCAGCCTGTTTTCTAAAGGCTTCCCTTCTTATCCACATTTCTCACACCACTGCTCAGAATGTCACAGTATTTGCATAAAACAAATGATTTCTCTAAAACCAAACGCTGATATTGTTCCACTTCCTGGCTACTGCGCCCCCTAAAGGTTGAAAACTGTCCTACTGGTTGCCATGATGACATATGAAGCAGAAAGGCCACTGACTGACTGCTTTGTACCCTCTCGGGACTCACTAAACCCCACCTCCACGTGTTCGTGAGTGGTTTTTCATGTTCTTCAGCATGCTGAGAGCTGCCTGATGCTGGACCTACTCTTTAAAACCTTCAATCATCACATTAATAATTATATAAAAAGATATTTACTGGTAAAACTGGTCCAGTATATTCATTTCTCAAGATGACCCGTTCAAGATCAGGTACAAACTCTAATACAGAAAATAAAATTTAATCTAGAATATAATTCAGATGACTCATATATGAATTACAGCCTCAACTACGTGTTTATGTACAAGTAAAATGTGACTTTTATAGCTACCTATCTAGTCAATAAACAAGCGAGCCTGGAGAAATGTAGAGGCCTTTGAACTTTGGTGTTGGCGAAGACGTTAGAGTTCAGTGGACAGCAAAGAAGACCAACAAAGGGAGAGAGGATGATCAGATACGAGATGAAGGAATCAAGGATTAATGAACCAACTGTTCAGACACCTGGACACCCAAACAGAAGGCAGGACATTCTAGAGGAACACTACCCATATGGTCACCAGGACGGCAATTAATAATAATAATAATAATAATAATAATAATAATAATAATAAACATGTAGTGCATGTCGACCTCCACCGTTCCTGTTATCTGACATTTCTCAATTTCAAATTCATTTGCTTCTCCTGCTTTGTGGGTCTCACCTGTTTTCATTTTCAGAGTGCTAGGCAGCTGCTTAGAAGAACCCATAGCTGCTGTTTTTGAGACCAGGTTAGAGGAGTCTGGGTTTTTATCAAACTTTGGAATTTGCATCACTTGGCTTTTCCTAACGATGACCCATAACTCTGTTGACAGACTAATTAAGGCCTGAGCTTCACGTTTGCCACTGTAAAAAAAAATGACACCTAGTGGAGATAAGAAACATTCCACACTCTATTCAATGCGGTGAATATGGCCACATGAATTGTTTCATAATTTTTATTTGAGACATTTGAGCAGAAATTGAGGTCTACCGAGTGGTTTTAGTGCCTGTTACAGGGTTAAGAGTGTAGGTGGTTATGTCTGAATAATCCCGAGTTGTAATAAACTGCAGGTCATCAATATCGTCAATATTATCAGACAGCCGATGTATTGGTCGGCCTCTTGATGGCACTTTCAGTGACCTCCACATTTTAAGGCCACCAGCTTTATTAAGACACATTGTTCTGTGTTCGCGGCGCACTGAGGGGAGTTTAATAACCGTCTGCACCGACTCTATTAGAGCAGCTTCATCTCAGAATGGCAAGGAGCTTGTTTGTAGTCGGCGAGCATTACAGCGGCGCCGTCCCAAGACCAGAGAGGAATACGTGAAAAGACAAAGCGCTGTTAATGCTCAGTACACAGCACCCACGGCCTGTACGAGCGGACCAGGCGGAGCTTCTTTGTAGTCCGAGTGTGTAACGGCTGTGAGAAGTGCAAATATTCCAAGGTGCTGAAATGTGTTCTGGCTTGTTAAGCTGAATCCAGTGGAGGGGGAATTATGTAGAACTCAGAGTGAAGAGAATGCATCCAATTACTTTCAGCAACACTTTTAGAGAGGAGTTAGTTAGGATTAGGCGAAGTTTGTGTGAGTTCAAAACTTTTTAATGCAGTGTTTTATGTGTTTGACTTTTTTATGTTCCAGTGAGACCATTCTTTAACTCTTCGAACCCGAGTTCCGCACTTTTTGTGACAGCGACATGCTGTTCTCTAGGCTTCATAACTCATGACCAGAGTAACCTACAGACCTCATGCACATATCCTAACAAACTGATAAACAAACAGCTGAAATTCACTTATCAAAGGAGTGTCCAGTGCATGTTTACTGCTCTGTCCACGTGTACATGTTCAACCTGCATACAGACTCTGACTGATCAGAGAGAGGGGGCGGGGCTGATGATGTTACTGAGGCTAAAAGTCCTTGCCATCAGCAGCCTTCCTTAGACATGAATATCTGGCGCTACATGCATTGAAGGGGGCGTGTGTTTGTCTTCATCAAAAAAATAGACGTACTGAAAAAGGATGATTCTAATACAAACATAAATAATAGCAGGACTTTCAGGTTGCTTTAATTTTATTTGGACCCCTGTCCAGTATTATGAACTTATTATTATAAATATCCACGTAAATTTAATCGTTACGTGTTTTTCAGCTCATAAACACACCGGATGATCAATTTCAATTCTGTTAACATTTACATCTCAAGTGAAAGCAGTATCAGGTATGTGTGACCGTCTCCTATAAATACTTTCCCATTTTTTTGGTGAATAAAAGAATGTCAAACTACAGAACATCCCACAGGATTGTCCTGGAGTTGACGGTTAAAGTGCATCGTTATCATGAGAGCTTCCAGCTGAGTAAAGTCAATTTTCATCGATCCGTTCCACCACCTGAGACGTTGTGTTGTTTTTGGACGAAGTCTCGGGGAGATGAAAGCAGTGACCGATGCGTTCTGTCTTTCTTTCTTCTTCCTTTGTGAAGTGTAATGTTTTCTTAGCTCCTCTTTTGTCTCCATTTGCATCCTATTTGGCAGGAGACATTGTCTTTGGCCGTCCCATCTGCCGCTGCCACATGATATGTGAAACATTTCGGGGCTGTCAGAATCGAGCCGCTCGGAATGACGTCTCCCCGGCCCTGTCTTACATTCGATCTACAGCTACGGCTGACCTTCTTCCACATCTTTGTCTCCAGTTTCTGAGGCTTCTTGCAATTGTTTTGACACCTGGACGAGAGAATAAGCAGCGCTGAGCTCAGTCGGCATGCGTGAAGAGCAGAACTCCAGTGAAGAAAGCCAAGTGAGTTCTGTCTGAATGTGGCACAGCGGCTG